>VZTA01014921.1:0-15492 GCA_013398855.1 Mohoua ochrocephala
GTTCCTTCCAGCCCAAACCATTGGGTCTGACTGGTCCCTCTAGGCAATGAGCAGCAAATCCAAGCAGGCACAGCTGTCCCAGGGAAACCCTGGCTCTCCCCGTGCCCCAAGTGCAGGGACCACCACACCACGGAACAGGCTGCGTGCACAATCCAGCAGCAGGAGAGGGCTAGAGGCAGCTCATGGTGTGTCCCTCAGCCTGGCCACGGGCCCTTGTCCAGCCCACACAGCCTGTCCTGGGGGCACACACTGGGCTGGGGCTGTGCCCTGGGGACTGCTCATCCCTGGGAAGCACGAGCACACCGAGCACAGCAGGGCCCCTGTGCTGGCCACCACTGCCCCCCAGTCCATCCCAGCACAGGCAGTGCCATGGTACTGGAACCCAGATACTCCCAGGACTGCTCTCGCTGGTCTAGAGCTGAAAATTAAATTAAAACCGCGACAGGGACAGTTAATTAAAGCAGATTAGTGCGAGACTAATTAGGGACGCTGACACTGCAACCATCAAGCCCTGTGATGTTAATTAGCTGTTCATTAATGTCAGCTCCCTGTTCAGTACAGAAATATGAACTGCTGATCTCCTGGGCTTCACGTGCAGCAGAGCACACGGGATCACTTGGTCACCTCCTCCGGGGGCACGTCCCACCTTGTCACCACCCCGCAGAGACTGTCACCAACAATGGTGTCACCCTCACCACCAACAGTCAGACCCTCACCACCACCACCACCAGCAGGGCCCTCACCACCAGCACCAGTGAGACCCTTACCACCAACACTGAGACCCTCACCACCATCAACAGAGAAACCCTCATCACCACCCGGCACAGAGACACAGCCACCACTGACAGAAATAGGCTGTCCCCACCCTGTGCCCCATAGCCAGGAGGTCCCCCCCCACACCACTGTGCACAGCAGGACATCCCAGCACCCACTGTGAGCACTGGCCATGTCCCTCATGGACACCTTCCCCCGTGTCACTGTCAGGAAGCTGAGTGGTGCCCAGCACCCACCCAAAACTGGCACTCCCCAAAGCTGAGTGGTGCCCAGCACTCCCCAAAACTGGCACCCACTGACTTCCACAAGATGGACAGATCTTGTTTCTCCTCATCCTAAGCCTTGAAAAGGTACTAGGAGATAGAATTACGGAGTTGTTCAGGTTGGAAAAGCCCTCTAATATCATTGAGTCCAACTGTCAACCTGCCGTGTTCACCACTAACCCATGTCCCCAAGTGCCATGTCCACATGTTTTTTGAACACTTCCAGGGATGGTGACTCCATCACTGCCCTGGGCAGCCTGGTTCAATGCATGATCACCCTTTTCATGAAGAAATTTCCCTAATATCCAGCCTGCACTTCCCCCAGCACAGTTTGAGGCCATTTCCCCTTGTCCTGTCCCTGTTCCCTGGGAGCAGAGCCCAACCCCGCCTCCTGTCAGGGAGTTGTGCAGAGCCACAGGGTCCCCCCTGAGCCTCCTTTTCTCCAGGCTGAGCTCCTTTCCCAGCTCCCTCAGCTGCTCCTTTGTGCTCCAGACCCTTCCTCACTCTGTTCCCTTCCCTAGACATGCTCCCGTCCCACCATTGTGGCCAGAGGTGGGACATAAAGAATAAGGCTGGAGAACATTGGAAAACCACTGAGATCCTTGGTAGGGAACACTCAGGACTGCACTCAGGACCAGGGAGCACAGCCTGGTCATAGGGAACATGCACAGCAACTGCGGGGAGAACACACGGGATGTATGGAGCACACGAGGGCTGTAGGGATCGGAACGTGGGTGTTCAAGGCAGGCAGAGGGTTCCAGGGGACACAAAGGCTACAGGGAGCACACAGGTGCTGCAGAGAGCACACACTGTAGGAACTCCACACGTGCTTGTAGGAACCCCACACGTGGTTGTAAGAACTCTCTACACATGGTTGTAGGAACTCCACACACGGTTGTAAGAACTCTCCACATGGTTGTAGGAACTCCCCACGTGGTTGCGGAGAGCCCACACAGCGACTGTAGGGAGCACAAGAGGGTCGTATGGGGCACAAGAGGGTCGTATGGGGCACAGACAGGGATTGTAGGAAGCAAAAACAGGTTGTGGGAAGCACACACAGACTGTAGAGAGTACAGACAGGCTGTAGGGATCTCCAACAGCCCACAGGGAGCACACACAGGGGTGTAGGGATAACACAGAGGCTGAAGGGAGCTCACTCAGGCGTGCAGGAGCACAGAGAGGGCTGAGGGAGCCACCAGTGGCTCTCAGGCTGCCCCCACTCATAGTGCAGCACGAGCCATGGCTACCATGCACCCCACTGCACCCCCAGCCTGCTGACTTCAGCCCCCCCTTCAGCTCTTTGGCTGCCTGTTATCACCCCGGCCACAGGGCCTTCCCGCCCCACACAGCCCCTAGCAGGGTCCTGGGGACACGAGAGTGCTCCTGTGCCTGGTGACAGTCACAGTGTTGAGTGCTGAGCTGTCACCTGAGGAAATGCAGCTGCAATGGAGCATCTCCCAAAGATATTCCAGCTGCTGGACCTTGCACATCCCTCAAACACGGCCACATTCCCCACCGCACACCCAGAACCAAGCTGCACCCTCACAGCTCACCGTGGAAAACACAGGAGGGTGCTCACACCTTCTCTAACCCGTACCCTACTCCAGCACCGCAAGAAACTCTTTGGATGATGCATCCAACATCACCACCTTGGGCTGGTGGAGGGTGTCCCTGCCCATGGCAGGGGGTGGAACAAGATGAGATTTAAGGTCCCTTCTAAGCCAAACCATGCTGTGATTCTGTGTTTTAGCCAGCTCTGGAGGAAAAAGGTGTCTCCTGCGGGTGTGCAAACTGGTGGTGGGTGAGAGCCAAGAGGGGACGTCCTAATGGGAAGCAATCAGACTCCACTGCTCCTCCTCCCCCAGAGCATATTTAGAGCTTTCAGAAAGAAACAAAACTTGTTTATCTTAACGCTAATCAATTTATAGCAATCAAAATAAAACCCATTAGGAGCCATTCTCCATTTGAATTTCAAAGAGGCTTCTGACCCCAGGAGGCTCCCAGCTGATTGATTAGAAATTTCTGACACTAATGTGTGTCTTCGAAGGGTCCAGTGTGGCTTTAATTCCTCTCTCCTGAGACACTGATCGTGTGTTAACATCTGTCAGCCCCTTCCTGCACTTAGGGGAGGGGAAATTCATGAGCACATGGAGTTGCCTGGCACAGCTGGGGAGAAGGCAGCATTTGCCGGCTTAAACAGCTTCCAGGAATCCCTTGGGGCAAATCATTTGCATGATCCTTTTCTCCTTGGGCAAAAAAAAGAGCTGGAGCGCACCAAGAAATGAAAAGCAGTGATGCAGAGCCGGGGCAGAGAGCGGAGGGTTAGAGCTCAGGGCTGGGATTTGGCTTTTGCATCTCAGCTTTACCCCTGACTCCTTGTGTCCCTTAAAGCCATAGGAAACACAGGATGGGCTGGGTTGGAAGGGACCTTAAAGATCATCTCGTTCCAACTCCTTTGCCATGGGCAGGAACACCTTCCACTCATCTCTGGCTTCCTCCAGAAAAACCACAGATGGCACAAGGGAAAAAAAAATCTCAAACCCAAGACACATTCACATTGTTCCCAGGCTTTTCTTTTTAACCACATTCCCAGTTTGGAAACTACAACCCTCACTTTTGGTGGGCAGGAATTCATATCCTTCAAGGGTATTCCATGACCCAAAGTGGACTGGGGCAGTCCTGGGCAGTCCCTGGGCAACCCTGCTCCCCCTCTGTGGAGGGGAAACAGGGGAACAGCAATGAAACATATAGGAGAGGTGATTTTTATCTGGAGAGGTGATTTCTGTCTGGAGATAGATGTAGGGAGGAGCCTTCATCCTCCAGGATGGAGCACGCTTGGTCCACCAGTGGTTTGTAAAGTGGTGATGAGCACACCTGTCCCCACTTGGGGACAGACCTAATGCACAGAGCTCCTGGTCCTGGCATGGGGTCCTGCCCAGCTGGGGGACATTTCCTGCATGTGCAGGCACAGACAACGCCCTGCCAGACCTCCTGCCTTGAGGGCACCACCCTGCTGACCACAGACCCCTTTACTGGAGCTGGACACACATGGCTGGGCAAGAAAGGGCATTTTTTTGGTGGGGAGATTGAAATAATTGACCCAGCAACAGAGGGATTTGACCCATTACCCCACACCTCTTTGTCTGATGCAGAAAAGCTGAGGGTAGTCGAACACTCGGGCTCAGGATCTATCCATGGAGGGATCCATGGGGGGACAGCACGGGAACAGCGTAATCCCTCGCATGCTTTTCCATCTGCACAAAGGAAAGGGGTGGAGAAGGGGTAAATCTGTCCGTGCAAGGGGAAGCAGCAAGAGCAGCAGGCAGAGGCTCCCTGCTGCCTCCGCCCTGCTCCCACTGACATCCATCCATCCCGTGTGGTGTTCCCGGGCGGCACCGAGCGCCTCTCACTTTCAGCAGATTAAAGCAGCTAACTTGGTTAATGAAGGCAAATCAGTCCAGTGCTGCTGCTCTTCCCTGCAGCAGGGCGGGGGTCACGAGCAGAGCTCTGCAGCCCTGCTGCAGCCCAGGGCTCCCAGTGCTGAGCCGCTGGTGCTGCAGCGTCCCGAGGGGCCGGGCTGGGCTGTCACAGCCCCGGCGGGCGGGCAAGGGCAGCACGTGTAACAGGAGGCACCTGGGGCTCGCAGGAGCCTTCGGCCTCTGCCCCATCCCACCCAGGAGACACTGTCAGGTCCTGGGTGCAGGATGGGACACGGGGAATTGGTGTGGGTGTGGTGGGGCTGGCCGGAGAGAAGGTCCTTGGGCAGGGCAGGGATGCAGCAGCAGGGCTGGAAGGGAAGCAAGGGCTGTCCTGGGATGCATTACAGAGGGCACCAGAGCAAGGAACGAGATGAGCTTTAAAGTCCCTTCCATCCCAAACCAGTCCATGATCCAAAGGATGCTGCGCCGGAGACTTGCTGTCCTCGGGCCCTCCTGCAGCCCAGGAGGCAGCAGAGGGGGGCATCTCTCCACCCTGACACCAGAGGGAGGAACCATTGCTGCCAAGGCCATCACACAGGTCTCACCCTATGGACACCTCCCTCCTTCTGCACCAGTATCCCCAGCTGGGCAGCCCAGTGCCTGTGATGCCGACGGGGGATGGGAGGCATGGGAAGGGCTGTTGGCAATGTCTGCACAAAGGTCCCCTCAGTGGGTGCTGCCAGCAGGACCAGGGCAGAGAGGACACTGCCCATGCTCTCACAGGCACTGCTGGGTCTTCTCAGCACCTCTGGGGCTGGGCCCTCCACAGCCTTGCACAGATTTGGGGTTCAGGGTCCTGCCCCTCATCCCTTTGCTCTTTGATACCCTGATGGCTGGTCCTCAGCTAAAGCCCAACACCCAGCAATGAACCATCTTGTTTGACATGCTCCAAAACGTGGAGAAGTCCCTCATCTCATTAGCTTGCTCTAGTGGTTAATCACTTAGAAACACATGCCTAATTTTTTAAATTTGTTAAGCTTCAGTTTAACCCTACCAGTTCTTGTTATCCCTTCCTTTGGCAGATCAAAAGCCCTTTAGGGGCTGGGCTTTCCTCTTGGTAATCATCCCACCTAATCTTCATTATGAGAAGTCACTGAGCTACTGAGCTTTTCAGTCCCCAATGGAAGGGCATTTTCCACGGCTCTTGGGACCACATTCATCTTTCCCTGCAGCATCCTCCAGGTTTATTTTTCATATCCCACTTGAACCTTGCAGAGCAGGGCACTCTGCTCACCTGGAGGCATTTTTGCTCACCTGGAGGCATTTTTCTGACCTCAGGCTACAGGACAGGCAAATTTTGCATTGAAATTCTTCATCTGAGATGTGGCTTGGCATGACCTCCCAAACTTCCTCACTTGCTGCTCCCTGTTTCATCAGCAGAGATTTTCCACTCCCTACCACTTACAGCAGGTCTGGGTGCTGCTGACCCATGCTGGGGTCCTCTGTCCCCTCAGGCACCTAAAGATCACATTTAGAATCACAGAATAGTTCAGGCTGGAAAAGTCCTCTGAGATCATTGAGTCCAACCCAGCACTGCCATGTCCACCACTTAAACCATGTCCCCGGGTGCCACACCAACAGTGATTCCACCACTGCTCTGGGAAGCGTCTTCCTGTTTGACAACCCTTTCAGTGATGAAATCTTTCCTAATATCCAATGTAAACCTCCTCTGGCACAACCTGAGGGTTTTTCTCCTCGTTCCACCACTTGTTACTTGAGGAACAATCCCAAGACCTCAAGCTGGCCCCAGCACCCTACCAGGCCTTGCTCTGTCTCCAGAGCAGAGGTGGTGCTCGGGTCAAGCTGGCATCATGGTCCTGGCACAGGAGCATCCATGGCATCCCAGCAGGGATGGTGGGAAGGCACCTCTGAGGTCTCCAGACCACTCTCCAGCTCACAGAAGGGCTCGGTCCTAAGGGCTCAGGGCAGCTGCCTGCAGCCAAGCCTTGGAAGTCCCTGAGGAGGGTGATGCTCAACCTCTCTGGGAACTTCTCTGCTTTTCCGAAGCCCATGCTGAGCCTCTCAAGCTGCAGCTTGTGGCTGCTATTCCTTCCTACAGGACCTGGCACCACCAATGGGGGCCTGGCTCCTTCCTTTTTTAACGGCCCCACACAGAGCTGTGGCTGTGCTGAGATCCCTTCTTGGGTTTCCTTCCCCAGGTTCCCTGCACTGTGCTGAAATCAGCTTGGGCCAAGCTCCAGCCAAGGCAGCAGCAGTTCAAGCCACATCCCTCCATCCTTCCACACAGCACGTGATCCAACCCTGCTGCTCAGGAGTTGGGAAAGAGCCTCCTGAGACACAAGATAAAGGCCTCTGGCAGCCCAAGAGCACTGAGATCTGGAACAGAGCTCAACCCATCCAAAAATGCCCATCCAGCCTCAAAATCACAGAATATGCTGAGCTGGAATGGAGTCAGAGTGATCATCAAGTCAACCTCCTGGCCCTGCACAGACACACCAACAATCCCACCCTGGGCATCCCTGGGAGCGGTGCCCAAACGCCCCTGGAGCTCTGGCAGCCTCGGGGCCGGGAGCATTCCCTGGGGAGCCTGGGCAGTGCCCAGCACCCTCTGGGGGAAGAACCTTTTCCTGATATCCAACTTAAACCCCCCTGACACAGCCTCAGCCATTCCCTCGAGTCCTGTCCCTGGTCACCACAGAGCAGGGATCAGTGCCTGCCCCTCCTCTGCCCTCACGAGGAAGTTGTAACTGTGCTGAGTGTCCCCTCAGGCCCCTCCTCTCCCAGTGGCATTCATCAGGCCCACCAAGGGTGACCCCCCCACTGCACAGAGCATGGATGACATCCCCAGACAGGCACAGGCTGAGGTGGATGCCGAGGATGTCGATCCTGATGATGCTGAAGAAGGAGCTGCCCTGAGCACCCCACAGGCTGGGGCAGGGGGTGACGAGTGACACGGGACGGCCTCCTGGCATCCCCAAATCAGCCGGGTTTGCCAGAGCTGCAGCCACTGGCGGCGAGTGACGGGAGATCTCCAGGTGCCGAATGACTGGGCAAGAACGCGGCAAATGAAATTCAGCGGTGACAAAAGGAAACGAATGCACTTGGGGGAAAAGAGCCCTAATTATACAAACACAATGATGGGCACTAAATTAGCTATTAACATGCAGGGAGGGGATCTCGGCAGCACTAGAGATAATGCTCTGAAAACATCAGTTCAAAGCTCATCCATCATCAAAAAAAATGAGAAAATGTAAGGAATTATGAAGAAAGGAGCCCAGTGCAGAGCAGGAATGTCATTAAGCCATGCGTGGAGCCACGGCTCAAACGTGCTGGCTGTGGTGGTCACCCCGAGACAAGGGCGTGAGGGAGCTGATAAAAATGATTAGGGACACAGAGCAGCCTCCATATGGAGAGTCAATCATCTCAGAGCTTCCACGTGAAAAGAGGCCACTCAGGGAGGGATATAAAGCCATCAGGAATATGGGAGACATGAATGGGAATAGATTGCTTGCAATTTCATACAGTGTGCAAGGACATATTTTTTAACATGGTGCATAATTAAATTGCATAACTTACTGCCACGGGCACCCTGGGCACTGGAAATATGAACAGCACGGCAGGGGACAGGAGGAATCATCACTCACTCACCCCTTATTTCTCTCCTGTCTGGCCAGTACAAAGCTCTGCAGACCAACCAACACCAGGGTGTTCCTGGAAAGGTCATGTTTATCCCTCACACATTGTCCTGCCCAACACGTGGGGACCTCTCCCTTGGATACCTCCTGGATGTTTCTGGGTCTGCCCAGACCAACTGCTTGGCACCCTTGGGACCTCCAGCTACCGAGAACTGCAGCCAACAACTTCCCAGGAGACACAAGCTGGGGAATGTCCACGCTCCAGCCCCACACACAGCTCCTGGTGAACCACGTCAACAACGCCAACACCTGGAACTGAACGTGGAGGGGCTGCCAAACAGAGAGACTGTGGGGCAAGGGACAGATGCCATCTCCCCACGAGAGCAGCACTACGGAGATTGCACTGAGGAAACTGGACTCTGTCCCTGGAACCCCGGCATCCCATGACGTCACACTACGGAGTGCAGACTGTATCCCCAGACCCCCCAGCATCCCATTATGTCCCACTATGAACCGTGAACTCTGTCCCTGAGACCCCAGCATCCCATGATGTCCCACTATGAACCATGAACTCTGTCCCTGGGACGCCAGCATCCCATGATGTCACACTACAGACCAGACCGTGGCCCTCAGCATCCTGTGATGTCACACTATGGAGCACGGACTGTGTCCCTGTCACCCCAGCATCCCACAGACGTGACCACAGGAGCAGGATCTCTGGATCTTTGCCCCTGCACTGCGCCTGACCCTGCCCACCCACCCCCTGTGCTAAATCACGGCGCTTGCACGTGCATTTAAACTTGTCCTAGGGGGCTGCTCCAATCCTCTGCTGGCCTCCCAGAGCCTTCTGTGGAATAAGAAACCACCCCAAAACAGATCAAAGATGTCCACAGAGAGGCTGTTTAAGGGGAAAGAGCTTCTGGGCTTCCCATTTGAGGGGTATGTTTCCCTTCATGCTCAGCCCAGTGATTAGTGCTCGCCAGGGAATCAGAGCTGCAAAATGAATTTGAGAAGACAGAGCAGTGTCAGGCTGTTAGAGGCTCAAAAAGGATCTTGGCTCCCCTGAGCCCCAAGGCTGAGCACTTACCATTCACATTTAACAACCAAACGCTTCCAAGGCAGGCAGAGGCCTCCCCGCTCGCCTCTCCCTCCCCGACCTGTCCCCGAGGACACCATTAGCACCTGAAAAGGGAGAAGCCACGGCCTTGGCAGCGCTCGGGGTTGGCCCCTGTGCTGCCGAGCGAGGCGGGGGCTGCACGAGAGCCAGGGCTCCGAGACAGCCTCACGCGCCGGGGCTCGTATTTTTGGAAACAGCATCCCAGAGGGCTGCAGTGGATGCTGCTTGTTCTCCTGCCAGCCCTGACTGTTTTGGAAAGTTTGGTTGAGCTCCGTTTGGCTGCCTCTGAGTTATTCAAGCACAGAAAGGGGGTTATTGCTTACAGGGGGGCTCAGATTTTTTTTCCCGAGCGCGGTTCGGGTGAGGAAGCCCAGATTTGGGCTGCCCGTGCAGCTCCTGCAGGAAGGCGATGCAGAGTCATGGCTAACACAGCAAGTTACTTAAAAGCATGTTTCAGAGCTCCCGGGCCTGCTCTGCAGCCGGGGGCAAGAGGCACCTTCTCCGCAGCCCAAACACGTCCATTCCCACCTTCCCCCCCTTGCACTCCCTCCACGCCTCTGGCAACAGCCGCTCTCCTCGCCAGGCAGAAGGCTTGGCAGGAAAAGCTGGACAGGAGCAGGCAGGGCTGCTCCAGGCTGCACCACGAACCACCCCAGGAGCCGGGACACCCCCTCCTCTCCCTCAGCTGCTCGCCAGCCTAATGCTGATCATAAAGAAACCTCTGTGCGTCTCCAGGGAAGCGGGACTCGGAGAGGGGCACAAAGCCTCCCGCAGCTGTGTGTTTGCAAACAACCCAGCTGAGCTGTGAAGAGGGGCTGAAAGCAGTAATTGTCTTTAATTAAAGGAGGTTGGAGGCATCTCAAGCTTTGACAAAAGACATTTCCAGTCTGCTAGCAGCTCCAGCACTCAGTGCCGCCGCAGCCACAACCTGGCCGGGGGTTCAAAGGCGGCGGGTGATGGTGGGGACATGGGGACGTCAGCCCTGGGGTGCAGACGCGGCAGTGCCAGGGCAATGCCACACACCCGCACTCCAAGGAGGATGCAGGCAGTCAGCAGGATGCAATACCTGGGACCCCTACAAACCTCATGCTTGGCACCAGATGTGGGACAGATGTGCCTGTGTGGGGACCCAGCAGCTGCCTGAGGCATCCCATCCTCCTGGTGGACCTGGCTGCACGTGTCTGTGTCCAGGGGTGTCACCTCAGCCATGCTGGGGTCTCACCACAGCTCTGCTGGTGTCTCAGCCCTGTCCTGGGCTGCCCTGGCCTCCCCCTGCTGTGGCACCCGGAGGTGCTGCACGCAGCCAGGCCACAGACCAGACACCAAGAGCGCTGCTGCTGCAGCTCCTCCCAGGCTAATTAATGAATCCTGCTTATTAGTGAGCTACCTGGGCTGGCGTGGAGCTCTGTCATGGCGCTGCATCCTTGCGAGCTCACGTTGGGTTCCACAGCCCGGCCCACAGCCTGAGCTGACACACACCAGACCCTCACCCGCATGGATGCTGCCCCCACAAAGCCCTTTCCAGGGCTGGCCCTTGCTCCCAGCCATGCTCTGAGCACCAGCGAGATCACAATGTGTTCCTGAAGCTCAGGGTACTGCAGCTCAGGGTAGCAAAATGTCCTCCTTCCCTCCTCCCCTCCATCCTTCAGGGCTGAGGCTCCCCAGGGAGGGCCTGTTGCCCACCATCCTCTGCTTCCTCCCTCCCACCTTTGCTTTTGGCCTTCCAGCACATCAGCATGCAGGAAATCACTACTCTGGTTTCCATGGCAACCCCATCATGGGGGGGGGCACCCCCAAAATGTCTGAAACAGTCGGTCTGGCGCAGCTTTGGTGGTCCCATGCATCCTGCTGCCCCACCCCTGGCTTGGCAACCCCTTCCTGGGCTCGCCCACAGCCCTTCTCAGCCCTGGGGTTGGGAAACCTGGGATGGAGGGAGGAATTCTGCTTCCAGAGAAACATCACTGCCTCTCTTCTTGTTTGCCCAGAGAAGCTGTGGCTGCCCCTGGATCCCAGGAACTGTCCAAGGCCAGGCTGGACGGGGCTTGGAGCAGCCTGGGACAGTGGAAGGTGTCCCTGCCCACGGCAGGGGTGGGACTGGATGAGGTTGTTTAAGGTCCCTTCAACCCAAACCATTCCAGGATTCTTTAGGCAGAACTGAGCAGCAAACCTGCACCTGGCTTCAGTCTGAACCCTCTGCTCGGCTTTACACGCTCTGCTCCAACTGTTTTCCCACGTGTCCCCCCTCATCCCATGCTCTCACCCGCTCCACGTCTGCCTTGCAGCTGCAAGTGCTGGAAAACCAGCCCTTGGACAAGGGTAAATCCCCACCATGGCTCCTGCAAAGGTGCAGAGAGCCAAATACACCCAAAATCACATCCCAGAGGACCCACCCTACATGCTGGGCAGGTCCCCATGCGAATATTTTTGCCTGGGAAATCCTGGAAAGAGCAGCCGCGCTCTAATTCAAGAGAAACAAAAACAAACTGGGATCACTTCCATCTGTGCCAGACAGCAAAAAAACTTTCAAGAAGAAGAAAAAAAAAAAAAAAAGACAAGTTCTAATTATAGGGTATCATGATGATACACACGCTCAGATTCGTCACTCTGTTTCCAGATTAGCCGTACACATGGTGACACCGTGAGTGAGCACCGGGCAGAGTGACATTCCTCTCCTGCTTCATAATCCCCTTTGGAAAGCAGGAACACCAAGCAGAGTAAGCACTCACTGAGGGGGAACCAGTGCCTCCTGCCATTTCCTTTTATGGAATCCCTACGGTTGGAGAAGCCCTCCAAGACCACCGAGTCCAACCATTAACCCAGCACTGTCAGACCCACCACTAAACCTGGCCCCAAGTGCCACATGCAGTTGTTTGAACACCCCCAGGGATGGGGACTCCACAACTGCCCTGGGCAGCTTGTGCCAATGCCTGACCACCCTTTCCATGAAGAAATTTCCCTAATATCCAATCTAAACCTTCCCTGGCACAACTTGAGGACGTTTCCCCTTGTCCTGTCCCTGTTCCCTGGGAACAGAGCCCCACCCCCCCACAGCTGCCCCCTCCTGTCAGGGACTTGTGCAGAGCCAGAAGGTCCCCCCTGAGCCTCCTTTTCTCCAGCCTGAGCCTCCCAGCTCCCTCAGCCACTCTTCATCAGACTCATGCTCCAGACCTTTCCCCAGCTCTATTCCTGTCTCTGGACGTGCTCCAGGAAGGTTCTCGGGCTGGGATTTGCCTGGATGGAAAAGCAAGCTGGAGAAAACCTGGAGATTATTCTTCCTACAACGGCTCCCTCGTCTCTTATTCTTCAGTTGGTGCCACAGGTTCACTCCCAGGGTGTAAATTGAGAGTAAAACACCGCCATTCCTGCCTGGATCCATGTGGGAGCTGAGGCAGGTGACGGTGCCTGTGAAGGTGACAGGATGGCAGTGCTCGCTGTGCCCACACCAGGACAAACAGCACCGCAAGGGCAAAGGAAGGCAGGCTTTAATCCATCATTGGGGTGCACTGTAGGGAAAGGGGAATGAGAAGCTTCTCTGGGTGTGAGTCATTCCCCAAATGTTTCTTCTATTCCTGTTTTCCCCGCTTTTCCTCATTCTGTTTTATTAATGAGGCTGCACGGATGCACTGAAAGGCTCAGAATTAATTTTGCTCGCCGAGCGGCAAGGAAAGGTCTGCAGCAGGAGCATTTCCACTGGGATAAACCCCCCCTAAGCTTCCTGCCTCCAGCTCTGGGAATCCTCTGGGTGATGCTGGCATGAGGGAGCAGCTCCAGCATTCACACCCTGGGCAGCCTGAGGAATCACCTCCTCCTCCTCCTCCTTCCTTGAGATCTCTGAGAGCCAAAGGTGGTTCTGTAGGATCCCAAACCATCTAGCTGGGGGTGAACGGGGAATCTGCCAAAATAATCCTCTGGGATTGTGGTGACAGCAATAAGGACAGACACTGGAGAACTGTCGCTGGTACATGAGATGAGGGATAAGGAAAAAGGAAGGGGAGGGAAAGGGGCAGAGAAAGGCTCGGGAAAAACAGTTGGTTTCCACTGAAATGTCTCAGGAGAGAGACCGGCCCCTCAGAAATTCCCAGGTAAGGGTCTGATGCCCAGCAATGTCTCGCATCCTGCCTGTTCTACACACGTGGGCACTTCGGGCCACTGCCTGGAGCACCAGCCCCCATCCATCCATTCTGCATGTCCCGGGGGATGCAGACACTCTGCCCAGGAAGGGCTGTCCTGAGGGGCAGGCACAAAGAGGAACAGCGTGATGGGAACCACTCCCTGCTGCCCGAGAGCCAACACGGCCCTGATGCTGCACAGCCCCTTCCTGCCTCCCCCTGGAGCCTCCCAAGAGCCCAGGCCATAAAAAGGCAGATCTGGGGCGTCCCATGGAGTGTGCTGTCTGCTGTTCCTGCAGCCACTGCAGAAGTCACGACGATCTTTTCCAAAGCCATCCAGGATGGGAGAAATGCCTTGGGGAGCAAAGCAAGGGTACTACTCTGCTCCATGGGCTCTGCTTCAGGCTGCACCGTAATTCTGACTACTCTGGAGGGTTTGGGCATTTTGATAGTTTGAATGACAAAGCCTTTCTCATGTGGCCATTTACTGTTCACTCTGCTCGTGTTCCTGTCCAGCTGCAGGTGTAACAACCACAGGACTCTTGGGATCATAATGTTTTGGAAGGAAATTGCTGGCTGTGGTTTCAGCCTTAAAAATGGTCTTGAACACAGGGTCTCTGTGAGCTCCAGAAGTGCCAATAGTCTGAAAGTGCCAAAAGACTCTAAAGGTAGGAGGCTGTCATCGTTGAAAACTGTCAGTGCCCAAATCCCAAAGATATTCCCTCAAAACGCCTGAATTTGCTCCTGGTCATAGGAGTTATTTCCAGCCTGTGGATCTCCAAGGAGACCCTCCCTTCCTGGTGCAGGGATGCCCATCCCTGGCTGCTGTGCAGCATCACTGTGGTACCCGCAGCCCTTCGTGGAGGTGGGGGCCAGCTCAGGTGCCTGGGATGTGTTTGGGAGCAGAACCCTACACTCAGGCATCAAGATTCCCAGTGGCCAATTGAAAACATCCCTTTCTGCAAAGGTCTCTACGGTTTCTGACACAAGGAGCAAAGCCAAGATCCCTGGGTTGCCTCCAAGGACTCCGTGAAGATGCCAACACCTCGGCAGGCGTCATTTCAACATGCTGAGGAGAAGAGATCTCAGTCTTTGAAGATCTTGCTGCAGAAACCCGGAAAGGCTTCACGGGTTGTCACGATGTGTTCACACAGGTCCCCTTTTGGGCGCCAACGCACAGAGCTGGTGGCTCCAGGTCTGACCATGACCTTTTCCTGCCTCCCCTTCCGAGGCTGCTTTCCCGACCCAGTGACTTCTACTTTCCTCATGCTATTCCATGTTCCTCATTTTCCAGTCTTCAAGAGCTGCCATCCTGCAAATCACCAGTTTCTCTGGTACTACAGCCAGTTTCCTCACTTCTTGGACTCCAGCAAAAGCATCCGAGCCAGGCGGGCAGGAGGCTGCCGCCCTCTGGGAAGAAAACTCCTGCTGGAGCTCACAGCAGGGAGAAGTCAAGGATGTGGTTCAGAGCCTCTTCTGTTTAAGCTCTTGGGGAACATCCAAAGAAGGTCCACAAGGATGGGGAAGGGTCTGGAGGGGGAGGCAGGAGGTGTTTAAGTTCCAACCACCCACGCAAGGACTGGGCTTCACAGAGCAGTGTCACCAAACTTAAGGTCTCCTTCAAAACATGACAGTATTGTGTATTTTGCTTGGCCAAACCTAATTAAACCTCGTTTGAAGTTTGGCCTGTGTTAACAGAGCCATTGTATGAGCTATGAACACTTTGATTCCATTTCCCAACCTTTATGGGGACGTTTCTGTACAGTTCCCAGTGATAGATTATGTTTCTAAGGCATATGGGGAACAATAACGAGTTTCCCTGGAGCTAATTAAGCTAATCATGGCTTCTAGATTAAATTCTCTGTAAGGTTTTTACCTTGTGTGGCTAAAATCAAAGAGCTGTGCTCTTACTGAGCACATCTGACTCATCTGACATCAGAAAAACTTTAAATCAGCGCAGAGAATGTCTGAGGGTATTTCCCAAAATGAAATGTTCAACACAATCTCTTGGCTTTGGCCCGACTTGCTGAAAAATCTCAAATGAAAAAGAAAAAAATCCTCAAAAGCAGTATTTTCTCCAATTTTCCTCAAGTGACAGATGATGAAGAATATTCTCCTCTTGCCCCATAAAAGTCCAGCACTGTGAGGAATCCA
>VZTA01014921.1:15636-39553 GCA_013398855.1 Mohoua ochrocephala
ACACAGCCACCCCCCCTTCTCCCTTCCTACACCTATTTCCCCACCCCCAAGATCTCTGAGCGCTTTCAATCAAAGGAAAAACTAATGGCAAAAAACACATTCCCTTCTTTTTATGGCAATAATGAGTTAAAATCCTGGAATCCTGGCCCTGAATCCCAGCTATTCATTCCAGTTCCTATTAATGTTTACCACTTTTCTCAGAAAAAAAAAAGGGGAGGGGGCGAAAGGGAGGCCAACGAAGGAGAGAGAGGAATAAATGCCGCTCTCCCACCGGCGTCGGCACAGGATGCTGCCAGAGCTGCTATTCCCTGCTCACATGGGTGTAGCAGCACCAGGAATGTGGTGTTTGATCCAAAATGCTGTTTCATCTGTAAAAATAAGTCAGGGGGAGATTTTCTCCTGAGTACACATCAGGTCCCGGAAAGCACCCGTGTTACTGCCTGTCCCTGTGCCCAGAGGGAGAGCGGGGACACCACCCTCAGGTCTGCTTTCACCCACCTCCCCCCATCTCCTCGCTTGATCTCAGCACAATGGGATGGAGGGAGCAGCCTGTCCCAGAGCGGGAAGGGGGGCAGAGACCATCCCTGCAGCTCTGTGTGATCTTCAAGGTCTCTTCCAACCCAAACCATTGTGAGACCTTGAGCAGAGGGATGAAGGGGCTGGGGCAAAGGGACTGGGAAGCGGCAGCCGTGGCAGACAGCGGCAATGCAAAACTCCACCGTGTTTCTCTGAGAAATCCTGGGAATGGCCATCATTTCCATCAGGAAACTACTACTGGGTTTTGCTGGACCTGAGATCTCCATCCCCTCCTCCAACCCAAGGGATTCGTGACCTGCCCACACTGATAAATGAGAAGGTGCTGTTCCCCTCTGGGCTCCCATGGGCTGCTCCCAGGTCACCTTGCGCATCCTGCTGAGGTCTTTCCTACACCATCGCAGCAGGGCTGGGAGAGCTCTGCAACCTCCTACCACTCAAAATCTACTCTCATGTCCTGGAAAACTTCATCTCCTCCCTTTCTCTGCACAGAAAATACTTTTGTGGAAGGTCTCGGTCCATTCCTTGTCTTGAAAGCAAAATGAGAAAGGAACTCTCATTTCCTTTGTTTCCCAAGAAGGTGTAGTTCCTCAGAAGCTGCATTTCCTATTCCAAGGTGAGTGGTCCATCTCCCTCCTCCAGTAGCGCATCTCTTGTCCCGCTCCTGGACCATCTGTGACCCTCCCTGTGAGATCAGCATCTCTTGGGGCTTCACACTGCCAGCAAATCAATACCTCAATCCCCCTGTCTGACACCCCCTTGGTCTGTCAAGCTCCCCTGGGTCCCATTCCAACCTTCCAAAGCCCAAACTCCAACAGGAATGTGCAGAGGACAAGCACCAGGCAGGTGTGGAGTGGCTCCCAGTGAGCAGCTGCAGTCTCCACCACAGCCCTAATTGGATTCACCACATGGAGAGGTCAGCGAGAAGAATCAAAGCCATGGAAAGAAAGACGCTGTATTCTTGCTTCCCAGACAGAGAGGGAGGAGAGGGAGAAGCCCCAAAAGCAGTATCCAACAATGCCACCGAGCCTCGGCCGGCTGGGAGCATTCAAATTGTCAACAAGCCTGTAGAAAAGGCAGACAAATTCCTGTTTTGTACTTGGGAAGGAGCCAGGTGATGTAATCATCTTTGAGGATGATGGTGGAATACTTTCCATTCCAGCAGTAACTCAAGATGTTAAATAGCAGCCACTAAAGTTAAACATTGCTAAATCAGCCTGTCAGGGCAGCACCTACCTAAGGGGGTGTGGGGAGAGGGCTGATGGGGCAGGGCACACTCAACGTTCACTTTCCACACGCCACGAGGCACCAGGGTGTTTCAGAGATGGAGGAAAAAGCTATTTGCTAAATGAGGCAGTTGTGGCTATTTTAGGATTGCAATGTCAGTACCAGTCAAATAAGGCTGTGCCAGCTCCAGGACTGGGTCAGCGAGGGATTAAAGGAAGGTAGGGATAGTAGTGCCAACCTGTGTGCACTTAGGGAAGACAGATTAAGGCAAAGTAGCCTTGTACGGGTTTTTGATGCAACTACAAGATTGACTGGGGGGGTAATGGCATTAAATGCCACACACCCAAACCTCTGCCGAGCCCTTCCCTGGCTAACACACGGGATATTTTGATTCTGAAATCAGTGGCTCCACCGACACCGTGGGACATCCTCGATGAATTAAAACTTGGCAGGCGGACGTGGCGCGGACGGAGATCTGAGCGGGGCTGTTTCTGCTGCAGCCAACAAATGTGGTTTGTGCCTCTGGGCTGTTTAACATTTTTATCAATGACCCAGGAGAAAGCCCAAAGCGTTCCCAATAAAGTTAGCTGCTGACATGGAAGCTGTGGTGTGGTAAATACTGAGAATGATGGGTTCCCGATGCAGCAATCCCAACGTCTTGGGGAGCTGGGCACAAGCAAGGAACGCGCATTTCAGTACAAACACAGTGTCAGTGCCAAATCACACCTACAGGGACAAGGATGCAGTCCCAGTTCTCCCCGTCCCACAAGGAAGGACAAGGATCCTTCAAAAGCACCCAGAGAAATTCCATTGCCAAAATGGTTAAACAAAGGGGGGATGCAGGCAGAGGGAATCTCAGCATCCCCTCTGGCATGCAGCTGATCACCATGAGCAGCTTGTATGTGCGGAGCTGGATCTGCCAAGGGAAAGGCTAAAGCAGTGCCAAGGGCTGGGAAGAGCCAAAAAAGTTGGCTGAAAACCTTACCAGAGGACCAGGGGGCCAAAGATTACCCTTAAACAGGCACACGGAGCACAGAGGTGCGGCGATGGATGAAGCTCTCCGAGGTGGGAGCGCCAGGCACAGCGGGGTAAGAAGGCAGGGACAACCTCTGGAAGCATTTAATGGGCAGTTCTCCGTCTCTGGAAACATTTCCAGCACAATTGGCTGTATCTGCTTCAGTTCAACCAGGAATGCTTCCTGGAAGAACTCGATTACCCCTAGAGCCTTACAATTTATTGGCTGGGTCCGGCACTATCAGTGGAGGCCCAGACCCGAAACAGGCACGGAGCCATAAATAGCCTCTTATCATGAAAACATCACGTCCTCGTGGGCTGTGACTGTGAGACAGCTCGGACAGGCCCTGCTCCGGCACATTGGGAAGCTGCTCCGAGCCCTCAGCACGTACTTGGCCCCCTCCAAATCCCAAGCACAGCTTGGCTGCTTCTCACCCTCTGTGCCGGAGGGAAGGCTCAGGGTCCTTGTCACACGTGCTTGTCACGCCTGCGCCCGCGTCCCCCACACACAGTGGGGCGGTGGCAGGTCTGCTGCCCTGGACATCAAAATCATGGCAAGGAGGGGGACACTGCTGAGCCCTTGGGCTCCCCTCAGGGGAGGCCCAGCTCCACCCTGAGCTGGAAAATCAAGAGAATCCCAGAATGGTTTGGGTTGGAAGAAACCTTAAAGCCCATCCAGTGCCACCCCTGCCATGGGCAGGGACACCTTCCACTGTCCCAGGCTGCTCCAAGCCCCGTCCAACCTGGCCTTGGACACTGCCAGGGATCCAGGGGCAGCCACAGCTTCTCTGGGCACCCTGTGCCAGGGCCTCCCCACCCTCACAGCCAGGAATTCCTTCCCACTATCCCATCTAACCCTGCCCCCTGGCAGTGGGAAGGCATTCCCTGTGTCCTGTCCCTCCATCCCTTGTCCCAAGTCCCTCTCCAGCTCTCCTGGAGCCCCTTTAGGCACTGGAGGGGCCTCCGAGGTCTCGCTGGAGCCTTCTCTTCTCCAGGTGAACACCCCCAGCTCTCCCAGCCTGGCTCCAGAGCAGAGGGGCTCCAGCCCTTGGAACATCTCCAGGGCCTCCTCTGGATTCTCTCCAGCAGCTCCACGTTTTTCTGATGTTGGGGACCCCAGAGCTGGAGGCAGCATTGCAGGAGGGTCTCACAAAAGTGGAGTAGAGGGGCAAAGAACAGAGAAGAGGGCCAAGGAGAAGACAGCTGCCAGCCTGAATCTGACCTGGTTTCTCCTCTTCCCCTCAGGTCACCAGCTCCTCTCCTCCTCAGAAAGGCCTGTGACCCCAAGGGATGACACCACACGTCTCTGACAGCCAGAGAGTGTCACCACCAGCTTCTGCAGGGCAAAACCATCCCTCGTCACCCCAGCAAGACCAGGACTCCCAGTGCTTGGTGCTGTACGAGCACAACAAAGAGAATGCAGGGACCAGAGACACCCTGCTGTGACGGAGAGGAGCTGCAGAAGGGATGAAGGGTTGAATTGCTGGGAGCAGCAGCCATCAGCTGCTGTCCCTGAGCAGGCACAGGCCGTGCTGCAGCATCCATCCGCTGTCCAGCCAGCCCGGCAAGAGCGGCAGCACAATGGCTCTGCCTCCACTGTGGCTGAGCGGAGCCAATGGATACGGGAGGCAGAGGGAGAAATGCGCTTAATGTGCTGCATGGGAGGGACGGGGAGGGGAGGGAAGGGGGGAGGCACAGACAAAGAACAGGGAGATGGAGAGAAAAGACGCAGGCAGGGAGCAGAAGGTGAAGCGGGGAGGACGGGGCTGGGGGAGGCGCGTGCATGGAGCCCCTCGCCAGCGAGGAGCTGGGGAGCAAGGGGAGAGCAGCGGAGAGGAGAGGAGAGGAGCAGGCGGCCAGCCCCTCGCAGGGCCCTGCGGGAGCGGCAAGCCAGGCCCAGCGAAATGAAAATCTCTTAACCACACAGAATTGTTAACTGCCCCCAAATCCTTTTGTGCTGGGGCTGCGAGCTTAGAAGAGCTTAAGCTGTTAGATGCATGAACTTCCTCCATAAATATCCCTTGTGCACACTGCCGCGAGCAGGCTGGCGCGCTATTAGCCAGATGAAAAACCCGGCGGAGAAAATGAGCAACTCCTTCCAGCTGCACAGAGGGGTTGTCCATTCCTTGGGATGCCCTTCTCCACCTGGACCCCTTGGTGGGGCAGGACCATGGCCCCCCACGCTCCCTGCCACGTCGTGTTTGGGCACCTGAGTGTGTGAGAGAGCTTCACCTCGAAAGCCAGCTCGGATTTGCTTTTGCTTTGCTTCTGGAAAGGGGCCCAGATTCCCTCCCACCCCTGGAAACACGAGCAAACCTGCCAGCCACATGTAGGAGTGAGTCCCCCAGGCCAGGCAGCTCCGCCGCTGCCTCTGCAGAGACCAGGGGCAGGGACCCGGCGGGAGGAGGGCAGGGATGCAGGGATGCAGGGATACATCCCGAGCAGAGCTGGGGCGACTGGCCCCTTCCCGGCCCTTTGTGGGGCTCACTGGGAGGGCTGGGAGAGGATGGGGATGCCATGGCTGTGGCTGGCTCTCCTCCCAGTCCCAACTCCTCTTCTGGGGGCTGCCAGGGAAAAATGGAGGGGGTGTCCCAGTCTGGCACAATCCTGGGGTCCCATCTAGCCCTGATTCTGCCCCACATGAGAAGGGGAAGGGGAAGAAGGAAAGGGAGGGGCAAAGGCAAAGAGGGAAGGGAAAGGGAAAGAAGAGGGGAAGAAGGGAATGGGAAAGGGAAAGGGAAAGGGAAAGGGAAAGGGAAANNNGGAGGGGGAGGGGGAGGAAAGGGGAAAGAGAAAGGGAAAGGGAAGGGTAATGGGAAGGGGAAAGGAGAAGAGGAAGGGGAAAGGAAAAGAAAAAGGGAAGGGAAAGGGGAAAGGGAGGCAGCCCCGGAGCCAGCTGCCCCATGGAGACGATGGGCTGCCGGCCACCGCGTGATTAATGAGGGCGGGGAGCGCGGGGCCGGCGCGCGCCAGCACCGGCTGCAGAAACAGCTGCCGAGGTACCGGACCTCCCAAAATCCTGCTGCTGCCCAGACAAAGAGGGGACCGGCCTCTCCCTCCACCTCGGCCCCCGCTCCTGCCTGTTCCGCTCCCCCCCAGCCCTGCGCGGACAGGGCTCTGCAGGAGGGGTCCTGGGAGCCCCCGGGCATGCGAGGGGACTGTCCCTTGGCTGGGCTGGCAGTGGCACCGGGGAGCTCCCCAAGAAACCCCGGCTGCACCAGAGCGAAGCACTGTGCAGGGCTGGGTCTGCTGAGGGAAAAAACAGGCTGAGATGGAAAAGCTGCCATGAATCATTGGGGCTTTCTGGTGTTGCTACGGATGCTTCACTTGGGAGTTGTAAAACCCCCCGTCTGCCCTTCGAGGCAGGGATTAGCCGGGCTCAGTTTCCAGCAGTACTTCCTTGCTGTCCCCATCCCCATCCCTGCTAAGGCTGGAAGACACTTGATCTGCCCGAGCTCAGTGGGAAGAGGCGTTCAGTGGCTAAGTGAGGAGTAGCTGAAATCAGGGATATTAAATGATCCCCACAGCACACCAGGACCTGAATTTTGGTGCATGAGCAGCCCAGCCACCAGCATTAGACATGGAGCCCTCTCCAAGGGGACCATACAGCCTGCAGTCCCTACTGAGAACAGTCAGACTGCCCGTCCCCCTCTCCAGTCTGTCTGTCTCTCACTACCAGCACCTTCCCCGTGCTTGGTTCTACCCGGCCACCCCTTCACAGCCAGAAGAGAGAAGACAGAGCTCCTCCCTTGGCTCTGCAGTGGCCACCGACATATCAATAACTGATCTCAGAGAGGCCCCGGCTCTGCTCAGAGTGTGCCGATGCTATTGGAACCGCGGAGGGATTTGGATTTTCAAATGGGGGAAAAAGATCCTGTTTGCCAAACTGTGGTTTGCTCCACACATGGCACAGCTGCAGGTGCCCATCACACAGCTCTGGGGTCCCCACCTCCCTCCCAGCAAACCCGGGAGCTCCTTTCTCAACCTTCCCGAGCCCATGTGTGACTGGACAGGAGCACAGACATCAGTTCAGGGAGGGGGTGCTGAGCCTCTTGCTGGCCTGGGACCACACTGGCTCCCTGGTGTTCAGCTGAGCTCAGCAGACTCATGGAGTCTGCTTTGAACACCTATAGGGGCAGGAGAACATCTACAGAGGCAGAACATTTATAGGGCAGGAAACCTCTGGCTGTTGAGGAGCCCAGGGGCCAGGTAGCTCTGAACAGCCCACGACCGTGTCCCACCCTGGGCCATTTGCACCTCACCGGGACAACGTTGCAGACAACTTGCTCCCTCCCACTGCACCCTTTTGGGAGCCTGCATCCCCACTCCCCTCATCCCAGAAGTGATTCAGCCCATGCCAAAGCACACAGCGCAAACCAACAGCAGAACAGCCCCAGTATTTTGGGAGGCAACTGCAGATTGGTGACATGCACCACATGTGTGTACCTCCAAAACCTGGAGAGCATGGATGGCACCAGCAACAGGCGCCAGCCCTGAACCCAGCGGCTCTGGGGACCCGGAGGTCATGCACAGCCTCTGCAATGGATGGATGAGCCTGGGGCAGGCAGTGAGGAGCTGGGGAAGGAGTCAGCCTCCACACATGCCCCTCTGCTACCCCTGCCCAAGGAGGTCCCTCCCAGGTGGTTCACGCAGATCCCAGACGCAAATCCCAAGTGCCCCCACCAGCAGTGAGGTGAGTGCAGGAGCGAGCCCAGGGCCCGTGGTTACCTCTGCAGACGGTTCCGTTCTCCACCGACTCGTAGCCGGCCCGGCACATGCAGCGGCCGATGGGCACCAGCCACTCGCCGTCGCCGTTGCAGTACAGCTTGATGGGCACGTCCACCTCCTCAGCGTTGGCAATGCACGTCCCCCTGGCTGCCACCAGCGAGGTGCTCTCCGCTCCCGACAGGGTTTCTTGGAAGATGGCCCCGTTCTGGATCACACGGGGACATTTGCGGTAGAAGACACGGACGGCGATCAGGGACATGCAGCCCCCGTAGTCCTGGAAGGCCAGGTAGAAACCATTCTTGGAGACAGGCCCAAAACTGCGCACCTCAGTGTTGATCTTCATCACCCGTCCACCTAGGTCCACCTGTGAGAAGCTCTCATCAGCAGCAATTGTGTCCACCTTCATCCAAGGATTCTCCATCCAGTTAGGAAAAGTCTTGGTGGCCGAGTCAAAGTCCGACTCGAAATAGTACAGGTTAAAAGTCTCCTTACAGGAGCCTGGGACATTTGGGATGCTGCTGCAGTCCCGGACAGAAAATTTCATCTCCACGTGGATGCGGTGTGCTCCTCGCCTCCGGATGTACTTGGTCCGAAGCCAGTTGTTCTGGCTGGATTCAAAGACGTTGCACACCTGGTAGGTGCGGATCGTGTTCATGTTCTCATCGTACCCACTCACCTCTTCCCACTGTGGGCAGGACACAGACAGTCAAGGGGCTGCACTGAACGGATGCTCCCCACCCTCCTCACCTCTTCCCATCCCCACTATGTGCCAAGTAGGTTCTGCCAGCACCAGCTGCCCCACTCCGTGCCCACCCCATCCCACAGGCTGTCCCAGAGTGCCCAGCACCTCATTCCAGCACCCCCCTGCAGGTGCCCTGTACCTGCCCGGGCAGGGTTTGACCCACACCATGCCCCAGGCAGGCTCCACACTTCGTGGGGAAGAAGTGTCCCCTCGGGGCCACCTCACTGCCACCAGCACCGTGCTCCATGCCTGGATTCAGGATCAAGCCTCTCTGCGGCTGGTGGGACAGCAAGGCCACTGCTCTGCAGAAATGGTTTTAGCAGGGGCGGTGCCCACGGCCGCACTGCACGGCTGTGCCCCTGGCAAAGGAGCACGGTGCCTTTAGCACAGGGATTCCCGCCAGTGCCACTATGGGTACAGACACGGCAGACAGGACCCTCTCCCTCACAAGCCATAAAACCTCCTGGCTGGCTGCAGCCAGTGCCTCTTCCCAGGGGCAAGACGGGACCGTGGCCAATCCCGCCGTGTTCCCAGAAAGGGAGATGCTGGGTAGGTCCCACTGGAGCCCTCATCCCTGCCCCTTCAAGGGTCAAATGCTTTGGGGTTCCTCCAGCAGGTGTGCTCAGGTCCCAGCCCCAGCTGTCCTAAGCTGGATCTATGGGATGCAGACATGCCTACGGGCCATGACATGACAGCAACATCCTTCTCAACAAGACAGCTCAGAGTGACAGATTTCCCCATGGGAAGCTCTGCCCAGCTCCCCCCAGCTGACTGACTACCAGCTCTGGAGGAAGCTCCTTAGAATTACAGAAGAGAATATCCTGAGCTGGAAGGGTCTCACAAGGATCATCAAAGTCAACCTCCTGGCCCTGCACAGGTACACCAACAATCCCACCCTGTGCCTGAGAGTGGTGTCCAAATGCTCCTGGAGCTCTGGCAGCCTCGAGGCCATGCCCATTCCCTGAGGAGCCTGTTCAGTGCCCCACCACCCTTTGGGGTAAGAACCTTTTCCGAATATCCAGCCTAAACCTCCTTGACACAGTTCCAGCCTTTCCTTGAGTCCCCAGAGACCTCACGGCTGCTGTGACATCTCCTGGCCTTCTCCAGCTTCCTGCCCTTTCCCCAGGCTGTTTTCCTCCAGCGCTTGTTGTCTCCATCCTGTGTAGGATGGGGATGCTTCACAACGGGGGAGGCAGGGCATGAGCTGCAGCCTGCAACTGGCCACTGCTCCTCTGCGGGGAGCACCAACAGGGAAGGGTCTTTGTGGGAGGAGAACCCTCAGCTCACAGAGCATCTCCCCCAGCCCAGCCCCTGCCAGAGTGCAGAGCATCTCCCTGCAGTCCCATCCCCACCCAGGGCACCCGTGTGATGCTGGCAGCAGGGACCAGAGTCCTGCTGGCATGTGACACAGTCCCGGCCAGCTGGAACTGCTCCTTCTGAACTTGTTCATAAACCTGCTCAAGTGGAAGCCGAGCTGTTTCCCATGGATGTGACACCCCGAGCACAACCCTGCCCTGGATGCAGGAGCACAACACCCAGGGCAAGGCAGCAGCACAGCCCAGATCCAGCACCAGTGCCACGACCAAATCCAGGGAAAATCCTGCATGAGCAGAGCACCCCCAGCCCCTCAGGGTGCAAACGGCCTCACAAGGGCACCCAGGACTGGGGAGAGAGGCTCAGGAGATGGGAGACAGATTGCTCCTCACACATCAAGGCTCACAGCCCAACAGAAGGCTGTCAGGGAAGATCCCCAACAGCTCCAACCACTTCAGATTGGCAGTGGCTGTAAATCTGTTGCCAGGGCTGGGGGACGAGAAGAGCATCCTCGCAAAACACAGCGGGAGCATTTGCTTTGTTTTCCAGAAATAAATTTGTTGTGCTAGTGGAAAATTGCAGGATCTCCCTGTTTTTCAGGGCACTGGCTGGGAGGGGAGTGAGGGAATCGAGAATCAAGGACAAGGCATGCAGAAGCAATTCCTTCCCTTGTCCTGCCTCTGATGCCTCCCTCACCTGGACCACTCCAGACACACATCTTGGCAGCCACCAAGACCCAGGGACCCCCCACCCACACCTGCCCAGCCCCCAGGGCAGGTAAGGACACGAGCCCAGAGAGCTCAGCCTTGGTCAGCAGCCTTGGCAGGGCTCGGGGACATCTATGAATGGCACAAGAGCTTCAGAGCCAGACATAAAGCAATTGTTTGGGCTTTTGGGTCTCTCATAATCCCCAAAAAGGAGCACACAGCAGCTTCTGTCTTCCAGGTGATACTGGCTGCACCCAACCTGGCCAGTCACCTTTGGGTGGGATGCACTGCCTCGTCCTGCCCATGGACGTGAGGCCGTGAAGGCACCGCAGCATCGTCACCCATGACGAGCACAGAGCAGGGCGTGATGTGCCCATATCCCCCCTGAGGGCCCTGCCTGGAGGTGGAGACAGGAGGTGGTCCCACTAACCACTGTGACTGCACTGCACTGTCCAGACGGGCATCTCCATCCTGATGGGGGACCTGGGAGCACCCTGGGGGCCAGGCTCTGGACCCCCAGCATCCTCCCACATCGCTGCCGCAGCGCGGCTGGCTCCCGACGTCCCTTTTCCCAGATGGGAGAGAAAGTCACCCCTGTGCACCAGCCCCTGCGCTTCCTCGACGCTTAATTAGAAGCCTCTCCCTTTCTCCTGGCTCTCTAATTAACATGCCGGGAGCTCAAAAGGAGGCAGCAGCACAATAACCCGGGGAGACGGCTTCCAGCAGGCCCCGGCCTCATTATGGCCGGGCTGGGGAGCAGGAGCAGGGCGTGCTTTACATATGGAAACACCGCAAACAAGAAAGGCTGGGCCAGGAGAGAAAAAGACTTGACCTCTGCTCCCCCCCATTGTGTGCCCGTCATCCCCCTCGGCGGGCGCTGGCGGGGCTGGGGCAGCTCTGCCCTTTATCATGGTGATGGGCCCGGCCGGCAGCGCCCGCGCCCGGCGCGACACCACGGCCACGCTGCTCTGGCTCGGTTTAATCTCCCCAGACGAGGCTTTTCTTGGCTGTTTCTTTTCTTCTGCCAAGGCGGCTCAGATCGGGGGCATGCTGTCAGCCGGGGAGTGAGGTCCACGGAAACGTCTTCATCCAGCCCCTGAGGAGGGTGGATGGAAGGCAGGACGGAGCCTGAGCCACCGCTGCCACGCATGGGCATGGGAAGCATCTCCAGGCTTTGGCCAGGCTGGATGGGGCCACCCAAGTGCAAGGGAGCAGGTCTGGGGAGGTCGGGCACTGAGGCTGCTGCTGGTCACCGCAGCCAGAGGTGGGCAGGATGCTCTGAAGCACCTCGATGCCCCATGTGGGACACAGAGGTGGCTCCACTCTGGTTTTCTCTCATGAGCAGAAGGGTGCAGAGATCACAGAATCATGGGATGTTCTGAGCTGGAAGGGACACACAGGGATCATCCAGTTCCATTCCTGACCCTACACAAACACCCCACCAATCCCACCCTGTGCCTGAGAGCATTGTCCAAACGCCCCTGGAGCAGCCTCGGGGCCGTGCCCATTCCCTGGGGCGTCTGGGCAGTGCCCAGCACCCTCTGGGGGATGAACCTGATGCACTGCCTTGTCCAAGCTCTTCTTTAAAGGAGCTTCTTCAGGGTGGTCTTGGGATGTGTCTCAGGGTACTCCTGGCCCCGGTAAAGCAGAGAGATAGTTCTGCTGAGCCAGCAAACGTCTCTCCATGGGATGCCAGGGATGCTGGACAGTCCTTTCAGGACCTGAGCCTAATGCCCTCATGCTGCTACAAGTGACAGGCAATGGAATAACAAGGGAGACACTGGAGACAAGTGACAGTGGCCTTGGCATGTTGTTTCTTCCTGTCCTGATTTTTAGGTAGCTGCAGGCCAGCTCTATGGAGAGTATGGTTCCTCTAGCACCACACTGGTTTGACTCTGTAGGGTGGGAATTACATCCCCCCAACACTGGGGTATTTTTTGGAGCATCATCTAGAAAACTACTGGAAACCTCAACTGTCACCTTCTTCTGTGCTCTTCCCACATGGCCAAGGCACTTTGCTTCAGTGCCTGACTTTTGCTGGGCCAAGCCTGCCACATTCACGTGCAGCAGAGACCCCAGAGCAGCTCCAGGTCTCCATAAGGTGATGCCTTACCCCTGACGGAGGATGCACTGTCCAGCCCAGCTCCGCTGTCGCTGTTGTGGAGTCCATCAGTGTCTCTGTGGAAGGAAGGTGAAACAAGGCGTCATTGGATGCTGATGAAAGGACTGAAGATGGATGACAGGGAAAAAGGCAGAGAGGAGCCAGCCCAGAGCTGCAGGGCTGGAGCCCATCCCGCACTGAGCCTTCTGACCACGTCTCAGCTGGGGAGAGCCAGGTACTGGTCCCTCCACCCAACTTCTCCCCATCCACTGCCCACTGCTCCCTGGACCCCACGCAGAATCACGGAATCACAGAATGGTAAGGTTGGAAATGACCTCCAAGATCAAGTGCAACCATCAGCCCAGCACCAAAACCACGTTCATCATTAAACCACATCCACAAGTGCCACATCCACACGTTTTTTGAACACCTCCAGGGACTGGTGATTCTACCGCTGCCCTGGTCCAATGCCTGACCACCCTTTCCACAAAGGAATTTTCCCTAATATCCAATCTAAACCTTCCCTGGCACAACTTGAGACTGTTCCCTCTCCTCTTGTCCCTTGTTCCCTGGGAGCAGAGCCCAATCCCCACCTGGCTGCCCTCTCCTGTCAGGGAGTTGTGCAGAGCCAGAAGGCCCCCCGTGAGCCTCCTTTTCTCCAGGCTGAGCTCCTTTCCCAGCTCCCTCAGCCACTCCTGGTGCTTCCCCAGCTCCAGTCCCTTCTATGGAAATGCTCCAGCCCCTCAATGTCTTTATTTTCATGAGGGGCCCAAAACTGACCCCAGGATTTGAGGTGGGACCTTGAGGTGCCCAGCACAGGCAATGTCTCCTGCTGTGAATGGGGACTCTTCCATCCATCAGCCCAGCTGGATTTTCCTCCTCTGAATCCCAAATCCAGGTACCCCCAGCCTAGAGCAGTTCTAGCCCTGCAGATGAGGAGCGGCCTGAGCAGGGATCCTCCATCACCTTCTAGTTTCCTTTGCCAAAAGCAGGATATTTTTTTCTCAGCACTTTGCACAGTAGGGGCAATCCTCAGAGATGTCGTACGACGTGGGAAGGAGCAGCACTTTTAGGACTTAAAAGTACTAAAAAATTAAAACCACTGTTAAAGCTGGTTTTCCAGATGATTTGGGTTGAAATACGTCAGGTGATGCTACCACCGACCAGCACAGACAAGTCCTCCTAAGCCACACAACAGCAAAGCCTCCTCGCCCTTTCTGCAGCTCATCATACTTCCAGCACTGGAATTCTTTTCATCCCAAACAGCTGTAGGTTGGTTTAACTCCACTGATGGCACAAGGAGGGATGCTCAGGTTATGGTACCCCAATACTTGGGCCGACATGAGCAGGTGAACGTGCCAGCCAGCCCCATCAGAAATAAATGGGACAGACACTTGGAATCATGGAATCGTTAAGGTTGTAAAAGCCATCTAATATCGTTGAGTCCAATCATTACTGCAGCACTGCCACGTTCAGCACTAAACCATGGCTCTAAGCACCACATCTACACACTTCTTTAACACTTCCCAGGGAGTGCTCGAAGGTGTTTTTTGGACCCTTCCACGAGTGCTTTCCACAGTCTGGGTAACTCTCCATCCTCCAGGTCTGCAGCCACATGCTCACTGCAGCATAGGGATTTTTCTGCACCACACCCGAGGCTGACAGTTTAAGAAAACAGGACAATATTCCAGAGTTTAGGAAATGCGGTTTAGAAATTATGCCCAAAGGACTCAGCACACCGAGGCTGGACATGAGGAGAGCGTGGTGGGACAGAGCAGCACATGGTCAGTGATTCTGTGCTGCAACCAGGGTGATGCCCAGAGAGGCAATTCCGTTCCTCTGCTCTGCAGGGAGAATTTAAATCTGCCCCCGATTTCAACACATGCCCTGAGGATGCCAACTGTGCTTGCAGGGACGCTGGAAAGTGTCCATCCCGCACACATTTAGAGTCCCACAATGGTCGGGGGACCTTCAAGACCATCCAGTCCCACCCTCCTGCCATGGGCAGGGACACCTTCCACTAGCCCAGGTTGTTCCAAACCCCGTCCAACCTGGCTTTGGACACTGCCGGGGTAGTCCCAGAATGGGAATGGAGAATTACTGGACGTAACCATGTCCTTCTGCTGTCCTTCTCCCCACCAGAAAACCAAGCATTCTGCCACAAACCCCCCAAGAGCATCTCCACCTTCTCCACTTTCACTCCATTGAACAAAAACAAAGGAAGAAAAGCTCAGCCTTGAGCACACCCATCATTGAAGAGCCAGGCCTGGATGCAGAGGTGACAACTGCTCAGTGCACGTGACCTCCCCTTCCCCACTGGCACCCCAAAAAGTGCCTCGGCAGCACTGTGCTCCCTGCACCTACTCCTGGCAGTAAATCCTCCTCAGACTGTGGCTTGTTCATTACTCCTGGTTTGAGCCAGCGGTTTCCAGTTCACAGGAAACCAGGATTTCGAAATTTGGTTTTATTCCAAGAGCAAAAAGCAAAAAATAATTCTTTTCAATTTTTCCCACTAGGAAGAGTTCTGGAAAACAGCTAATCCCGAAATGTTGTGGGTCAGATTTACGAAATTTCTTTTAAACTGAATATTTGTTTACATAGGGCAATAATAGTGTTTATTTTATCAGAGGATCTGGCTTTTTCATTAAAACACCAGTGGCATTTGATCTGAAAGGAAAACAACATTTTTCACCCAGTGCTAGCAAGAAGCTTTAAAAACCCCTTAAATTTGTTACTTTATCTTAACTATCAATGACAGTGGTGCATAGTAAGTACATTAATAGCAGTGACTAAAATGGAAAAGAAGATATATTCTAAGCCATTACAAATAATTCCCCAAATAAACTTCATATTTTGAAGCATTTTGCATTTTTAAAAGCCTTTTATTTAATGAAAACTTGGTGCAGTGGAAATGTCGTGCTCGGTACACCACTGCCCCCAGCCCCTTATTCTCAGCTGTAGGATCCCCTTGGAGCTCTGCATCCACTCCGGCTGGCCCAGGGACAAGGAGGAGAAGAAATTTGCAGGTTTTAAGCAAGTTTTTCCAATGGCAAATTATCTTCCCATAAAAAACACCAGATATTCCACTAATTTTAGTCTGGATTTACACCGTTCAGCTGCCAGCTATTGGATTTCCTTTTCCTTCTACAAAGACTCTGCAGTCCAAAACCTTTCCCTCTTGTGGTGCTCACGGGTGGCAAATGATCCATCTCCAAGACAGCTAAATTAGCTCAGCTTCCTTCTTCTTCCTCCCTAAACCAGGTTCCTGTCTTTGAGGCTCCTGTTTATCACCCTTCATTGTGCGGGGGTTCCCAGAGCTGTGGTCCCCATTGCACACAGCTGCAACACTCCAGTGTGCCGCTTTTGGGGCAGTTTTTGCACCAAGTTGCTGCCTGGGCTGAAGTCCTTTTGGAGATGGAGTTATACTGAGCAGAGGGTGCCTGAATTACAGGAAATTGGGAATAACTGGTCCCACTGAATCACAGTGACCCTGCAGGGTCAGCACAAGTGGATGTGAATCAGAATCATAGAACCACAGAATGGTTTGGGTTGGGAGGGACCTTAAAGCTTATCCCGTTTCAGCCCCTGCCATGGGCAGGGACACCTTCCACTGTCCCAGGTTGCTCCAAGCCCCATCCAACATAGAATTATAGAATCATAGAATAGGCGGAGCTGGAAGGAAGCCACAAGGATCATTGAGTCCAACTCCTGGCCCTGCACAGGACACCCCAACAACTCCAGCCTGTGCCAGACAGCATTGTCCAAACGCTCCTTGAACTCAGACAGGCTTGTGACCACTGCCCTGGGGAGCCTGTTCAGTGCCCAACCAAGCTCTGGGTGAAAAACCTTTTTCTAATATCCAACCTAAACCTCCCCTGACTCAGCTCCAGCCGTTTCCTCAAGTCCTGTCACTGGTCACCACAGAGAAGAGATCAGGACCTGCTCCCCTGCTGCCCTTCAGGAGGATGTTAAAGAGCACAATGAGGTCTCCTTCCAGTCTCCTCCAGGCTGAACAGCCCAAGTGACCTCAGCCACTCCTCACATGGCCCCTCCAGACCCTTCCCCAACCTCATGGCCTCCTTTGGATGCTCTCTAATGGCTTCATGTCTTTCTAATATTGTGGTGCTCAAACACGCCCCAGGACTCGAGGTGAGGCTGCCCCACTGCAGAGCGGAGCAGGACAATCCCTTCCCTTGCCTGGCCGGCGATGCTGGGCCTGATGTCCCCCAGGACACGGGTGGCCCTCCTGGTTGCCAGGGCACTGCTGACTCGGATCCAACTGGCCTTTGACCAGGACCCCAGGTCCCTTCCTGCAGCTGCTCTCCAGCCTCTCGTTCCCCAGTCCATCCACACATCCAGGGTTGCCCCATCCCCGGTGTAGAATCCGGCACTGTCCCTTGTTGAACTTCACACGCTTGGTGATGGCCCAGTCCTCTATTTTGTCGAGGTCTCTCTGCAGGGCCTCCCTGCCTCTGAGAGAGGCAAGAGCTGCTCCCAGTTTTGTATCTTCTGTGAACTCGCCTCGTATTCCTTCCAGTCCTGTCTCTAAGTCATTTATGAAGATGCTGAAGAGCACAGGGCAATGACGAAGCCCTGCAGTGACAGGTCACCAGTCTGATATCACCCCAGTCACTGTTACCCTTTGTGCCTGACCTGTGAGCCAGTTTCTCACCCACCACATGATGTGTTTATCCAGCTGGGGGCTGGACAGTTTGCCCAGAAGGATCCCGTGAGAGACAAAAGTATCAAAAGCTTTGCTGAAATCAAAAAAGATTCCATCTTCTGGCTTCCCTTGACCAGCCAGGTGGGTTTACTCTGTCATAGAAGGAAATCAAGTTTGATAAGCAGGACTCCCCCTCATGAAGCCGTGCTGGCTGTGACCAATGACTACGTTGTCCTCCAGGTGTTTTTCGATGCTTCTCGGAATAATGCTCTCCATGATTTTACCAAGCAATGAAGTGAGACTGACAGTTTCCAGGGTCCTCCATCTTGCCCTTCCTGAAAATTAGGACAACGTTCGCCAACTTCCAGTCAGCTGGGACCTCTCTGGAATCCCAAGACTGCTCAAAAATCACCAAGAGAGGCTTTGCAATGACATTAGCAGCTCTCTGAGGATCTTGGATGAATCACAGAATCCCAGAGCGGTTTGGTTTGAAAGGGACCTTAAAGCTCATCTCATTCCATCCCCTGCCATCGGCAGGGACACCTTCCACTCTCTCAGGTTGCTCCAAGCCCTGTCCAGCCTGGCCTTGGACACTTCCAGGGATGGGGAATCTGGGCAACCTCTCTGGGCAACCTGTTCCAGATGCTCATGGACATTTCTGAGCGACAGGTGACCCCAGGCCCAGGGACATCATTTGGACAAAGTTCTGCCACGGGTGCAAGCTCCACACGTGGTGTGATAAGCCCCAAGGCATGGGAACCCATCACCCTCCTGAGGCAGCTCCTCCACCTGCAGTTCCCACCGGGCTGCCCTCTGCCCCTGCCACTTCTGTGCCCATAGTGACCCGTGGTGGGCCATCACAGCTATATCTCCCCCAGCAGCTTCCCCAGTCCTACCTGGGGCTGCCCCATGCTCATACGAGCACGTGGGCACCCAACAGGATCAGCTCCTGTGCTGGGGACAAAAAACACAGACCAATTCCTGGATGGGCAACCCCGAACCCAATTGTTAATGCCTTGACAACCACCTCGGCAACTTCACTCACTGTCACAGCCACTTTCACGGTGCCATCCTGCTGGTTTGGCAGCACCAGACAACAGGGTGAGAGGCTGATGTCTCGGCAGCCCCATAAAGATCCCCGTGGCACCCGGGACATGGAGCAAAGCCATGTGGGAACAGCAGGGGTGGGAGCCTGGCCCCTGGCCCACTTCTGGTGGCTGCGATAGCTGCAGCTCAGTGCAGCGCTCCCTCCACAGCAGCGTCTTCTCAATGTTGTTGTTTCTGTTCTCCCCTCCCGCGTGTTTATCTGCAGCTTCACATGCTGCCCACGGCATTATAAATAAATCTGCAGCTGCTCCAAACCAGCAGACGCAACTCTGGCCTGCTTCCCACCGGGAACCGCGCTGCTCCCCACGGGACACTCGGAGACCAGTGCCCGTCCTTTACACTTTGAGGATGTTTTCTCTGAGCAGCTTCCCACCAGCACTGGGGCCTGTCCCCGGCACTGCTGCCTGCTCCGAGGGCACGCCATGGCTCTGGAGGGACACTTGGCATCTCCAGTCACATCATCACCACCACCCCACCGCCTCCAGATGCTCAAAGCCGCACTAAGACAGCATCATGCTGAGGATCTGCTGTGACAATGACCTGGGTGGGGGTTCCTGTGCTTCCACGTGGTCTTCTTGCTGCTCAGCCACGAGTGAGATAAGCGTGGGGTTCGCAGCTGCACCAGTTTTTCCCATCTGGCCAGATCAGGAATGAGACTGATGGACAGAACTGGGAGAGGAGGATGAGTCTGGGATCATGCTGGGTGCTGGTGGTGGCAGGCCACCAGCACGGGCTGGCCAGGAGTGGGGATGGAGAGTGGCAGGACCAAGGGACGGTGGCGGAGGCTGGAGGTGAAAGGGATTAACAGAGGAGCTGTGCACACTGCAGACGCACTTCTCTCCGTCCGGAAAAATAACTTCCATGGAGTTTTGCCAATTCAGACCAATTTAGAGCATCTGGACCTGAGTTTCTCAGAAGTCCTGGCAAATCCTTCACATTCACAGGCTCCAAGCTCATCCAGATAAAGAAACAGCTGGACAAATAAATAGCCCCACAGATAGCTGGAGCCTCCACCCTCATTTTTCCACCCACAACTTTTTCCCTTCCCCTTTCACTCCTCACGCCAGCTCCTCTCTCAGGGTAGGACACTTGCCAGGATTTTAATCCTGGTCCAGTATTATCAACATAGGGAGCAAGCTTCTTGTGCCCCCACGACCACATCAGCTGTGGCCAGCGCTGGATGTGCAAAGCAGGCAAGAAGCTCCCAGCCCGCTCTGATGGGACGGGAGCAAAGTCATCCTAAGGCAGAGACAGTGGGAGATCATTCCTTGTCACCATGTCCCTTACGTGACCTGGAAGCCCATCTAAAACACCTCATCAGCTCCAGGCTGGAGGGACACTCAGTGTCAGAGCCCAGCCAGGTGGAGCAAGACCAGGATCTGCACCGGAGACACCACAGGTCGGGATGAACTCCTCCATGCAGGAACACATGCTCCTGGAACTGTGTTCCCACCCTGGCCTCAGGCACAGCCACCACATCCCGGGGCAGGGGGTGGCTAATGAGAAACCCGTCTGTCCCCGCCCGAGGAGCCCTCGCCGCAGATCTCTTTACCCTTCCCCGAGTTGAAAGGCCCCTCTCTGCCTCCTGTGCTCTACTGGAGCCTGATTATGATATTTTTGCCAGCGCGAGCTGAGAGGGGCTGAGCAAACCCAGTGGCCCTTCCCTGCAGCCCCGAGCTTTGCTTTGCCTGGCCGGGGGCCAGCGGAACAAGCTGAAACCCAATCCCCCCCCGGCCGAGCCGCTGGCGCGGGAACAGCTCGCTGCATTGTGAGCCGGCGGCTACGGGATACTTGGGATACTTCACTCAGGGATCCACTTAAACTCCAAGAGGGAGAGTGATTGATAGGGAGCGAAAAGAGGCAGTTGACTGAGATGGGATGGGGACCTCGGCACGCCCCACTCCCAGAGCCCCAAAGGCCAGCCACAGCGGGTCATGCTGGTGGTCCCAGTGCTGGTACCCAGTGCTGAGGTACCTGGCCATTCAATGCCTTTCCCTGAAAAATTAGGTCCAGCCAGACTCAGAGACCTAAGAATGAGGATGATGTCCATCATCTCCATCACACAGAGTGCCTCTGACCTGCCAAGCAGGATCCAGGCTGATAGTCCATGGAGCAGGGAGAGCTGACCCCGGAAATACCACACAGCGCTGGCAAGGGAAAGATGTCCTCACTTTGGGGGAGTCATGGAGCCTTCCTGGCTCCTCAGTTCCCTAGGACATCAGTCACAGCTCCTGCAAGGCCTGTGAGACAGAAGCCAGCCCCAGAGCCAGCAGGGGAGCAGGGGATGGAAGCTGGTGGGGCTCAGCAGAACCTGCTGGGTCACTCTCACCCAGCTGTTGGGTGGTGCTCAGCTGCTTGTGACACTCGGGGTCAGGACTGGTGTCAAACAAGGGGATGGCCCCAACGCCCTGCCCTTAGCACAGCATTTCAGCAATCCCAGGTGAAACTCCCCCCGCATTTCCATGAGGGAAATGCCATGAGTTGGGCTATGCTTTCCCATTCCCACCAAAATCCCTCCCTTATTCTGATTGCTCACACCTTGTCTGGACCGTCCTGAGGGGACCAAACCCAGGGCTGATACTGCTGTGCAGAAAGAAACCACGGAGGCCTTTGGCTCCCAGCCTTGCTAGACCAGGAAATACGGAAAGCTGGGCTCGGAGCAGAGCTGCACCTGGCCATGGGGACCACGGCAACACCAGTGGGTGAGCCAGGAGCCAGGGCTGAGCACAGCCATGGCCCAAATCCAGCAGCATCCAGCCCCTCTTCCCAGCTCCTCCTCTCCCCTCTCCTCTCCTCGGCTGTGCAAGCACTGCCCTGCAGGGTGCTGACTGCTCCACTGCTGGAAAGCTCAAAACAAGGAGAAGCCAAACTCAACGGCCCATGGGGTCCTGCAGGTCACCCCAGCACGTGTCCTGCTTTCCAAGCACTCGGCTGACTCCCAGCCCATCCAGGATTGTCCCTCTCACCTGCCTGGCTGGGAGGAGGATGAGAGCTCCAGGTCTCAGCAGGGAATTCTGATTTTGTGACCTCTCAGCCCCTGCTGAAGAAGCAGGTGAGGCTGGATGTGAGGCAGGACCATTCTCCATCCGGCTGCCGCGTTATCCCAGTCATGGCTGCGGATGCGTCCTGTCTGTCCCAGTTTCCCCACACCAGCTGCTCCAGAGGTCAGCAGAAACAGGATAACCCCACCAGAGCTCTCTGGGAAGCTGCTCCAGCAGCACCAGGGACCCACTGGCAGCATCTGTCCCGAAAGGAGCTGGGACTTGTAGGTGGTCTGAGTTCAGGCGAGGGCAGGCTGCTGGGAAGAGACAATGCAGATGCCAAATGCCAGCGAGCAGAGGCCCTCCTGCTGCTGCTGGGAATGCAGGAGCCACACAGAGGAGACACAGATGCAGGCGTTTAACAGCCACTGCTACTGTCACTGCTGATGGCTCTCTGTGATGGCACTGACCCCGTCGGCTGTGAGATACCCTGAGGGAGAGAGTCCCAGGGTAAAGTGTTGCATCCAGTCTCAGCAAGACTAAATTCCCCACTAAGCCTTTTTCCAAGAGGATGGAACAGGGCCCTGTTCCTTCCGAGTGCCTCCAGGTCTCTCTTCCTCTCTTGGGGATGGACACAGGGGTGCTCTGGGAGGTTGGAGTCCCATGCCCAGAAGCTCCTTCTAGAGGTGCCCCAGCCCCAAAGAAACCATCAGCCTCCATCACGCACTGCCCTGGTCCAGCTGAGCGTGGCACGGCCACCACACGGGGAATGGACACCGGCGTCACCACTGGTGCCCAAACACAGAGCCGCTGCCACTGGTGTGCAGGAGCAGATGCCATGTGCAGCTCCTGGCTGCAGCATCTTGGCAAAAAGCTGCTGTATAACATAACAACCTGCTCCCACCACCGTGCCCTGGGGCCACTGGTACGGGGTGTAATGCCCAGGGTGCAGGGCAGCACTGCCCAGTCCGCTTTGATACCCACAGCCACTCTCCTGTATCCTAGACAGAGCATCCTGCATTCCCAGACCCACTGTCTGTGTCCCCAGGCAAGGTGACCTCAGGAGATCTGAGATGCAGCAGGAAGCCTGGAGGCTGCAGAGCATCGCTGGGTAAGGAGCACATGCTTGGCTCTTGGACAACAACATCCCTTTCCTCACTAACCCCTGCCCATCATCTGATGTGAAGAGCACGAAGGGGACCTGGAGGGGTGACACAAGCCCAGGGCATGGCTTTGTGGCCAGTTCTGTCCCTCCTCCCCTTGGGGCCACCCCCACCCGCAGTGGGGACAGTAAGTGCAGCCAGTGCCACCTCCCAACACCACTGGCACTAAATGAGGTTTTGTCACCCTGCTTGGTGGCACGGGCTGCAAGCAACTCGTTCCCAGCAGGCTCCAGAGCCCTGCTCAGAATCCCAACTGAGCTATCCTTAATGGGCTTCAATTTTAATTTGCTTTTATTGGAAAACACAGATGGTGACCCCCCTCTCTCCCTGGCCTGAACACATACAGGATAATAACATTTACAGGGAAAGATGTTATCTCCAAGCAGCCAAAGCTGCAGCAAAAGCCCCACCGCCCTGCAGTGACACACAGCTGTGCCCCACAGCCCTGCCCGGGCCACCCAGAGCCACCAGTGGGGGGAAGCAGGACCAGAGGCCAGCGAAGGAGAATTAAAGAGCAGGATGAGTCCCTGGTGCAGCCAAGCCTCTCAGATTGACCTGGGTAACATCCTCTGTGACCGGGTCTCTGCAGAGCAGCAGGGGACACTGCCCAGAGCAGAGCGATGCCCAAAGCTGCTGCCAGCACTGCTGTCCCCCCACCCAGAGCCAGCCCCTGTCTGCAGCCCCTCCAGCTGCTCCAACTGTCCCTGACTCTAGCCACTCCCTGCAAGGAGTGCATGTCAGAGCTCAGGACGGCTGTGGGGAGGTGATGGCAGCGCAGGGACAGACAGGGACAGGCAGTGCTACAGGCACCAGGCTACACCTGCACCAGGGATCCAGGATTAGGGTCCCCCAGCAAACAACGAGCATCAAACAGCTCTGAGCTTGTGCCACATTAGCCCGGGCACCCCAACACCAGAGCCTGTGGGTGCTGCTGTTCCTCTGGCACTGCTGGTGTCATGCAGAGCCAGGCCCCCTTGTGCACCCCCCCCCAAACCCAGGCATGGGGTGAGCAAGGATGCCCTCTGTCACACACGTCTGCTCTGTGGATCTACCTGACATTCCTTCGTTTGCCTGTTGTTACTGACAAGCTGGAAATGTGCTTCTGGTTGGCAGCTCCAAGAAGGAATGGCTTGGGAGGAACTGCTGCCTTGTTTTTGTCAAGCATGGGAGGGTCCTCTGGGCAGCAAGGGGCTTCAGCTCAGGCTCCTGGCCAGAGGAAGCTTCTCCCCAGGACAGATGCAGGAAAGCCTAAAACCCCTTCAAGCAGCTTGGCTTCCCTCCAGTCCCTCCCAAGGCCAAAGCATCTCCCCACTGCTATCCTTTTCTATCTCCAGGGGTTTGCCAGGAATGCAAACCCTGCATCCCCTCCAGCCTCACCATGGCAGATAAAGCCTTAGAGGAGCCAGCAGCTGCGGGTGGTGGGAAATTTTAGTGAGAGGCAAATGTTTTCTTCCTTGGGAAAACCCCATCTTCAACACCTCACCATGGAGAGGGTTTCCCTCCTCCCCTCTTACACACTCATTCACCCTCAAGGCCAGTGGGTTGAACTGAGAGATGCTCTGCTGGTGGGTGCCACTGTGCTCCTGCTCACTGGTGGTCCTGCTTGGGCAAGAGATGTGCTGCATCCCTCCCTCCC
>VZTA01014921.1:39803-52744 GCA_013398855.1 Mohoua ochrocephala
TCCCTCCCTCCCTTCCATCCATCCATCCATCCATCCATCCATCCATCCATCCCTCCCTCCATCCATCCCTCCATCCCTCCCTCCCATCCATCCATCCATCCATCCATCCATCCATCCATCCATCCATCCCTCCGTCCATCCATCCCTCCATCCCTCCCTCCATCCATCCATCCTAACATTGCCCACCAAGCAGCTGCCTTCCCCTGGAAAAAAGCACCCTTGAAGCAGGCAGGAGATGGGCTGTGGGACCACAAGGAGAGAGAAGCCCCTCTGCCATCACCCGCAGGGGCTGCAGCGAGGAGCTGGGGAATCAGGGACCGGCACAGGAGTGGGGAATGTCCACTCTGGGATGCACCTACATCTCTGCAGGCCAGCCTGGAGAAGGTGGCAGCAGCTTGAGAACCAGCTGTGCGGCTCTTGGAGCTGGAGGAGAGAACATGCCGGGGCCCAGGCTGCCACTGGGATGGGGTCCTGGAGACCCCAAGGCCTGTGGAGCCTCATTTCCTTCACAGAACAATGGATGTGGGGAACGGCAGAGCAAAGCTCACCCGTGAGCAGAGGGTGAGCGCTCGCACAGGTACAGACAGCCCTAATCCGGTTCCACGGCTGTGGGAAGGGATTTTTGCATGCATCAAAAAGAAACACACCCGGAGGTGGAAAAAGGGCAATTTCCACAAGTTGAAAGGGATTATTAGCAAAAATTGATCGGGGGGGAAATGTAAACAAAAACAATGAAGAGTAATTACGGCTTATGGCAGCTTTGCCAAAATCTCATAAATCTGCGATCATAAAAGAAGGCGTCTTGAGTTCAAAATTATCTTGGCTTGGAATAAAAGGAAAAAATTGCAGTAAAAATAAACATATTGTATAAATTAAACCCAGGGGAAGTTGGCAGCAGCGAATTAGCAGCTCTAAGATGCAGACAGTTGCAAAAGGATGTATCAATGAAAAAATCGACTGCCAGGAGACAGAAAGGAGGGAAAAAAAGGAAATTTTAAATACACCAAAAGCAAACGCAACCAGAGCTGTGGAAAGGCGAGTCCATGGGGATGCTCAAGTGTGAAGGCAGCAAACACAGACACCCCAACCGAAACAAGGGCACAGCCAGGAAGGATGAGCAGCCGTGGCAGCTCCGGGGACCTGCAGTACCCAGGAGATGCGTGGAGATACGGACACACCTGAGAGCCCTGGCTGGCAGCATCCCACTGCCTCGGGCAGCTGCTCACCCTGCCCCATTCAGGAGCAAGGGCTGCAAGGTGGTGGGGTCAGGACAGCAATTCTGGAGTTGTTTCCTGAGGGCAACATCAGCCCCAAGAGAACCATTTGCTCTCCAGCAGCAACGTGGTGTGGTCAGCAGAGCCCTGCAGGGCAAGGACAGCCCAAGAGCTCCCCTCTCCCCTTCCAAGACCTTGTGCCGTGCACCAAGCAGGGACAGGGCACTCCAAGGATGGGGAATGCTTTTGTAGCATCCCACAGGGCTGGTAGAAAGGAGCTCGGGGGTCTTGGTTCAACCCCATGCCCACCATGAGACTGGCGCAGCTGGGGCTCTGGGAGAGCTCCAGGATGAAGTCTCAGTGCCTCAAGGACTTGCTGCCAAGTGATGTGCTGCTCAGCAAACCCTTCCCGGACCAGGAGGATCCTAAAGCACCAGGTGCTACCTGCTCTACGAGCACTGCTGCAGAATCCATCCTGGTCCCCTAGGAATGATCACCAAATCCTGGGAGGAGAAACAGCCCGGCAGCTCCGTGAAAGCCACAGCAGTCACCCAGACAACTCAGCCAACACACTGGCAGGAGTCAAACCAGAGAGATGACCAGGGTATTAGCCAGGATATAGGACAGCAGAGTGAACATCAGGGAGGGCGGATCCAGTGCTGAGAGCTCTGCAGGTCAAAATCCAGGTGGTTCACACCCTCCAGGCTGCACTGGAACCTCCCTGCTCTGCATCTCAAATGCTTTGTGGAGGTGCAGCAATGGGCCCCCCACCCTGAACAAGCCTTGAGGATAAAGCAGCAGAGGTATCAGATGCAGCCATGAACCTGTGGCTCCTCTGCATCCCTTAGCATGGCTGGGGCCACCCCCAGTAGTACAAACACAGGACAGCAAGGACAGGCCATCAGGAGTGTCCTATGGGCAGGAGCCGAGGTGGGGAAGGACAGACCGGGGCCGCTGTGCAAGGTCCCTCTTTCATTCCTCAGTGGAGAAGGTCCCTCTTTCGCTGTCTTTTCTCACTGTGGGTAAAAGCCACATCTGTGCCAGGAGAAGAGACTGCTCTTCCCCAGAGGCTGGCACAGAGCCCCCGGCACTGCCTGCCCTGGGACAGGCTGGGGGATCAGTGAGCACAGAGCACCCTGTTCCCGTGCCACCATCAGCGCCACTGGGGCCTGCCAGCACAGGACACTGTAGTGACACCACAGGAGTTGGCGCTGCCTGTGCCCAGAGACACCCAGAACTGCAGCTCCTGCTGGGACAACATGTCCTTGAGCCAGGCTGCGTCTGCACTCTCTCCCTGGCACCCCAAACCCCCAGTACTCTTTGCATGGATGCATCTTGGGGACTCTGGAAGGATCCTCCAGTTGCATCCCTGCTCCCTTCCCACTCTGGCAAGAGAGAGCATCCCTGCATCTTCTGAGGATGCAAAGGATTCACAGACAACCTCTAACGGCTTTGTGGGATTTAGGGTTTTGCTGCCTGAGCATCATAAAAGTACCACACTTCCAAAATTTAGTTTACAGGGTGACCAAGGCATTACCTGACATCAGCCTTGACATGGGAAATCAGGCGAAAAGTGCTGTGCAGTGAATGCCCCATCCCCCAAATTCCCTACTCAGCATGAAGCAGCCTTTATAAATCAATGTCTGCAGGAGGAAAACATGTGAGGGAGCAGCAAGTTCATCCTCCCCTTGCTGCTGCACTCTCAGTGATCCCTGAACCCCACAAGTGTGATGGGAAGGGATATCTCCAGGGCTGATGCCCCATTCACTGCTCAGGGAGAGACTGTGACCTGTGGGATGTGCTTGAGCACCCAGGGATGCACCCAAATCTCAGGGAGCAATAAAAGAAGAGGACACTGCTCTTCTCCCATTTCCCAGCACCACACTCAGTCCTCTGCACCCCTCTCCGCCCCCGTGCTTCCAGGACGTGGAGCCCCTGGGAACATCCCACAGGTCCTGCTGCTGCTGTACAAGGGCCTGAGCCAGCCATGGTGGCCAAGCCATGGGAACTCCCTGGACCCTGCACCGCTGTCAGTGACACTGGAGCATGGGAATGCACAGGGAATTTGTGGCAGGAACACATGTAGCTTGGGCTGAGTGGCCACACTGATGTCCTCAAGACCAGGCAGAGCAGGAGGCTGCACTCAGCTCCCTGTGTGGGAATCACTGGCACCACAGCACGTCCCAAAACCATTGATGAGCCACCAGTGCCAAGGAGAACTCAGAAGCTGCGGTGTCATCACAGTACAGATGTGACCCTCTGGTTACCTGTTCCCAGGGCAGGGTGCTGGCAAGGTGAGCACAGTCTGGAGCTGCCAATGCTGCCGGGCCTACAGGGGCTGCCTCTTGCCATAACACACCCCAAATGCACAGGGCAGGGCTCCCCAAACCCCATGTGCTTGGTAGGCAGAGAAGGGGGTACCAGCCAGTCCCAGCCCTGCCAGGAGGGTTGATTTAATGAGATATTGGGAAGAAATTCTTCCCTGTGGCGGTGGGGAGGCCCTGGCACAGCATTCAGAGAAGCTGTGGCTGCCCCTGGATCCCTGGAAGTGTCCAAGGCCAGGTTGGATGGGGCTTGGAGCAGTCTGAGACAGTGGAAGGTGTCCCTGCCCATGGCAGGGTTGGCACTGGATGAGCTTTAGAGTCCCTTCCAACCCAAACCATTCTGGGACTCTATGGCTGCACCCCATGGCACCACAGCAGCCTAGGCAGTGGAAAACACGGGGTGAAAAACACCTCCTTAACCCATGAGCAGCAACCCTCCCTCCTGCAGGGGATGCAGGACTCCTCCGTGTCTCCTGATGTATCCTGCCCGGAGAACAGAGGCGCCAGGGCCAGTGGGATGCTCTGGGCTGCTGGCCCCATCCACCCGCTCACACTGCCTGAGATTTATAGATGGATAAAAATCCCTTGGCTGAACCTTTGTTTACTTTGCTCAGAGAAAATAATTAACTCTTAACGTAGTTCTGGTGTCCCTTCCCATGGCAAGGGAGTGGAATGAGATGAGCTTTAATATTCTGTCCAATCCACACCATTCTGGGATTCTCTGATTTAAGACACTTGGCGAAACCTTAAAGCTGCCCCACTCCAAGCACGGCACACATGATAATATTCCCTGTATCACAACACGGCAGTGCCAAGCCTCAGCTCCACACACTCACTGTCCCCATGCCATGATGTCCCCAGGCTGGGACTGATCCCAGGGACGGTGTGCAAGGAGCAAAGCCCTGCACCCAGGAGCCTGATCCCAGGGACGGCGTGCAAGGAGCAAAGCCCTGCACCCAGGAGCCTGGGAAAGAAGCCACGGAGTGATGGGAGAGGTGGGGGGCAGGGGGAGCATCCCTGCAGGAGTCAGCTGTGATGGCTGTGAGAGCCAGCTGGCTTCCAGCACAGAGCAGCTGGGAGGGTGTGAAACAAGACCATCAGACCTCTGGTGCCTTTCATCCCTGGTAACTTTTCTACCTGCAGATAGCATGGATTTGCTCAAGATCACTCTTGTGACAAAGCTCCCAAAGCAAAATGTTGCATTACAGAGACACAGGTGACAGGAGGGGACACCCAAAGAGCTCTGCCACCACCAACCAGGTGGGTACTGTGAGGTAGCACCTGGGATGAAGCCGAACAGGTGGTGCCCAGGAGCAGAGCCCTCCCCAGCATTCCCTACAGGGATGGCACGAGGCTGGCAGGAGGGAAGCGCTTGCTTTGGCCAGCCCCTCCAAAACCAAGACGTTTCTGCTCCCTGCAGAGCAGAGAAACATCAGACCCTGGAAAATACCACTCTGAGCACCCCCAAACACACATGAACAGAACAGCTTTACCCTCTTTGTGCTACAGGGGACAGGGCAGGGAAGCTCCAGGCACTGACCCCCCCAGCAGGGGCAGCAGGTCCCAAATCCCTGTGGCCAGGAGCTGTTGGCAGCAGGGCCGGCTGTCCCGGCCAGCGGCAGCCACAAGGACGGAGGAACAAAGGCCAGTTCCCGGCTCCATCGATGCCGAGGTCAGACGGGTGAGGGGGAAACATCTGCTCCGACCCTGCCCAGCTCCGGCCCAAGGATTTCCCCGGGGTTATTCAGGCAAGGGTGAATTTTCAGAAGGAAGCAGCCAATACTGCTGTTAAAATTCCCAGCATGGAAAGCCCCAGCCCCAGTTTGTTCCCATGGGGAGGGAGCAGGAGCAGCACAGGGTAAGTGCCAGTGATTCCGCAGTGGCCAAGATCCACGCAGTTGGAAGATGCCAGAAGGATAACCCAGATCAGCAGCTTGTGTCCAGGTATCTCCAGCCTTCCACTTGAAGTGTCCAAGGCCAGGTTGGACAGGGCTTGGAGAAACCTGCTCTAGCGGAAGGTGTCCCTGCCCACGGCAGAGGGTGTCACCCAGGCTGCCTGGCCAGAACGTGCCCAGGATGGCTGGAGGTGGAGCAGCATTAGCCAGAGGGAAGAGCCCCGGAGGTCAAAACCAGTTTGTGAGAAATCAGTCACCTTTGATCTACAGATTCGAGCAATAGTGAATCAACTCCACCCCTGAGTGATCTGCTGTACAGTTAATTAGACACGTTATTAAAAATATGCTCCTCTACCAGGCTGAATTAGTCCGGCTTCCAAGCCACAGAGTCCTGCCCTGTCTAATTAAACAGACCTTCCCGATTAACAATCCTTCCTCGAGGCCGCTACCAGCAGACAAGGCAGCAGACACTCCTCAATCTCCTGAGTAAGGCCAACCACGGGCAGGATTCCACACTTTGAGTCATGACCATTAAACTGGTTTATTTTTATTCTGATTCTCCTTCAGCTGCGGACACCAGAAACAGATCCAGAGGCCCCCCAGGGCTGGCCTCGGGATCACAAGGACAGGACATACAGGTACGTCTGGCTCACCAATCAAGGCCCTGATCAGCTCTTTCACTCCAGGAGTATCCCATTTCCAAGGTGTTTTCAGACCCAGAGACTTCCTGGTTGTCCTGGTTATGCCCCATAGCTGTGGACCACACTGTGCTCTGAGATACAGTGTGGTCATACTCAGACCCACTTCTGTTCCCTGATGCGCCGAATTCCCTCTGGTGTAACTAAACCATCCCCTCCAGCCTTTACTGCTCTTCCAACACTGGTACTTGCTGCAGATGGGAATCTCCCACTTGGAGTATTTTCCTCTGACCAGCCAATTTCAAGCCCCTCCAGTGCATACCTGTAAATCCATCTCTTGCTGGATCACGGTGGGAACCCCTCCTTACTCCTAACGCTGTGGAACTGCACATAAAAGGTGTGAACCCCCTGCTTACCTCTGCAACAGCTCTTGGGGTGACTCATCTCTTCCCTGGTTTGAAAGCACCAGGTGCTGCCCACGTGCTTTTCTGCAGGCTGACACCCTGTGTATCCCACATCTCCATGGAATCTCCATCCTTACAGTCAGCCTGAGCTGCAGCTGTATCCTCAGGGCAGCTTTGTGTCCCATGATGATGCAGAACACATCCTGCTGCTGCCCTGTTCCCCCAAACCCCACATCTGAACCCGAGGGAATGGCTGAGGCTGTGTCAGGGAGATTTAAGTTGGATATCAGGGAAAGGTTCTTCCTCCAGAGGGTGCTGGGCACTGCCTAGGCTCCCCAGGGAATGGGCACGGCCCCGAGGCTGCCAGAGCTCCAGGGGCGTTTGGACAATGCTCTCAGGCACAGGGTGGGATTAGTGGGGCGTCCTGAGCAGGGCCGGGGGTTGGACTGGATGTTCCTGTGGGTCTCTTCCAGCTCAGGAAATTCCATGATTCCATGATTCTGTGAACCCTACATCTCCACTGGCAGCACAGAGAAAAGTACAATCCCCCTTGGAGAGCGTTTCTGTGAATTTATTTTTCCCCTTGGTTCACATCCCCGTAGGGTTCCAGAGCTGACTGTTCCCAAGCCAGCCGCTCTGCCTCACAGGAGCCAGCCCAGATGCCCAAGAGCCTCGTGGGGACCACGCGGGCTGGACCCACCCTCCCCACCACCCTGATCCCTGCCAGCTGGGAGCCTCCGCCTAGCTCCAGAGGCTTTTATTAGAAACACATAGTCACCAAAGGCTGCAAGTGGAATCCATTACACAGCATTTAGTACGAATCATTTGTATTTCACAGCCCGCAATCCTTCTGATTTCACAGGGAAACGGCTGTTAAAGACCCTGCTGCAGCCAAAGGGGAGGGACTAGGTGGGAGCAGGGATGGGAGGAGCATTCCCAGATCCGGGATGGATCTGCTCCCACACCTGGTCATCGTTCACAGCCGCATCCTCCACGTGTGAGATGCTTTGGAATGTGGGAGGAGGCAGCTCTGCTACCTGCAAATAATCACCCCCACGTGAGTCAGGAGATTTTGGAAGCTGGGATAGGACTGTAAATCATTGCTACAAGGAAAAAGAATCATAGAATCCCAGAATCATTTGGGTTGGGAGGAACCTTAAAGCTCATCTTGTTCCACCCCCTGCCATGGGCAGGGACACCTTCCGCTATCCCAGGTTGCTCCAAGCCCTGGGACACTTGGCCTTGGACACTTCCAGGGATGGGGACAGCCACAGCTTCTTCGGGCATCCCGTGCCAGGGCCTCAACTCCTTCACACTGAAGAATTTCTTCCCAATATCCAACCTAATCCTTCCTTCTGGCAATGGGAAGCCATTCCCCCTTGTCCTGTCACTCCATGCCCTTGTGAACAGAACTTCTGATGCTTCCAGTGTTTAGTGTAGCACCACTCCAGCAAGGAATTCTGGATGTGTGCAGATATTTCCAGTTCGTGCACACAGAAAGGTTATGAGCCATGCCTTATAGACAAATTATCTTATGGATTAGCTCCTTTCCCACCTCCTCCTAGGTGCTTCTTTCCCCAGCCTTCGGGGACAGATTCTCTGGGGCAATGGGGATCCATGGCCAAATGGGATCGGCACCATTAGGCAAAGTTATTTGTGTACCACCAACACTTGGGGCAGAATGAGAACCAAAAACATGGTTTAAACCCTGAACATGGCCATTCCCAGAGAGATGCAATTTCGTAAAGAAAAAGCTGGAAGTAATGAAGGGAAAACACAGCCTTCACCCACGCTCAGCTACGTAGAAGGGATCTCATCCCATAAAACAAGAACGGTGACTCAGCCCATAAAATGAGAACAGCAAGTCACTCCAGGGTGGACATCCTGACCCACGAGAGACCATATTAAAATACAAACCGTGACTTGGGATGTTCAAGTTGGATATTAACAGATGATTTAGGACATTGCTTCCCCAGGAGGGCTGTCCAGCCCTGAGTCTGGCCACCAGGGACCTGGGGGATCTCCAGCACTGGAGGTTTCCAGGAACTGGCTGCCCAAATCCACAGTCGCCTTGATCACTGCTACAGCCGGGGCAGGGGGACCTTGGGGACAGGGAACCAGAGCTGGACATCTGCCCTGATCACAGATGGAGCTGATAAACCTTGCTCTTCTAGAAGGTGAGACACAGCAGGATCCCAAATCACTGCCATATAATGATCCCAGCCATTATGTCGTTCAAACACCCAGTGCTCCCTTTTTCTGGCAAGCGGAACTACAACTGCAGCTCTACATTTTGCCCCCAGGAAGGCTGGCTGGGAACAACGTCATTCATACCCATCTCCACATTAACCACCTGAGGATGTGGGAGCCCCCACAACCCACTAACACCATCTCTCCTCTACCTAATCCAGGATGTTCATCTGTTGAGTATTAGAACTTATTTGGTGGGCGAAAAAATAGCATTGCTTCCTCTTTATTGTGCTTTGGAGCAAAAGTCCAGCAGAGGCATTAAGCCAGCGAGGCAGGAGGAAGGCTGGGGCTCCCTGGACCACCACCAGGCTCAGGGACACGAGTGAGTCTGTGCCTTGGCATTCCATCCCGAAAATCCAGAGGCTCAGCCACCCTTCAGTGCTGCCAAAAGGACTCCTAAACAGCAGCAATGCATCGAGACAGCAGGGCTTGCACAGCCCAAAACCAAGAAACACCTGCAAATATCTGGCAGGTGCCACCTTCACGGTGAAGGCTGGTTTTGCCAGGGCAGTGGGTCCTTCTCCAGCAGCCAAGCAGGACGTGACTCCTGCTGACAAAGGTCATTGCATGTCCTCTCAAATCCACCATCAGTGGTCTTTCCTCAGTCCTAAAACATCCCGTTAGCTCATCTGATATTGCGCCTTACCCGAGGCTGAGGAAGTCCTGGACTCCCCTCTCCACTTCAGCAGGAAATCTGGGCAGGGCTCCTGAGGAGGAGGATGGTGAGAGCCAGGAGAGGCGAGTGCAGGGTGACCAGCATGCCTGGCCCGAGCTGCCACAGCAGACTGCGCTGTCACCACCCCACACCACGTCTCCTCCAGCTCCCTGCAGAGGATGGGATCCATCCACGCCATCACTGGCACATCAGTCCATCAGAGCTGGGACTGCTCTACAGGCCTGGAGCACAAGTCCTGTGAGGAACAGCTGAGGGAACTGGGAAAGGGGCTCAGGCTGGAGAAAAGGAGGCTCAGGGGGGACCTTCTGGCTCTGCACAAGTCCCTGACAGGAGGGGGCAGCCGGGGGGGGGGGGGTTGGGCTCTGCTCACAGGGAACAGGGACAGGATGAGAGGGAACAGTCTCAAGTTGTGCCAGGGGAGGTTCAGGATGGATATTGGGAAAATTTCTTTACGGATCTTTATGGGTGTGTGATCACACATTGGCACAGGCTGCCCAGGGCAGCGGTGGAGTCACCAGCCCTAGGAGTGCTCAAAAACCGCATGGATGTGGCACCGGGGGACATGGGTTAGTGGTGAACATGGCAGAGCTGGGTTAACGACTGAGTTTGATGATCTGGAGGGCTTTCCCAACCTCAGTGATTCTGTGATTCTATGAATCGGGAAGTTCAGCAGAAGAGGATGCTGGAGAAGACCCCTCAGTTCACATCGGTTCAGCTGAGCCCCCACTGCACCAACATAAATCATAAACACGCTCAGGACATGCCTGTCACGACGGGCAATGACACACGTGATGGAAAGCCAGCACGTGATGACACGGCCCCCGTGACCCAGCTCTCCCCACCAGGTCTCTGCCTCTCCCCCTGCCTGGAGACACTGGTACCTGTCAATATCTGTCACTGCTCTGCTGTATCACACTCTGCCAGCGGTGAGGACAGGCTCGTTACATAATTTTAATGCACAAAGTGCATTAAAGACCCCGAGGTCCCCAATTTTGGACTTCATAATGACACGGAACGAGGGCTGAATCACTGGACTGGAAGCATGGAGTTGCCCCAGCACTGATGACCGCAGCATGTGTGGGCCAAAGGGAGAACAGGCCAAACCTGAAATGGCTTTGCCTGTCGATCCAAACGTATCAATTTCCAAAATCTCATCAAATTTACAATCAGAGTCAAGCAGGAAACAGGAGCAAAAAGTACAAATGGAAACCAGAGGGGTTTGGGATTAGACCTTTAAGGTCCCTTCCAAGCCAAACCATTCTATGATTCTGTAAGAAAAGTTTAAACTATTTTATATATATATATATATATATAAAGGCAATCTAGAAAAACAACAACTTCAACCAAAACCAGCCTCGGAGGAACAAAGTGTTCGTGACAACCACACACACAAAGGCAATGCATGAGAAATGGAAGGAGAATAAGCACAATCCATATTTTATTGTGACTGGCAGGAAGTGAATAAAAGAAACCTCTGGAAAAGCCACGTCTGAAGACAAGAAAAAGTTATGATGATGTTCTTTTCAGCACATAGAAAAAAATGCTAAGTAAAAATGTTAAAATTCATAGAAACGTAGAGAAAAGCATTGAGACAGCCCAGGGCTGGAGGTGCTGTCACTGATTCCAGCCCTGCTTCAGCCCTGCTCCACTCCCAGGGTGATTAACAGGTTTTTTTTACTCTACACACAGTCAGAGCTTCCCTCACTGCAGTTCCTGGTGTGTGAAGGGTGGCCGTGGTCAGCCAGTTTGTGTCTTTATTAGGAAAGTGGGATGTTATTCCACAGCCCTCCAGAGGACAGGGCTGCTTCCTCCCCTGAGTAACCAGGATTCCTTAGCTCATACATAACTAACGAGCCAGGGAACGTCTGGCTGTAATTCCTTAAAAATCACACACGTTTGCAAGCATTTAGCAAATAACTGAGCCTTTGGAACGGATGCAATGGGGCCACGTGGTGCCCAAACAACTCGGCTGTTTTCTCCACAGACAATGGCCTTGTGGAGGTGGGAGAAGCCCCAGCCATCGTTTATCTTCATTTCTGGCCATTTCAGTGATGACATTTCCATAAACAAGCCCAAGGAACCATGACCATATCAAATTCCTGCGCGACACCTCCACAACAGACATGAAAAATCAAATTCTGGGACAAGCCACGATCAAACTGGGAGAAAACCACAAGAAAACTTCACAGTCTGGTTCCTGTACTGGTCAAGGTTTGCAGGAGTAACTAACTGGGCAGCGGGATAAAGCTGGGTACCTCTTTCCAGCGCTGTTTCCAGAGAGTATCACCATTCCTTCTGCCACCTCGCCTGAGTGACCACCACAACAGACAGAGCTCAAAGTCATAGACCTAATGAACTCAGTGGACATTTTCTGGACAATTGGGGACATTTTATGGACATTTTACAGGGATGGCCCATAGACTAAGGGATCATAGAATGACCAAGGCTGGAAAAGCCCTCCAAGACCATCGACTCCAACCACTAACCCAGTACTGCCGAGTTCACCACTAACCCATGTCCCCGAGTGCCGCGTGCACACGCCTTTGAGCACTTCCAGGCACGGTGACTCCACCACTGCCCTGGGCAGCCTGTGCCAGGGAATGCTATCTGTGTATTATATCTGTGTAGGGACGAGCTGCCAGCTGGGGTTAAACCACAACAAAAGGGAGAGGGAGAACTAAGAAAATCCAACACATTTCGCAGTGACGGACCCAACAGACTCCAAGGATTAACAAGCAAGAGCCCCAAGAGGGGATGCCTGGAGAAGAACAAAGCCGGGAAGTCCTTGAAGACGCTAATGCAGAGCATCTCAGAGCAGAAGGATCACGTCTAGTGGATGCACCAGGATTACAACGTGAGGGAATGGCAGGCACTCAAGGTCTCGCTCGGTTTGAAATCACTTCTGGGGAAATAATGAAAAAGCTGATGTAATTCCAATCATAAAGAATTAAAGAACAGGAGTATAATTAGCACCAGTCAACATACTTCTACAAGAAACAGGTCTTGTCAAACAAATCTGATTTCATTCTTCACTGAGATTACAAGTCTGATTGGTGAGAGGAGCCGTGTACAAGGCAGGGGAGTGTCTGAGTGCTGGAACCAGGAGATATGAGGGCAGCCTGGGGAACACAGCCACTGTGACAGCCACTGCCTGCACTCCAGATTGCCAAAAAACATGCTAAAAACGAGGTTAAGAACTGATTAGGTGGCAGGTTCCAAGCAATAGTTCCCAGTGCCGGACCTCAGCGGGCTCCGCAGGAATCAGCTCCGAGTTCATTTCTGCCTTAGTCAGCACGATGGAGAGGGATAAAGGAAACCACTGCTGAGGTGGGTAATGCCCTTGCAGAGCATTCTCAGGTGAAGGATATGGGATTCACCTCCCTTGGCGTTCACCGTATGAAAAAATAATGCTCCCACTTTAATGCAGTTGTTAATTTTCTCCAGATAGTAACGACAGAGAGAAAAGGGCCTCTGAGGACAGGATGATGATCGAGACCAGCCAGCCAGGCAGGTGGGCTGAATTGCCCTCAGCAGGATACT
>VZTA01014921.1:52762-67632 GCA_013398855.1 Mohoua ochrocephala
GGGGGGGGGAGGCAGGAGGTTGCTCCCAGCTTACATTAGAAATCCCATTTTTATGATAATGATTAAATTGTTCAAATCATCTTCAAAGAAAATTTAGGGGGGGTAAAAACCTTAAAATAAACTAAACTCAGTTGTGAAAAGCACTGGAAAGCCTGGTCTCTTCCAGCAACCGCTCCTGGAGCTGGTGTGGCTCAACAGATGTAAGCACCAGCCAGGAAAAGCTCCAGATGGTCCCAGGGACATGGTGGCACCGATCAGGGACAGCCCCTCATGCCCAGCACTGGCACCACAGCACGGAGGCTGTTCCCACCCAACAGACGTTCGCTGTGTATGAAACAACGGGATGGCTTCAGTCCCTTTCCAAGTAGGCAGGTGTCACCCACAGGACTGCCACCACACCTGGGACCTCCTGGCAGCCAGGAGGATTAGGGCTCTTCCTTCCCTACATTGCTGGGAGAGCAGGAGCACAACTATGGCTTTATGGTTTCCAGGAGAGAGATGACTGTCCCAGGCAGGAGTACCTACATTGTCCCACACATCAGCAGCCCCAAGGCATGATCAAGGTGTGCACACCTGCCTCAAGGATGCAGCAACCAGGATAAGGAACACCCTCGGCACCACCGAGGTCTCCCACCTGGGTATCCATCCATTCCCTGTCCCTTTGGCTCCCCAAAGGATGAACCAAACTCAAAGCACCTCAAGAAAGTCCCATGGATGGTGTTAAACTAGGAGCTCTTCCATGGCTGGCATCGCGCACGAAGGGCATGGTGAAGAAGGTGAAGGTGGGAGCACACCCGTGGCTACAAATAGACCACGTGGCCCCCAGACCCAGCTTCGGGTTTTTCAAAAGGTTTGGGGAGCTTTAACTCCGGAGCATTACTCAGCTACAGCAGAGACAAGAGAGGCCTGAAGTGTGCTGGGAGATGGGAGAGGGAAGTCCCAGGCCTTGCCTGCCCCAAGGTTAGGGAAAATTCTCGGACACCCCAGCAAACAGCAAATCCCTATGGAGAAAGCCCTCAGTGATGGGGAGGGAGCAGCTGCTGTTGTCGCTGCCTCCTGGACTTGTCACGGCTGCCTCTCACCCGCTGCCTCCCCAGCCGGATCCTCTGACATCCAACACCGCCTCTGCCAAGCCAGCCCAGTTGGGTTCCCCCACTAAAGCAAGCAGAAAGCCCATTCTTTGGGGGCTGCTTTATATCATTGCCTCCCCCCCAAAAAGGCTTAGTCAAAGCAAATGCCAGACCCATTAAGTGCGAAGGACCTCACAGCCAACACAGGAATGCTGGGGCTTGATGGACTGTTTATAGAGTCTTTTATAGGAAGGATGGGTAACCTAATCCCAACTACAACATTTTTTATGCTGCTCTGTGAGGGTTCAGCTGTGATTAAACTGTTGGCACGGTCCCATGGCACATAAAACCATGGAGACCAACATGTCTCATCCCCACCAGAGCCCTGCAAATGCAGGCGGCAGAAGTATTCCAAGTATTAAAGGCTGGCGAGCCCCGCTGTGGGGCATCCCTACTCGCACATCCATTGGCCTTGTGAGCCTGAGACACCAAAATAAAACATCTCTAGTGAATATTTACTCCTGCAGCCCAGAGCAGGGCAAAAGGTAACCACTCCTGCAGGACTTGGTCTGGGTGCAGGAGTTGCAACAAAACCACGCTCTCGGCAGTGGGCTTCAATGTCCTCCTCTACCAGAAGCAGCCCCAGGATAAGCACGGAGCCCTCCGCCACCCTCCTAAAACACTGGATAAATCCCACAGCAACATTTGCTGCTTGGTTAGAACACTTGATTTTGAGCCAGCCTCACTAAACTGAGATGTTCCAAGTTGTGGATCACCCACTGTCTCTACCAGGCTGACACTCCATGGCTGTAGCTAAAACCGCAGTCCCCAGCGCGGGCAAAGTCCTCTCTGGGAGAGGACATCCAAATGTTCCAGCAGACATTGACCCAGGAAACCAAGCCCACCTGGGCCAAACCACTCACAGAGCGTGCAAATTTAACTGTCTGAGAGGGAAGCAAACATTTGGAGGCGGAGAGATTGGAAGGGCGGGAAATCCCAGCCTAGGCTGGGCACGGGGTCACACCAACCCCATGCTGGAGGACAGGCGGGTGCAGCAAAGCCAGGCCCTGCTCCAGACCCCCTTCCTAGCTGGAAAGGGGAAAAGACTGGCGGGCTGGGGCAAGGGCAGGGCTGTGACGCATTGATGGGGATGCGCACAGGGGATGTGCATCCTTGGAGTGGGATCGCTCAATGTTGGACCAGCGGGGTCTCCCCGGCGCCACTGGTGGGTGGGATTTCTTCAGGCAGTGTGAGCATGAAGTTTGTTTCATTTTATTTTTATAGAATTGGAACAGAAGCCAGGTTTGCCTTTTTTTTATTTCTATTTTCTGGCTCTCTTGACTCATCCATCAGTTTGTCTGTTCACCCTCATGGCACTTCCCTGACATGATGCATCGTCTCCCTCATGGCCACCACACACCCACCCCAGGTGGGCTCTTACCACCCACGCTAGCCCACAGCCCTCTCAAGAGTTACAGCTCTGGAGCATGCCGAGCACAGCAGCTGACCATTGACTTCAACCCCTTCTTCCGCGCTGAATAAAAACCACCAGCACTTCAGAACCCCTCAGTGAGCATCCCCACCACAGCAGCCAGAAGAGGAGTGTGCTCTCCCCGGGCTTTTTCTCTGGGATGGGACTTGGGCAGCAGTTTTATTTTAGTCCTGGGTGAGTGTACGGCGCATTCCTGCCACCAAAGGGAAGGAGACTCCAGAGTGTTTTCGGGTGCATCTCCTGAGCCTGTGCACTCACGGGGTTCCTCCTTCAGCACACACGGCACAGGCCCCGACACGCCATCAGGCAAACGGGCACCTTAATGGTGACACACGGGGTGGGCACGTCACACAGCTCCACGACCTGTCAGCATCCCCGGGAGACCCATGGAGGGCTGAGCCCTTCTCCACCCCTCTGGCCACCGAACAGTTCAGGGCTGGTGGATGACACACTCAGGGCTGACCTCACAAATCCCATTTTTTTCCCTTTTCCCTCTGTAGCCCACACACTGAGGACCTCCCAAACACACAGTAAAACACTGGGTCAGTTTTCCAAGGGCTCAGCACCCACAAGCAGGAGCTCAGGTCATATTTAGGCCACCCAAATTACAGGGCAAGGTTTCTGCTGGAGGGTGACCTGCTTGGCCTCCCCCAGCACACAACCCCACGGGCAGTCCCTGCCATCCCATCCAAGACGCCACAGGGATGTCTGGGCTGCACTGGTCCCTCCTGTTGGTCCCAAATGTGCTACTCCCAAACCTACCGCAGCCCTTGCCAGTGTCCCCATCACATCCCTTATTATCCAGTCCAAAATTCAGCTCCCCTCCCTGCAGCCCCACCTTTTCTCATGCAGGGACCAACGGAAACCGGGAGGAGCAAAGCAGCACCGTGGGACCCAGCCTGGAGAGATTGAACTTCAGCCCCAACCCCTCAGATAAGGAAGGATGGGCTCCCGGAACAGCCAGGGATGAAAGGGAATGCCGCAACCGTCAAGTTGGCTCGTTCAGCTTTTGGCTTGTGCCCATTTTCCTGCCATGTGCCACCCATGAGCCATGTCCCACCGGGTGGGGACAGCCACTTGCTCAGCAGCCCAGAGGGACCAGCCTGGCAAAGCCTCACCTGCGTGCGTCTGCACCTTCTGCCTGCTGCACAAACCATAAACCAGTGGAGCTCAAGAGACCCACCCAGCCACTGCTCAGAGCATCAGCAACCTCCAGAGTGGTGCAAGGTTTAGCCAAACCTGGGTACAGGGACCAGGCAACACATGGGAGCAGCTGATAGTAAACTCAGCATTTCCAGAGGATTTGTTTGAATTGAAAGCTGCTGCGCTGAAGCCAGAACAGGTGTCAGTCACACCAAAATCTCATGGCAGCTATTCAATGTGATGGCATAAGTTTGACATCAGATCAAAAAAAAAACCCAAAAGCAATGTGAGCAGCTCCTCTACTCTCTAGTTCACCTACAGCCATGGAAAAAGAAAGGGGAAGAGCCAAAAGGAGGAGAAAAGCATGTGTATCAGGGCTGGTTCAGCGCAGCAGCAGCACAGCCACACGAAGCAGGCAGCTCCCCATCACTGAGGATGCTCTGAGCAGCCCCAGGACAAAGACACATCACAACTCTCACCCAGCTGCCACAGGTGGGCTCGAAGCAGCCCTATCCCTGGACGGCTCCATCAGCCCTGAGCTGTCCTTGTCCCCCCCGCAGACTCGCGAGCTGCCTGCTGCCCTGAGCTTCGCACTGAGCGTGACATGGAGCAGAGCTCACGCTGCCTCTTCAACACCTCCCACCAGCCAGACACCGACCCCTACTAATGCTGCCAACATCCTAATTAGCACCTTCCCTGTGCCCGCTCTGCTCCCGACTGCTCTGCAGCTGTCCAGACTCTCAGAGGCTCGCCAAAGGTGACGGGGGACAGGGACAAGTCCTGGAGGCACTGGGCACTCTGTCCCCTCTAGCCCACGGCAGCCCCGCTGCTCTGCTGTGAGTCTGCTGTCAAGGGATTTCCACACAGCATCACACAGGCCTGAGTTTATCCTTCCCGAGCCTCTGGGACTATCCATCCCCCCTGCAAGGCAGGCAGGAGTGGGGCTTTGTCCGAGTCTCATCGAATCACAGGATGGTTTGGGTTGAAAAGGACTTTAAAGACCACCTCATTCCAACCCCTGCCATGGGCAGGGACACCTTCCACCAGATCAGATTGCTCCCAGCCCTGTCCAGCCTGGCCTCGAACACTTCCAGGGAGTGGACAGGGCATGGACAGGGCAGCTCCAGGCTCTGCCTGGGGAATGCATTTGTCTATCCACGCATTTGTCTATCCATGCATTTGCCTATCCATGCATTTGCAGCTATTTCCATGGCCGGAAAATATCCCTGGTGGGGCTGCTCTGCTCTGCCTGCCCAATCCAACCCCTCAGTGCCCCACGCCAGCAGCCAGCTCAGGGGAGCTGACACCTCTGTCCCACCTCCCAGCACAGTCCAGCACTGGGTGATCAATACCCTGCCACCAGCCATTCCCCATGTCCAGGCACCAGCTGCTCTCTGCTCCCCTGGTAATGAAAATATAACATCCCCAGCTCGCTTTCCCTTCCAGAGCAATGCCCAGGGAGCCACAGGCCTGCTCCCATTTACCACGAAGGTGTCACAATGTGCATACAAAGGCTGGAGACATGGAACCGGTGCTCAGACACCTGCAAGGGCACTCTGCAAGCAGCCTTGGAGGTGTTGGGATCCTGCAGGAGAGATCCCTTAGAAGAGATCCACAGGAAATGCTTTCCCAAGGCTGGCATGCTGCAGTTAACTCCCCGCAGCCTGGCCAGCCCCCATCCCTGCAGGCTCTATCCAGCCCGGACACCTTGTTTCACTCCATCCATGCTGCCCCCAGGTCACGCATTTCTCCTGCTCGCTTTGTCCCCTGATACCAGACAGGCTTAAAAGTAAAACAAGGCCAAGATTTATGAAGTGAGGCTCACCATAAAGGTTTCCGAGTCGCAGTTGTGGAGCCTGGAAACAGGATTACAAGCAAAGCAAATCGTGAAACGCGATCGTAACCTCGGCACGGCAAGACGTGACCCTCACGTGCTCTAGCCTACCTCACTCCCAGCATGTGGTGTGCACTGGCTGGGGGCTGCCTGGCCAGCACAAACCTCCTTGTGGTGGCCCAGGTCTTCCTTGACCTCCCCTCCACGGCACCCAGCTCACTGGGGTGGCCCAGTCCCGATCCTCAGCAGACGTTCTGCCACACCTCGCCTCAAAGCAGCTGCACAGGCACTTATCAGAGCAGAGCGCTCCCAGATCTCCTTCAAGACCACAAACAGCTGCTTTGGACACATCCTCATAATTCCATGGTGACTTTATTGCAGCCTTCCAGTGCCTAAAGGGGCTCCAAGAGAGCTGGAGAAGGACTTTGGACAAGGGATGGAGTGATAGTACAATGAGGAATGGCTTCCCAACTGCCAGAGGGCAGGGACAGACTGAATATTAAGAAGAAATTCCTATCTGAGAGTATGGGGAGGCCCTGGCACAGGTGGCCCAGAGAAGCTGTGGCTGCCCCATCCTTGGCAGTGTCCAAGGCCAGGTTGGACGGGGCTTGGAGCAGTCTGAGACAGTGGAAGGTGTCCCTGCTCATGACAGGGGTGGAACTGGATGAGCTCTAAGGTCCTTTCCAACACAAACCAGTCAATGATTCTATGATTCTAGGACCAAGCCCCCCTCCTGGGGCATCACTCCCACCCAGAAGTCTACCGCTGGCTGTACAAAGGCAGAGCTTGCAAGAAAGATGGATCTCATGAGAAAGGCTGGAAGCCAAACTCACAGAGGCATCACCCGGGGACAATGACGTGCAAGTGATGGGAGCCAATAGCAGGGAATGATGATGGCAGCTCCATCCAGGAGCACCTGCCACGGCCACCAGCATGTGCCTGGAAGGAGTGGAGAGCGGCAGAGGCAGGCAGATATGGGTCCTGGTAGGACACACACACCTGTCTTGGGTGAAACCAACCACACACCTGGAGGCACCTGAGCAGCCCATTCCTGCCTGGTTTGTCCTCAGACACATCCTGCCCCATCCTCTAGCCTCAGCAAGCAGCCCAAAGTGCGTGGGTTCAGTGGCTGCTTTGCAGGAACTAGCGGCCTCCTGGGAGGCTCAAAGAGCAGGAACTCCTCTGGAGACCAAGGAGAATCCATGGACTGACCCCCTGTCCTCTGCTCCAAGGCAGAGTGCTCTGATCAGTCCTCCCTTGCCCCGAGAGGCTCTAGGACAGGCAGAACCTGCACTGTCTCACCACCGTGCTTCTCACCCACAACCTGGGCACCAGGACTGCACAGGATGGAAATGCCTTCTCTCTCCCGTATCCCCCTGCTGAAGTTGTTCAGGCTCACAGAGGGTTCTGACAGGAGATCTGGAGGGTCCAGCCTCCTCTCTGACCCTCCTCACCCTCCCTGGTTCCCCTCTCCTGTGCCTCTCAGCAGAGCAGTGCTGCAGGAGCCTCCCAACACAGATCCCTCTAAGCCACAACATGGACATGCAACCAGAGCTCACCAGGCTCCAGCAGGGCTCCACACACTTTGGGGACATATTTAGGGAGCTGGGATGACACCTCCCATGGAGCAGGACTCACCTCAGCCTGCTGCTGGACAGACAGAGCCCCGCTGGGCACGGCCAAGGAGCTGCCCGGCCTGTGCATCACCAGGGACACAGCTTGTAGCCTGCTGCAGGCTGGGTGTCCCCACGTCCCCAAAGCCTGGGTGGGAGCGGAGGGGATCCCAGACCTTTTGCCTGCCCCTCCTCTCCCAGGCTGGGGGCTTGGAGCCAGCCGCAGGCTACCCAGGAGCCCAGCAGCCGAGCCCATTGTTCCCTTTGTCTGGCCCCGGGAGCACCAGCCTGCGGCTCCAGGCGTCCCCTCTGCCCAGGGAGGTTCACACGCTCGGCCAACTTCGCCACCCCCCAACCCACTCAGCTGCCGGGCGAGGGGCCGAGCACCTCCCCTAACCCAGCCACCAGCCCCCCCAGGTGAACCCAGGGCTCAGGGAAGCTCCTCTCCTCCCAGTTCCAACCAGATGCTCTTGGCCTCTGAAACTCCAAGGAGGGCAAAGGCAAGCACCAGCAGGCCATTTTCCAAGGGACCTTCCCCTTGCCTGGCCATCCGGCCAAAGCCAAGAGCCTGCGGAAGGCTAAAGGTGCCCCCAGGCACAGAGGGTTCACCTTCATGGTTCACCAAGGCCATGAGCACCCAGAGCGATGTGGACCTCCCCAGCACTTTGCCTTGGAAGCTGCAGATAATCTTGAAAGCCAAACTGGGAGCTGGGGGCCAGCGGGACCCCGCCGAGCCTGGGCACTCAGTGTGGGAGCCCACAGAAGGCACCTTACCCTGTGTCCTTTCAAATACCACATCTGCCACGGGAGGCTGAGCCAAAGGGACTCCCGGTTTCCATCCCACCTCCAGCAGTGCACCAGGATGCTCGGGGAGCACACCAGAACCAAGGGTACCTGAGGCCCCTGGTACCCAGGGATGGGGGAGGGCTGGGCTACGCCCTGCCCTGCCTCCACCCTCCATTGCTCTTGGTGCGAAACCTTCTGCTTGAGAGCTCCAGAGCAAGGGAAAAAATATAAAATAAAGGATCATCACCCTTTCATCAGCCTCTTCTTTACACGTCCCACAGCCCAATGCACCTCTGTGCCCCCTCCCTCCCCAAGCTGCATCTTTCCCGGAGCCCCCCTCCCCTGTACTTCTCCTGTACAAGCATCTTCACTCCCATTCCCAGTCTTTCCCGGTTCGGAGCTGATGCTTTCAAAGAGCCATCCACAATGACTTTAAGATCTCTTTCTGAAAATGCTAATAAGTAATTTAAAGACTGCCACTGTGCATGCATGGGTTTAGGGTAATTTTTTCCATGTGAATCCCTTTTCATTCATCCCTGACTACATTTAATCTGCCACTTTATAGCCCGGCTATCCAGTGTCATGAGAGCCTTTTGCAATATTTTCAAGACAACTGTTGTTTTTATCATCCTGAATAATTTTGTATAATCTGCAAACACTCTTCGCCTTCCCATTCCCACCCCTCTCTACTTTATGAATACATCACCCAGCACAAGCCTCACGCTGACCCCGTCCAGTGGGAAAACTGACTCTTTGTTTCCCCTTCTTTAAGCAGATTTTAATCCATAAGAGAGCCCTTCCTCTAAAATTACTGCTCTGGAGTCTCCTGGATCACCCAGGGAGATCTTCTTAAAGGATGCTCGTCCCATTTACTCTGGCTCAAATATTCATTTTATTGACTTATTGTAAAATATGAGTTCTCCTGCCATCGCTTCAGGGCAGTCTCCCAGCCCTGCCCTGGGAAGGAAAGCTCCTCGGCAGGAGTCCCTTTGGCCATTTGGGGTGACACTGAAGTCATCCCCCTCCTTCCCAAGGGCTCCGTCCTGCACATTTAACTTCCCAATACTCATTTGTTGAGGGAAAACTTGGGGGCATAAACAACTCCGTCTCTCAAGTTATTTTTCAAACTCCTCTCAGCCTGCCTTATATGGCTTCCCATTCACCAGACCACAGTTTCTGCTTTTTTTATTTTCTCCTCTTACATACCACTTCCACTTTGTGAAGAACATCTTTTTACCTCCAATGACCTCCTTCAATCTGCCATTTAATCAAGTTTGCTTGGGTTTGGGTTTTTTTTTTAGAAAACTCATGCTAAGTGGCTGCATGAATTTATTCTGAGCTTTAATTTAATTTCCTACATCATGGGCAAGTATTTTCCTATTTTAGCTCTTCCCTTTGGCCAGCTTCTTCACTTTGCTTTACTCACAGACCACTACTATGTGGTGTTTTTACGTGCTGGTCGCTTTATGGATGATGTGGTCTGACTCTGAGAGAGGTAAGGTAGAAAGAACATCATTTATTGGATCAACTGATAAAGCTTCACCAACTTTTGGAGCTCCCCAGTCCCTCCTCATGCCCACTGGGAGACTGAATCCGCTCCCATGGAGCAGCTCTGATGTCTTGTGTGTGGTGCTCGGGTCTAAATCACAGAGGTCTTCCTTCTGTGGGCTCTCCAAAGAGCCACAACCATTCTCAGCCACTAAAACTATCATTTCTGAATGTGACATTTAGGGAGGCACAGACCAGCCCCAATTACAACTGTGTTTTCTGCCCTCGTGGCCTGCTCCACCTTCCTTTAATGCTTGGCAATCGGTGCCACATGTCCTGTCAGACCTGATGCTGCTCCCTTCATCCCAAGCAAGGAAATTCAGGGAGGGGCAAACAGCACGGCATGATCCTTACTTACTCCTTCCCCTCATCCTGATTATCTCGGGGGGCTGGCATGCCCTGCACAGCCACCGCTGTGTCTGCACCCTGGCACAACTTGCCATCCACCCGGCACGTTCCTGAAACATCTGACACCAATATAAAGATATTAACAATATACCCCTGCAAATCTCCACGCCCCCCTCCTTCCTCACAGCCTCCCTCCTGCTGTCACCTGGCCTCCAAGGGGTCCCTGCCCACCTCCAGCATTCCCAGTGATCCCCCGTGCTCCCTGCATCCCTAGGTACCAGGCTGAGCAGAGCCCCTCCTGAACCCCCCCATGCTGCCTCTCCCTCCCGTCCAGCCCACGCCGCACGTCAGCCCCTTATCACAGGAGGCCCCATCCTTACCCTTATCTAACGGCTGAACTTTTGCCTCCGAGGATCTCCCCGCTCCCCACATCCCAACGAGATCCTATTGGCAGCTGTACTTCACCCTGGTCTCTCTGTAAACCAGATCCAGGTTTGGGAGGGATTGCAAACCAGGGCAGGAGCTGACGGGGCTCTTCCTCAGTAAAAATGGGATTTCAGCAGGACAGGAACCCCGCTCCCACTCCCAGTCAGAGTCACCCTCAGCACTATCCCAGCAGGGCCGGTGTGTAGGAAGCAGGCACGTTTTGGGGCAGGAGTGGAGGGTCAGGCTCTCGTTCATCCCTCGCCCCAAAGAGCTCAGGCCTCGGGAGCTGTCGCAGCCTCCAGTATTTACCCAGCTCCTCGGGCAGTTTCGTGGGTGCCCACCCCTCTTTCCAGCAGCTCAGGTATGTGCACACAAAGAGCCCTGACTAGTGCAGGCAGGTCCTTAGCCCGTCTCCAAGGGGACCGCTGCTCCCATCCCTGGGGACAGCCCCAAACCCCTTGGCAGCACCCCCAAGGCACAGCCACGTCCCCTTCACACCCTCTGTGGGGTGACCCGAGGAGCTGGGGGACATCAGCGACCACACCAACCCTGAGCCCTTGTCCCCTACGGCATCTCCTTCCTATGCTTTTGTCACCTAGAGAAGCTGGAAAGTCAGCAGGGATTGAGAGGACTGCTGCTCCTGCCTGGAAAAGCCACAGAACAGAGCAGCAAGGGCAGCAACGTGGATGTTTAAATGAGGCACCGATTTATTTGGTTTCCAAAAGGAGCTCTCCCTTTTGCTGCCCCTGTAATGCAAAGGGCAGGTGGGTGCAAGGAATGTGCCTTGTCAAAAATTAACCCAGGAAATGGAGGGGAGGAGAAAGCAGCATGAGGGAGACGGGTGGCATGGGGCCAGGCCAAAACCACAGTCTCTGCTCTGCTCCTCAGCCCCACTTGTCCCAAAACATTTGCTCCCCTCCCGGTCTCAGGAGAGTGTTCGCAGATCTGGAGTTCAAGCACGCAGGAGGGATCAGCTCTTGACAGATTCTGTGTTTTTCCCTGGACCTGCTGCTCCGCCGCATCCCTCCGGAGCACGCTAGGCTTGCTGGGAGGCTCCTGCAGCTCCCATGCTCCTGGCACACCTAGAACATCCACCTCCATGGAGCACCAAGGTCAAAGCAGTGCCCTGGTGTGACTGTAACCCTGAAGGAACGGCTCGAGTCTTCCTCCACGAAGGCCACAAAGATGGATACGCAAAGGCCCAAACCGACCCTGTGTCCCTGGCATCTGCCCACACCCCTGATGCCTGTGGGGGTGCTCAACATGGGTACAGGAGAAGGGACTATGTTTTAACATTGCAATATGTTATAGCACGAAGGAAATGAAATATACTGTATATTACAAAATCACAGACTATCCCAAGTTGGAAGGATCCACAAGAATCATCCCGTCCAAATCCTGGCCCTGCATAGGACCCCCCAACAATCCCACCATGTGTCTGAGAGTACAATAAATATTATGTACACTATAATTCACTATTAACCACACAGAAGCACTGAAGTCCTGTCTCCAGCTTGCCTGGAGGATGGGCAGGGATGTCCGTGCCCAGCACCTCAGCCACAGCACGCCCTGGAAATACCCACACCGGGAGTGGATACAGCCCTCCTGCCCCAGCATCCCTCTCCAAGCCCAAGGCTGGGCTATGGATTAGGACTGCCCAGCACAGTTGATACTCAAAATCGAGTCCCCTCACCCGTGATCCCGTTTCCCAGCAAAACTCATGCCAGGCGATTCTCCGTCACCCATTGGAGCCTGTCACTGCCTCCGTGCCGCTGGCTCCGTGCTGCCCACACCCTCACTGATAGCAGGGCCATCTCGAGTCTCCTTTCGCATTTTTGGCACAGGGCTGGCTCTCCTCCAGCCCTCGGGAAGCTCGCCAGCGCCGCAAGGTTTGTGAAAAGTTAACTCCACTGGGGTGAAGAGCGCCATCGGGTTGGTTTTCCCTCCTCACGCGTGAGTTAGCCAGGCTGTTGATTTTAAAATACCTCCGTGTCCTTCCCAGCTCCCCCCAAAATACCTCGGGAGCGTCAGTCCTGCGATCGGCGCGCAGCCTACGCAGCAGGAATACAAAGCGGGGCCGTTAGCGATAGCGGCGTTACCAACCGGTGTGGGATCCAGACCCTTCCAGGACTCCTTTGTTCTTGACTTTCTGGTTTGGGTTTGTTTTTTTTTTTGTTTTTTTTTGAAAAACACAAAAAACTTTCCTTTGAGAAGCCTGAACTTTCTCAGCTGCAGACACGTTACCTTCCAACCGCCTTCACAACTATAGGCAATTCCTAACCTCTGCTTTATGTACGATGTCATCCACCTCCCTGTTTTCCATATTGATTTATGTTTTACGTTCTTTTCACATTTCCTTTTAACAGAGCCGGTTTTAACCAAACAGCCTTCCCTCCCGAGCCCGAGCCATGCATTCTGCTGGCCAGTGAGCAATCAACTTCCAATTTCCATGCACACTCCTGTTTATATTTCCTTCCCTATCGGCTTTGTTTCTAATTAAGGTTTGTTAAATGCAAGTGAATATATAGCGCGCAGAGAAATATAAAGCATGTAGATAAATAAACACCCCACACACAGCCGCACTGACTAAGGCTGCGCTTTCAACCACGGATCCCAAAGCACTTTGTCATGTTCATTAACAAAACCTCGCGGCTCCCTTGGGAAAGACGCTTGGATTATTTTACGCCTTGTAATTAGGAAAACTGAGGCACAGAGGAGACAAGTGAAATTAGCAGCAGTACAGAAACGCTCTGTGGCAGAGCCAAAAACAGGACTCAAGAGGCAGGATCCTCCAGAATTGTGGTTTTCCCCTGAACAAGCCTTTCTGCCCCCATTTTGGCCCTGGGAATACACTGGAGCTGGTGATGGAGGGCATCGCCACCGTGGAGGTTCCCCGCAGCTACGGGAACACGGTGGGTCCGGCCACCACCTCCATGGCCAGCAGCTACTGTTGGGTCCGTCTGTCCACACCGAAGGGATCCGGAGCGTTCAGAGGTGCAGGTGGACACCACATCCAAGCACTTCGGGAGCGGAGGGAAGAGGCAGTTCCAGAAAGAAAGGAGCGGAGGCACGCCCAGGGAGCTGCATCCCACACGCTTTCACCTTGCCAGCTCTCTAGAAGCCTTTTCCTGGAAGGCTGGACACAGAAGCTTGCTGCCCACACCAACACTGAGAGTGACCATCACAGCCCCACAACACACACACACACAGGGCAAGAGGCAACAGCAGGGATACAAAGGAACCGCGCCGAACCCAAACCAACGCGGTCAGCCCCGGCTGGGAATGGCCGCTGGAAGCCCACTGACCGTCTCCCTGGGAGTGTCCCCATCCGTGGAGGAGCACCCTTTAGAGAGATCATCTCAGGTGGGTGAAACACCCCACCAGCATTGGCCAGCCCCTCATTCCCAGATATACTCCCCATCCCTTGGCACTCATGCATCCAGTGCCCGCTGCTCCTGCCATGACAGCGGGAAAGTCACTCACGTTCCAAGAACGTGCGCAGGAGCCCCGGGAGCTGGCCGCTGACCCACAGTACCGCCCGGCAGCGCCTCTCGGGCAGCAGGAGGAGCAGGGTGGGGTGGAGGTATCGCGCCGTCCCTGCCCAAGGCAGCCAGCATGCCACACTCGGCAGTGCCAACTGGTCATGGCCAAGCGCGCGTGGGCCCCGCTGGCCAAGCCCAGACCCCGTTGGAAGTGTCAAGGCCAGCAGCGGATGGGGCCAGACGTCCTGCATGGACACGTATGCTCTCACAAACACGCTCATCACCCCAACCCTCCCCCCCATAATTAAAACCATGCTGGGCTCATTTGAATAGCAGAGCTGGCGAGTGCTCTCCGCTGCAACGTAAATAGTCCTATTTATGCCAAGCTCCCATATTGTAAATATCACGATGTATAGCTGGCCAACCCATGAGTCATCTCCCAAAACTCCAACTTAATAAATGGTGCCTCATCCATGTTCCAGACAAACACCGTCCGAGTGGCTCCCACCGCCCAGCACACATAGGGCCAGCAGTGGCCACCCAGCCTGCCCACCAGCCCAGTGGAGCCGGAGGGACAGCGGAGCCACCCAGCCGCTCGGACACGACTCTTCCACAATGGACAGGCATCCCTGGACCACACCGCTCCAGGACGAGCCGGTTCTTGGCCTGACACCTGGCCCTCGCCCCTGCCCAACCCAGTTCTCCGGCGCTTCCCAGGGTGTCCATGCAGCGGGCGGGTGGGAGCAGGCAGCAATGGCTGGGATGGTTGGGGAGCGGGAGAACGAGTCTCCCCTTGCCCAGACCCCACCGTGGGGCTCCCACCCAGCGCCGTCCCCGCACACCCAGCCCTGGAGCTCCCCACCTGCCGCCTCACTCTGCTTTGTCTGAGCACCGGGAACCTCGGCGGGGAGCTCGGCTCCTCCTGGGGACGCCGGGAACGCCACGGCGCCAACGGGGAGCCGGCCACCAGCTCCAGAACGCCGGTAAGGCCTGGTGGAGGGGCACCCCAAAGACTCTTCCGAGAGCAGCGGCGGGCACGGGGCGGTGAATCCCGGGCATCCCCGGGGGACCCTCCGCGGGACCCAGGGATGCCCACCTTGGCGCAGGGATGGCGGGGGGGAGGGCGGC
>VZTA01014921.1:68372-103612 GCA_013398855.1 Mohoua ochrocephala
GGGGGTCCCGAGGGGATGCCCCCGCCGCCGCCCTTCGCACCGCCCGCGGCCACGGGCCGGGCATCCCTCCCGCGGGGCTAAGCCCCCGCCGCTGCCCACCGGAGCCGGGGGGCCAGGGCGGTGAGCAGATTCCCGTCCGGAGAAGGGGACGCGTACAGCAGGATAAAAAAAAAAGAAACAAAAATCCAATGAGTTGGTAAATCCGAGGCTTGCTGTGGGCAGCCCTAAGCCCCCACACCCTTCTCCTCCCCCATCCCCTGGAGCCAGCCCCGGGAGGAGAGAACAGGAATCCCCCCACTTCCCACGTGGAGCAGTTGTGAGTTGGTCACGAGCCCCATTGACACTGCTGGGGTCAAGCAGGACCTTCCCAGAAGGTGCAAGGTGAGACCCAGCTCCAACTCTGCATCGCAGCACGGCAACAGCCCCGACTTCCCTGGTGCCTGGGAACCACATCTGCCCTGTGGGCACCTCATGATCCACACCCTCTTCAGGACATAGCAGGGAGGTTGGGACCAGGTGGTCTTTAAGGTCCCTTCCAACCCAAACCATTCTGTGAATTTATGACTTGTGACTGCTACCAGGACTCTTTGCCCCAGGAGGTCCCTCTGCCACCACCCTGACATCTCCTCCTCACCCTTCTAGCATCCACGTTGTTCCCAGCAGTGGCCTCTGCTCACCCCCCATAGCTGTGTCCCAATTTCTGCTGGCTGGGCAGAAGGTTCAGATGCATCCTGCAGGAAGCACTTGTGTCCTGGAAGATCCTCCTAGGGAGGTCACACCCTGCACATGGATCTCTACACAAGTTGTGCCAGGTTCATAGCCCAGGAGCTGAAGACCCACTGGACTTCGAGGATGGATTCCTGTCCCTCAACTCACCATGGAAAGACATGGAAAAAACAGTCTAGGCTCCATTGTGCTCTTCCTTATCTCTTTGTTGCATCAGCAGCTTGAGCACCTTGGGTTCCCTGCCTTGACCCACCACAGGAAATGACTCCACAGGAGTGGTTAGAGGAGGTCACGGCTCCATGATGGTGTTGGCCACGTGCATGAGCCAAATGGTCTTCCCCAGCTCAGTGTGGCTCGCAGGCTCTGATCTGCTTTGGGAGTTCCTGTCACTGCAGATGTTGCTGCTCATCCAGGTTGGCCCCACATTCAGCACGCGATCCCTGGAGAACCCTGTGGCCCAGCTCCATCGTGTGTGGAGAAGCTTTCACCTTTAGTGCCTCTTTCGGCATCACTCTTGCATTGAAGAAGGAGGCTGAAGGGCCAGGACAGCCAGTGGCCTTGCTGCTCCTTCCTCCAGATGTGTTCCTCTCCACGGCAAGAAAAAACCCAAGGATCTCCAGCAGTTACCCACCACTCCAGCACTGTCCCAGGCTCCCCTGCTCCCAGCCTCCCCTCACTGCCCGCTGCTCTGGAGCACCCAGCATTTCCCATCAGATGTCTAACAGCACTCACCATTTCCAAACTCCTCATACTCTCATTTCAATTGTCCCAGATCCCAGGGCTGTTGTGTCCTGCATGCCCTAGACGGGCATGTCTCTGAGGATCCATCGCTTCTCCAAAATGGGAGCCTGGAGTCCAAGAGCAGCAGCCCTGTGTGTTTGCCAGTGCCCACCCAGACCCTCAGGATTTCCTTGAAGTTCTCCAGGACTGCACTGCCAGACACAATGGGAATTTTGCCCCAAGGGAACAGTCACTGGAGACCTTCTCTCTTCTCTTTTGAGCTCCCCCTTAGGCTGTTGCTGATGGAGATGGACCTTGGACTATGCAGACTTGTCTGGCTGCTGCACTGACTTTGAAGTTCTTACATGCTCCTTGGAGTCTGGTTTGTGCCCTGAACATGCTCTTCAGGGCCAGTCACGAACTGTGAGCACTGGTCCCACCTCACACCTTCACTCTGCTCCCAGGAAGTGCTTTCTATGACTGTTGCATCTTCTTGGCATCCATGGGAAGGCCTGCCAAGGTTCCACTGCCACCCTCGCAAACTTGCTGTTCCCAGTGCAGGCAGTGTCACCAGTATCCACCTTCTGACCTGAACCCCACAAGCTCCTCTGGTCACCATTCCACAATATCTGAGCAGACCAGCAAGTGCTGCAAAGCACCGTGCCGTGACAAGTGACTCCAGACCTCCTCCAATGTCCTTCTCTGCACCTTCCACTCACTCTGCACCAGGTTTAGTGGCTTCAGTGGAGGATGGCCGTGGACCGGGGAGCGCTGTGCGTCCTCACTGCTGTCCTCAGCCACACTGTGAGCTGATGCTCTCCTTGCTGCCATCTGGTGACAAGTGGTCGCGGGACTGTGTCACATGGACATGGCCACCATCAGGCGGCTTGGATGTGGCCACCTTGGAAGTCAAGTTGTACTGGTTTTGCTGGTCCTTGCTGCCCTTGGGCAGCACTGCCACAGGACACTCAAGCCCTGTTGCAGAGAGCGTCAGTTACAGCCTTGATGGGGTCACAAAAATGGGACAACCACCCCTCCAGCTGCACCCACGTGTTGGTTTACATCAAAAGGTGGCTCCCAGGCCGACAGAGCCAGGAGAGATGACATCTAGGGGACATCAAAACAGGTTGGATGGTGACGCATTTAATGCTGCATTTTCAGTTCCTGATGCAGGAAGAAAAAGTTCCATTTGCATGTGAAGCCCTTGGCTCATCACACCTGGAGGAGGTGGTTCCCTCTCACCCTCTGTGAGGTTAAAGAGGTGCAGCAGGTGACAGTTGGGAGTCAAGGGAGGCACAAAGGAAAGCAGCAAGGGGTGACACAGGGCTGTCAGGCACACACTCAAGGCTCGGTGCAGTTATCTTTGGTGATTCCAAGGAGCCTCAGCTACCGGAAAGATTCAGGAGATGCTTCTTTGGTCCAAGGAAACTACTTGGTCAATCTCAATGCCCCAGCTGAGGGAGAGGGAGGTTTCTTTGGGATGGGAGGGATGGGGAGCGAGTCCCATGCTGGCACCAAGGTAAATCTGCCTGTAAAGTCCCACCAAGAGCAGACAGAGAGGTGGTCCAGGGCCACTGAGAGATGCCCTGCAGAGAATCAGCACTCTTGGTTTTGAGTTGGCCCCCTTGGTTCTGAGTTGGCCCCCTTGGTTCTGAATCGGCCCCCTTGGTCCTGAACTGGCCCCCTTGGTCCTGAATTGGCACCCTTGGTCACACCTCTGCATGCAAGAGGAAAGCTTTCCAGCTCCTGGCTGAATCCCTTGGGCTCCAAGGAGCCTCGAGCTTCCAGGGGCAGGTTGAGAGGAGGAAAACACGAGCATATTTTTACAGAAATTGGAGTCTCCCTGCAGCAGAAAATCCCGTAAAAGCAAAACCCAAGTGAAAAGCAGCTTCAGCTGTTCTGGCTCTGGCTGTGACGGGCTTGGCCCCAGGCCAGTGAGTTAATTCTGCCTATTAACTAATAGTATAGTATTGTCGGTAAAGATTCATTGCTAAACTTATGTTTTTAAGATATCACTTATCATTTAAACACTTAACTCCTGATCCCCGAACATGTACAGGCACCATGTAGCCCTGAAGCCATGCTGCAGATAACCAAAGCCACTGCTGGCTGGGGAGGCCGGGCAGTGTTTAACCCTTTTTCCCCTCTTTGTTTGAATGATAAATTGTCTGGAGTAGCACTTTCCAGAGGAGAGCAGGCCCTCCCACTCAGGGACCGCTTATTATCACCTACTTAATGTTCCCCAGCTCAGCAGGGATGGAGGAACTGTTCCCAATAGCGGGTTTTTCTAACCTCCGTGAAGGGTGTGTGAACAGCCAGAAACCCCACGGATATCTGTGATTGCAGCCTGTCACCACCAAGGGCCTCCCTCTGTCCTTCCTTGCCTTTCCCAGTCACCCCAAGTGCTCTGCAGGCTGGGGACAGGCAGGTCTGGTCCTTCAGGAGGAAAGGTGAGAGCCGCAGGGGCTGAGCCCTAGGTGCTGCCCAGCACCTTTCAGCTCAACATCCCCACTCTGATCTGTACCATAAATCCACAATTTTCAGGGATCTCGGACCTCTCCCGCATCACCCGGAGCAAACCAGCACCTTTACCAGTTACACCAGTCACCAGCCACCACTCAAGCAGGCGTTGGCTGCAGCCCCCTGCCCCCCCCACCCCACCGGGGACACTGTGGGGAGGTTTCTCTGCACAGATAGAAAAGAAGATAAAGCTTTTACATCCCTGTACGCTTGGTGAGGGTACCTGGCCCTGGGTGGCTCGTGCTGAAACGTGACACTGGACAGCCCCACCTCACTCAACCTGTTTATCCTGTTGCAGGGACCTGCGGAGGGGGGACCAGCGGCTCCCTCTCCCTTTCAGCTCCTTCCTCCGGCATTTCTGAGCTCCCCGCCTGAGGGGTTCCTGTGTGCGAACCCTGAGCTCCCGGGTACCAGGGCGGGTGAAACAGAGAGGAGGAAGGTAGGAGGATGGCACTGGGCAGCCGAGCATCGTCCTGCGCTGGGAGCCCTAGGAACGAGGCAGAGCCGCAGAAAAGCTCCAAGCGAGGATTTAATCTCTCCGGGGAGGGGCTGCAGTGAGGATCGAGGATTAAGGAGTGGAAGGTAACCCTGTTTGTGTTGCTGTTGCAATGTCTGGAGTCTGAGGGTTTAGAGCCTTCAGCTAAATTAAGAAGGAAAAGTCAACTGGTAGATTGCAGTAACGATTTGGAGAGTTCTCCGCTCGGAAAATGAATGAAACTTTTGAATGGTAGCCATGGGAACAAATTAAAGAGAAGAGGCACTTTTGAAGCATTTAAAATAGATTTAGAACTGTAGAATTGAGCAGGAAATTTGGGATATTTTGTTCAACAGCTAATTTGAACCTACGTTTAGAATTAAAGTAACTTTTGGAAAAATAAAGTTCATAAAAGTGTCTCCTTGGGGACTGCAAAGATATCAGATCTTCTTGAAAAATTTGTTCGGGTAAATAAGCAAGACCATAGAGAGGCAGAAAGGAAAAAAAGTATAAAACAAAGGCAAATTTAAATAAAACCATATATTAGATATATTTTAAAATAAAATCAAGGATTTCCTGATTTATAGACTTATATAATCATTAAGGTTGGAAAAGACCTCCAAGATCATCGAGTCCAACCTTCAACCGAGCACTACCACTTTTCCAGAATGTAGAGAAATGCAACAATCAAGAATATAAACTATTACTCTGTGTGTTAAAAAAAATACATTAAAAAAGAGTATTTGGATATACAGCAAAGAAAAGGTGGAACCATCACCAGAATATCATGTTATATATAGAAACATAATCCAAAATACTTTACAGCCATGAGCCATGACTGGCAGAAGATGGGGTTTGTATTCTGGAAAATATTTTCATTTTAGCCCTTGGTTATAGCCAGAAATAACAATGTTAGAGAATAAATCTGCCCAGGAGATAACCTGTGATGAAAAACTGCGAGGCATTACCTACTGACAGGGGTAACGACATAAAAGGATGCTCGATTTAATTGCTGTCATTTGTAAAGGCTTGTAAAAGAAAAGGATGTAACCCAAGCTATTTCGTGGCAGGGAACCCAAGGTCCAGAAGTCTTCCAGAAAATAGTTTTAAAGTTGTTCAAAGGAAGGTGGAAAAGCTGAAAAGTCAAACTCAGGTCTGTGTTTAATACTATAAAATTACAGGGTGGCATCCTTGAAATTGAGAATGCTGAAATGGCATCTAATAGGAAACCAGGGAAACCAGGGAGAAAACTGCCCAGGTTTTGTCAGTGCTGGTGTTAAATATAGGAGCTTTGCAAATGCTTATGGACACTATGAAAAAATGCAACATTATGTGTTGTTTATGGCACTCGTGAGCAAAATCCTTCAGTGCTCCGAGGTGGCAGAGGTTTACGAGAAGGCAAATACAGGATCAGAGGCAACGGCATGGTGTGAAACTGCTCTTTGCTCCTCAGAGGTGCTACAGAAAGACAGACCTGAAGGAGACAACCGCACCTCCTTCCACAGCAGAAGGGTAGGAAACACACAGGGTATCACGGCCAGGCTGAATGGGGGAGCCCTGAGCAAGCTGCTGTAGTGGAAGATGTCCCTGTCCACGGCAGGGCGGGGGTTGGAACTGGGTGATGTCTAGGATTCCTTCCAACCCAAACATTCTATGACTCTATGACTCTATCCAGGTCTTTCCAAAGGGAAGCAAGCTATGGGAGATGTGGTGGCACAGAGAAAGCAGAGCTGTGTGCAGGGAAAACCCCCTGAGGTCTGGAGATGAAAGGTCAGGAGTCAGCGGGAGCGGGGCTCGTGCTCTATGATTAGCATTTCCCATTCTCCCTTTGGGTTTAGGAATATCCATGTCATTAAGGTCTGGGCTGAAATGTGACTGAACTGGAACGGTTCCTGCAGAGCGATAGCAAATGCATGCACAGGCTCCCGATGCTGATATTAACTGGCCTACCTTTTATTTTATTGAAGATTCATGAGAACAATAATCTCTAGCAGCAAGGTATCATAGAATCATGGAATTATAGAATGAGTTGGATTGGAAGAGTCCTTAAACCACATCCCATTCCACCCCCTGCCATGGGCAGGGACACCTTCCACTAGCCCAGGCTGCTCCAAGCCCCGTCCAACCTGGCCTTGGGCACTGCCAGGGATCCAGGGGCAGCCACAGCTTCTCTGGGCCCCCTGTGCCAGGGCCTCCCCACCCTCACAGGGAAGAATTCCTTCCCAAGATCCCATCTAACCCTTTCAGTGTGAAGCCATCCCTCCTTGTCCTGTCCCTCCATGCCTTGTCCAAAGTGCCTCTCCAGGTTTCCCCCAGTCCCCTTTCAGGTACTGTATGGCAGTATGGTCTCCCTGGAGCCTTCTCTTCTCCGGGCTGAACACCCCCAGGTCTCCTGCCCAGGGGCATCTGGGGGATGAAGATGGGGTGTGATGGAGAAGCACAGAGCTACAGGGGCAGGAGCGGGATGGGAGGGGACAGGCAGCACTTCTGATGCACAAGCACTGTGGAGGTGGTGGGCACACCTTCAAGGACGGAGAGGCAGGGGCTTGCACTCAAAATGTGAGCAGGCTTGGGGGGTCATTTTGGGGCTGGGCGGAGGCAGGGGACACATCCCTTCATGGCTTGAGGAGTGCTGGCCATGGCGCAGGAGCGGGACCTGCTCCGTGGCTGTCCATGGCTCTGGCAGGGAGTGGGAGGAAGCACCGCCCAGTTAACCAAGGTGGATGGAGCACAGCTGCCCCTGGAACAGCCTGTCCAGCTGCCCTTTGGGTTGCTGACCTGGCAACACTTGGGACCTGCCAGCAAAAACGTGCTCAGGTGACTCCTGGCACCCTGACACAGCACTGCTGGGATGGAGCAGAGCTGGTGGAGAGGCCGTGGCACAGATCCCTGCCAGGAACACCGGGCACAAGGGACAGTGACGGTCACAAAGATCATCCTTTCATCGAGGCCTGCAGTGTGGCCCATTGAGGAGGCTCTTTGCAGATTTCCCCCCAAGACTTGGTCCTTGCAGCTGCTGGGATGCTCTTGGCCCATTGGCATCAGCATCCTGCCCGGTCCCTGGGGAGCTTCTCCTTGAGTGCTCCTTTGGGGATTCTCACGAGCACCTGGGACTGCTGATTCCTCCTGCACTCGCTGAGGTGCCCCTGTTCCTGCAGGGATCAGGAGCACGGCATCAGGGCTGAGCCCTCACCATCCTGTCCTGGCACCAGGAGGGGATGGGGTGCCTTGAGGGATGCTGTGGTGGCCATATGAAAAGTCCCTGGGATCTATAAACCCCATGTATTAGAGGGCAGCTGAAGACCCCTGGGTAAGTGCTATCTGCTAGGGAAGAGTCCATGGGGCTTCTCCAAAGGGGAATCCTGCTCCACAACCCTTCAGAGCCCTCCAGAGTGGCCAAACACACACAGTCAGTGCCATCTGTTCCTGGCATCTGCTGGGGGTTCCAAAGGCTTTCCTTTAAGTTCCTTGCCAAAAGTTTTTTAAGGAAAGCAGGAAGCCAGAGGGAGTCAAGGGAGTTCCTTGTCATTTTAATTGCATAAGAGATGGTTGCAGAGAGGAGTAAGCAGAGGGAGGTCACCAGCCTGTCCTGCAGGGTCTGAGTCGTCATCTCCAACAGCCCCAGAAGTGGCAGGAATAGGGATGAGCAGGGAGGTGACAAAAGTGATGCCATGAGGAAAACAACCATAACTTCACTTGCACAGTGACAAGGCTGCTCCCTTCTCTGTCTTCTCCCAGGAACAAACCAAAGCCTTCAAATGACACTTGTGTGAGGCCCAGGGCCAAGGTCTAAAAGACTGGGGGTTTGGGAACAAAGGAGGTGATTCTTCACACAGATGGGAGGTGAACTGTAGACCTCTTCAGCAGAGCTGTGGACACACAAATCTCACAGGGATTCAAGTGTAGGCTGGAGAAGTCCTCGGAACGGAAATCCAGGAATTTAGAACACACAGGGAAATCCATGGAAATTAAAATAGCTGGAAAGTCTTCAGTACAGATCTTCCTGGACTCCTGCAGTCCCCCAGTCTGTCCCTTTCTTCTGTTAAAATCCTTCCTGGCCTCTCGGGAGATGTTGTGGATGCTGGAGACTTGTCCCACGGGCTACACCAACCTCTGCACTGAGCCACTGCAGGCGCTCACTGCCATCAGCATGGCACCAGCGCATGGATGGGGACCCCCAGCACGTCCCTGCCAGTCGCATTCATGCACCCGAGAGGTTTTTAATTTGGGTTTACTTTGCTTTTTCCTTTCTCGAGGTGTGCTTTGTTCTGTCTAGAGAGCTGGGAATGTCAAGAGCCAGAGCTGCTATGCCAGTGCTGGCGTGGGGACTTCTGGGGCCTTCAGCAGGAGCTGAGGGAGCTGGCGCAGGGCTCTGTGAGAGGAAGCAGGAGGGGAGCAGGAGGCAGCGCTAAGGGGAGCTGATGGGTGCTCATGGGTGCTCCAGCCCTGGGAGCGCAGCAAGCACAGAGCCTTCCAGCCTGTGTTGGGCTGGCGCTGTGCTGAATGCATTGCTCAGCAGGAATACTGGAGAGGAAATAAATCAGCCCCTGGTTTACCTGGGAGGACAGATACTTCTTCTCAACTGGTTTTTAATTTGGACTCAATTTCCAAGCCCGGCTGTTCAGATGTCTCTGAGATAAGTGATCTGTGTAACGTCTGAGTCAAACAGGATTTTCCTTCTTTTCAGACAGCAAAGCTGTGCTCTGTAAGTGGATGTTCCAGCTAATGAGGTGTTAAGTGTAGAGAGAATCACAAGTACTTGAGGGCAGGATCCAGCTGGTAGTAAAACCAACAACCAGCACCAAGATTGTCCTCAACTTCCAGGAACAACTTCAGACAATAAAACTCTACTGAGGGCAGGAGCGAGGGAAAAGCAGGGAAATAGAACCACAAAAATGCAGCCATATGTCATGCTACAGCTGCATCATGTGGCTACACATGTTCCCTTCCCTTGGGCCAATGGAGGATGACAAGGGGAGACAGAACCAGTGGCTTTTAGCTGGCGACAAGGGGCCAAGTGGGAGCAGCCCTGAGAGTCCTGAAATCCCAGAGTTTGCTGAAGAAATGTCTGCAGAAGATGCAGTGAATCCTGTCAGGGAGGTTTAGCACAGGTCTCTGCTCCCAGGGAGAAGGGATGCTGCCTGGGCCTGAGCTACTGTGCCTTGCAGTGTCCGCAGTGCTGAGAGGAACAGGGTGAACCTTGAAGCCAAGTTTATCATCTGTCCACTTTGTTTGCCTTTGGAGCAGTCCAAAAGCCCAGCTGCACTCACACTCGATAGCCCTGGTGTCCGTCCCTCCACAGCACAGTCACCTCCATCTGTCCTAGTGCCTCTTGCAGAACAGGCAGCCCGGGAGCAGCAGGGCCACCTGGCACAAGGACAGAGGGGATGCACAGGCTCCACAGTGACCTGGTCTTCAGGACACTTCCACACCACAGAATCAAAAATCATGGTGATATTCTCTGCAAGGGACTTTCTTAGTGTTCTGCTGTGGACACAGGCTCAGCTGGCACATCAGATGGACATCAGGGTTAGGGTCCAAGGCCATGAGGAGGCTGGAGGAGACCAGATGGAGCAGAGAAGCTTGAATGTCCTACAAATGCAGTGCCAGGACACATAGATGTCTTAGCAAGGGGCCTGAGCAGGGAGGATCAGAAACATGTAGGAGACACACAGCAGGTTGCCTAAAACAACAACCTGTGGCAGATGTCCTGCTTTGGACATTCCAAGTGGTGCTGAGAGGTCCACAGGACCTCAGGGCAGATGGTAGAACACTGTCAGCTCCAACACTCACTCAATGTAAGGAAACCTGGGGTTGCAGGAAATCCCCTGGATGGTTTCCAGGACCTGGCCAGACACAGCCACATCCACCCTGACCTAGTGCTGATGACACTGCAGGAGGCTGGACCAGAGGCCCTACATAGGTTGTCACCACCACCTCCAGGATTTATGGGTATCTCCTGAACTGACCTTCTCTGGGACACAGGTTGTGCAGAAGCAAAAGGAACAACCTGCAGTCCCTGAAGCAAAATAGATAAGGATATGGCTATGGCTATGGCTATGGCTATGGCTATGGCTATGGCTATGGCTATGGCTATGGCTATGGAAATGGTTTAGTGGTCATGGTATTCAGTCAAAGGTTGGACTCGATGATCTTGGAGGTCTTTTCCAATCTTAATGATTCTGTGATTCTATGATTCTGTTGCTGTCCCACTGCAGCAGGTGGATAAAGACATATCTCTTGAGCAGGACAGATACCAGGAGCAGGGATGGGAGAGCTGGGAGAAAGGTTCCAGCACCAGGGCCCTCACTGCCATCCAGCATGGGACAGCACTCGACTTGTCGGCTGAGCAAGGTCACCAGGGAATGGATTAAAGCAGGGAGTAACGCAGGACTGGCAGCAAGCCAGCATCTCTCACAGCACTGGGGTTTAACAACGACGGCAGCAGCCCCACTTTGCTGGAAAATACCTGCCCAGTGCTGGGATCTTGCATCCTCAGATAGAGCCAGGCATCCTGCGGGAGCTGAGCCGTGTTATCTGCCCGAGGGGGATTACGCTGTGAAAACGGCTCGTTGGGGATTGTATATTAACAGGATATGCTCGGCTGGTTGACAGGAAGCAATAAAGTAATTTGAAAGAGACTGGGAGAGAGTGTGTGAGTTCCTGCGTCTGTGTTAAATCATGGCTCTAGATAAGCAAACAGCGGCCCCGGAGCGGGAGGAGCGCTGCCAACAGGGACATGGCCAGTGCCAGAAATCTCCAGGAGCTGCCGCAAGTCCATCTCGGAGGCGGCGTGGAAACCACTGGGATTGCAATTACAGCTCTCCCATCCCCTGCTCCGGGCTCCGGTCCTGCAGGATCCTGTCCCTGTCACCCCAGCTCCGCACGGATGCAGGAGTGCCAGAGGAGAATCACTCGGCAGCCCAGAGACCTCTGTGGCTGCCTGCAGGAGCCCATCCCACCCACCTTTAAGAGCTCCGGGAAGGAGCAGCTCCTCCCAGCAGCTCCAGGCCTGCCGGAGGAAGGGGAGGAGAGCCAAGAGGAGAAATACGTGCAACTGCAAGGAGCGACAGTGCGCGAGCTGCTGAGAGAAGGGTGAGCCAGAGGCTGCTGCGAGGCTGAGGGGAGAAGGGGGCTGTCGGGAAGCATCAGGCACTCTGCGTTTGGCACCTGGCGTGGATCGGAGCGCCCTGCTCGGATCCCGCCCGGGGGAAGCGGATCCTGCCGTGTGTGTGTCAGCCAGCACAGCACCTGGCACGCCGGCCCCGCTCAGCCTCCCACATCCTGCTGGAATCACACACGGCAAAATGTCAGCAGCGTTTATTGCTCTCAGAGAGGCTCTGCTGGCCTCCAGGAGGGGATGTTTGAGGTCTTGTGATGCAATCTCTGATCCTTTTTGTTAGGGATACACTTTCACACACCGTGTGATTGCCCAGAAGCTCCCTGCCACAGGATATGAGCTCCATGGGATCAACAAAATGTGTCTGCATTTGGTGGGGACTGAAGACACTCAAAGCACTCTCTTCAGAATAATAGAAATAAAAAAATCATATATGCTGTCTTCTGCCAGAGGCAAAAAAATCCAACCCTGAGCCTGGATGAGTGTTGAACCTTTTTTCCCATGTGTCAAGGGCCCCTAGCTGGGTGATGGGCAGGAAGTGGGACGTGCCTTGGAGCAACCTGGTCTAGTAGAAAGTGCCCCTGCCCATGGCAGGGGAAATGGAACAAGATGCACATTAAGGTCCCATTGAACCCAAACCATCCTGTGATTCTATGAAAGCTCCCTTGGCAGTGCTTTATGCCAAAAGCTGTATCTCACTCTGAAGCACCTCACACTGCCCTCATCAGAGAGGATCTCCTGGTGCATAGAGCACTGTCCAGTGTGCATTGGGCACCCCTGTGCCTGACCAGCACCTTGTCCAGGGCATGAGTCCTCACACTCCTGCAGCTCTGCAGCGAGGAGGCTTCCCTGAAAGCTGAGGCCAATGATGCACGTGGACACCTGCATGCATTGGAGAGTAAATTCCATGCCAGCACTTTTCATGAGCATGTTGGTTGCATTCCTTGGGGCATCACAAGCCCTCCCTGCTGAGGAGAAAGTGGTGGCTGGGACAAGGGTGAAGGTGACTGGAGCAGAAATGGTCAGTCAGAGACTGTGAGGTAGCGCCATATCCACATGTTCCTCATTTGCTTTTTCAACATTCCCTCCCTGCTCCCTGCACTCATGCTGGATCCCCAGTGGAGTCACTGATGATGTTCTTGCACCCCTCCTTTCTCCCACGCACCTCACAAAATTTTTGGAATATCCAGGCGGGACAATCACAGCTTGTTCCCTGCCTGTGCAAGAACTGCTCCAGCTGGCTCTTCCAAGTGCAGCCAGGCCAGCCACATCTCAGAGTTATCTGATGGTCACAGTCAGCAGCCAAACCCCTGAGCCCTTCCCACAGACCTTTCCTGCCACAACTGGAAGGGCCTGGGCTGTGCTGGGGAGCCAGCTGGCACCTGGCTGGGTGCGTGGGTAGTCCCCGGAGCCCGAGATGCCACCAGGAGCTCAGGTGGTGTGCTGTGCAGCCCTTCCCACGGCGTCACTCAGCAGACTGGTGTGGGTGGCCCGTGGTGGCCTCTGGAGAAGCAGCGCCCTGCACCCTCCTCTCCCCCAGTCTGTCGCTGTTTCGTGTCTCGCACTGTCTCACCCTGCAGAGCCTCACACAGTCTGACCTTCATCACCAGCTTGGCACCAGGAGTTACCTGACCTGCTCCTGAGTCATCTCTGCGCGCAGCAGGGAGTAGCAGCCTCCAGAAAATGGATGTACCTGCTGCTATCCACCCCAATCACAGGGCTTGGGAGCTGCTTTGGAGCTCCCCAGGTGGGAATTGGCTGCCACCGCTTCGCTCCTACACGCTTTCCTCAGCCACATGCTTGGAAGCCTGAGGGACCCTGATGGGACTGCCCAAAGCAGCCACACTCCAACCTCAGTCCCGCTCTTGAAGAGATCTGGGACACCCTGATCCTCTTTGCCTCTCCAGCGTTTTGTCCTCCTTCCCTGACACCCCCACGCAGCTGCAGGAAAGAGATGTTCTCCCAGTGCATGACCCAACCACCTCACGGCAGAATTGGAAGGGCTCTTGGAGCCAGGCCACCGGAGAGGAAGGACCACTCCCTGAACTGGACCTGCTCCAGGCTGGAAGGAGAGACAAGCTGCCTCGGCTGCAGTAATTAAATCCTTCGACCAAATGAGAGAGAACATCCCATCCTCCCCACTCCCCCCACAGTGCTGCAGTGTGCAAGTCCCTGGCATCACTAGGCAAGCACATCAGTCATCCCCCAGGTGGGTTAGGCTGGACTTCAGTTGCTTGGGCTCTGTCCTTGCTGTGTCCGAGCCCAGGCAGGGCTCCCAGCTCCTCTGGGTCAGCTGTCCAAAAACTCCCACCACGCTGACCTAACCTTTTGGATCTGCTAACCCATGTCTGAGCACCTCAGCCTGGCTGCCCTGAGCCTGGGGGAGCAGGGAGAGAATTCCTGGTGTAGACTGACCTGGTTTAGACACATCCTTGTGCTCACCAATGCACAAAGGCTGCAGGATGGGCAGGAAAAAGAAGAGGCAAACCCACGGGAGACAGGACGTTTGCTATCCCGCAGCACCAAGAACTGGGTATCAATGTCTGTTATTTGCTGAGTCAGCACCTGCTGCCGGGGGAAGGGACAGGTGCTTCCTCCAGACCAGACTAAAATATCCCTGGCTTTCCCCTGTCTTGGGAAGAAACTCCGGTCCTGTTAGCTTGCCTCAGCTCGTGTGGGATCAAGCACCGTTATGAGCTCGTTGGCCGCCCACCTGGCCAGGTCACCTCCATCCTCCTGCAGCCCCACCGCTTCCCAGCAGGTCCGCGCTGGTGAAGGAGCCTCCGTGGAGGGTGTGCCCAGGGTGCCAGCATGGCTCTCCTGCCCGCAGGCACCAGGCTCTCTCCCTGCCCACCTTGCTCCCATCTCATCCCTGGGGACCCAGGGGGGCTCAGAACTCCCACAGCCCCCACCAAATCTGCCTCCCCCTCCCCCATAAGCCAGCCCCCCTCCCCGGCAGAGCTGCGCTTCCCGCCCGCCTCTGCACGGGCATGGCTCGGCCTTTCTTCCTTTTCATCCCTTTCTCCCTCCCTGAATGCGCTTTGCTTGCTTTGGCGGCGCGGGGCAGGGAGAGCCCCTCTCCCCCCTCGCTCCCGGGGATCCCCCCGGCAGATGGGGCTGGGGTATGAATGTGCACACAGTGAAGCCCCTAAGAGGATTTGCTGGTGCCCCTTTCATTGCGAGCCTTTGTGTGCTGCTCCACTGCGGTGGGACGCCCCCGAGTTCTCCCCCGGCTCCTCTCTCTTCCACTCCAGAAGAAAAGAAAGTGCCTATAAAGGCCTTGTTTGTCCGACTTGTTTGAGAGGACCATATTGCTGTAGGTGCCGCGGGTCCCGGCGTGACAGCGTCGCCCCTTTGAGAGCGGGTGACGTGCGGCTCCCTCCTGGGAGGGTCCGAGCGGGCGGCTTAGCCAGGCGCTGGGAAAAAAGGTTTCAGTTGCATTTCAATGTCCATTGAACCCTGAATCCCCGGCGATGGTTTTTCCAGAGGCTCTGCAGACAGACAAAGCCATGGAGGAGGAGGCTGGGAAGATGCTTCGTGTCCAGCAGTGGGTGAAGGACCTGCTACCCCCCCCAAAATCCCATCCCGAAGAGCTGAACGGGGCTGGCAATGCTGCTTTTCCAATGACACCTAGTGGTAAAGCCAGGGAAGGAGGAGAGCGTCGGCTGGGTTTTCCTGGCTGAAGCACGGCGCCTCCCGCTGCGGCATTTTGCCCTTTGTATGGCAGCAGACAGCCCCAGTGAAGAGGGAAGCACAAACAAGCTACACAACAGCCTCGGCAGCCCCGAGATGTCAACCAGCCCACCCCGAAACGTGCGCTGCTCCCTGGGCCTCGTCTCGGGTTTTCAGGAGCCCTGGAGCAGATGTCTGGGCTGGAAATGGAGGTGCACAGCAGCACACCGATCTTGTCCTCCCTGGGTCTGCGCTCCAACACGTCCCCATGCGTGCTGCCAGCTGCGCAGAGGCAGGTATGTGACACACATGGCAGGCCTGGGAATGTTCCCAGTGCAGGCAGAGTGCTCGCAGCAGCAGCCACAGCCAGTGACCCTGCAGCACAGAATACGGCTCCAGGGGTGCTCACAGGGCATCTCGCTCCAGCTGAAGTGGCCCCCAGGACCGATGGTGGTCCTGGCAGGGTGGTGATGGGGTGGCCAAGGCTAAATAACAGCCTTGCCTGTTATTTAGGAAGAGCTTCCGTACCTCTGGAGAGCACACACTGGAGAGGTTGGTCATTAATGTCCCCGCTACAGCATTTCAGAGCCGTTTCTTACTGCTCACTACACACCAGAGCACCCACACTGCTGGACCATGAACTGCTGATGGATGTTGTCCCAAGCCAAAAGAGACCACGGAGCCTAAATCCTCTCTTGCCCAGCCCTTTCTGCAGCAGATCACCTTGGCTTCCCTGGCACAGGGTACCCAGAGAAGCTGTGGCTGCCCCTTTCCTGGGAGTGTCCAAGGCCAGGTTGGACAGGGCTCGGAGCAACCTGGTTTGGTGGAAGGTGTCCCTGCCCATGGCAGGGGGTGGAACAAGTTCTCCCCCAACCCAAACCATTTGGTGATTCTCTGACTTGGCACACAGGGCATGCATGAAGGATGCACCTGAGGATGAACTTCAGGACCACACCGACAGCAGGACAAAGAGACCAGAAATACGGATGCAGGAGTGGCTTTGGTGGTCCTGCACAGAGGCAGAGCAGCTGTAACCTCCATGGAGTCTTACAGCTCATGCCCAGAGCCTGTGCCACACTATGAGCAGCCAGACGCACAGCTGAACCCAGCCCATTGGGCTGGAGGGAGATCTTCAGCTGGAGGCTGAAAATTGCAAAAGGAAACCTGGGAGGACATTTCCTGTCTCCCGTGACAGTAACTACAGTCTCTCTGAGCAGTCCTATACACAAGAGATGCCACAGCAAAACCAGGATTAAGGAAAAGCCCACCCACATTTTAATGCTGGGAGAGAAAAACTGAGCAAAACCCAGCACACAAACAGCTTTAAAAATGAAATACATTGAACCCAGAGTCAGAGAGACCAAAATGTGTTAATAATAAATTGGTGATGCTTCTGTCTGCCTGGGCTCAGGGTGCTAGAGTGCTCTGGTAGAGGTCCTTGGGGTCACCAGTGTACAATGTTCAGGCACATCTAATGTTCCTGTACTGAATTTTATGGGAGGTAAAAGAAAACAAGGGAAAAGGCAGAAAAAATGGAGACAGAACCACACAGAACATGAGAGACCGCATGCTTTGGGGGCCATAGGATGATGAAGAAGCCTGTCCAAAGGAGGAGGACAAGCCTCCTGGATAACCTTCAGGTCACCTCTTCCTTCTCAGTCATGCTGTCGTCCTCTGAGGTCCCAGCCTGGCAAATGCCAGGAGTATCCCTCTCCATGGCCTTTTGGGACAGTCATTGGTGGCTGCATGTTGGAGCTGGGAAGGCAGAGTTGCTACAGCATTTCCCAAACTCTCCTGGCATTAGTTTCTCCTTCAAAAAGGCTTTTCTTTCCTCCCTTTCCCTGCTCAGTGAGGTCTGAACAAACACCAATAGTTTCAGCTCCTTGCTCTCCAGCAGCCTGAGGGACCCGTGCAATGGAGGGGGAGGCTGAAGGACTGAGGCAGAACTGCCCGGACTCATCCTGAGCCTGGGGACAGAGTTGGAGCAACTGCGGTGGATCCACATGGGTGCCAAAAAGAGAAATCCATCTACTCCTGGCCATCCAGCCCACCCCAGGAGACCATCCAGTGCTGGGGAAGGCCAGCTGATCTTTGTCTTTCTCCAGGGCGGAGGTGCTGAGGGTGACCCATGCTCTTCTCCCACATCCTGAGGGACCACGCTCCTCTGCAGGCAGCTGGTGACACCAGTGGCAGGACCCCCCTGGAGCTCTGCAGAGCTCAGGTATCATGACAGGACAGAGTCCAAGTCTCAGTGGCTGCTGGGGGCTTCCCACTGCTGGTGCCATGTATAGCCTGGAGGTCTCCAGGAGCCAAAACTGTGCACAAAGCCCTCATGTTTCCAGAGCCTGACTCTGCCCAGCCCTCATGGACACCCCCAGGCTGCAGGACTGGATGTGTGACACAGGGTCACCTCACACAGCAGAGGACATCAGGCCAGGCAGCCCATGGCAGGGGTGCATCCCCAAGAGTCACTCACTCAGGGAAGGGCAGGGTTGTCCAGCTCCCTCCCAGGGATGTGCAGGGTTGTCCAGCTCTCTCCTGGCTCCCCTGGAAATGCCACTGATGACCCGTTGCTGTTCCCATCACCTTGGTGACTACACATGCCAACATCCCCAGACAAAAGCTCTCCTGGCACTTGATGGGAACAGAAGGGAGCACTGGGCAGTACCACACAGCCCCTGGGGAGCCCTCACCAAGCCCAAGCCCTCACCCTAGAGCTCCAGCCCCTGCTCTTGCCGAGGCAGCCAGGACAGCAGGCTCACAGATATTCCTCGTTCACAAACCAGATGGGAATTCCAGGTATGTGTCCATGCATGCTGCACGCATTTCCCTAGGGACCTTTCTTCTGCACGTGGCTGTGTCTTGCTGTGCTGTGGGCTTCAAGCTGCCTTACTTGATTTTTTCCCCTCTGTATGTAAATGCACGATTTTAGGCCAGAGTGAGGCTGTTGAGAGCAATCCCAGCCTCTTCCACCCCGGCACTGCCTGCCCAGCCTGTGCAGTGGCTCTGGCCCTGCCTGCTGGAAGCATGTCATGTTCTGCACGGTGTTTGTGTGTTTTGTGTTGGTGCCTGTGCCCCGTGTGACAATTCATGTGAGCCTCCAGCCCGCCTTGTGTGAGGCACATGGGTCCATTTGTGACTGGATGGGGCTGGGGTTCATCTCAGCCTCTCAGCCTGTACAGCAAACCGAGGTCTGAAACCCACACACGGCTCCAGCGAGGAGGAAAGGATGGGGTGTGGAACAGAGCAGGGCTGTTCCCCCTGCGGGGAAACTGAGGCACTCGGGGCAGGGTGTGGGTGTATCACTGATTTGTCCCCAGTCACTGATTTGTCCCCGGATAGGTAAAAAAGTTTGCCTTTCCTTTTTCTTGGAGAAAACCTTTGGAGAGGAGAGCGGGGCTGTGTGAGGCTCTCCCAGACCTGCATTGTCACAGCTCCAGCGTTGGTTTGGGGATTTTGCCAAGAGCCCAGTCCTGCATCACAGCAGAGGATCCCCAGCATGGCAAAGCATCCCCATCACGGCAGAGCATTCCCAGAGTGACAGAGGACCCTCAGCGCAGCAGAGCATCCCGCATGGCTCCTGGTCTCAGTGGGTGGAGGACAAAGCTGAGTTCATTGCAGTGCATCCCTAAAGGGGTTAAGGACATGCCCGGGGCCAGGCCGGCCCAGGCCGTGCTCCCACCCGTCCCTCCCGCATCCCCTCCCGCATCCCCTCCCGCATCCCCTCCCGCATCCCCTCCCGCCGCTGCGCCGGGGCGGCACTGGGGAGATGCCGGGCGCAGGAGGGCGGGAGGCAGCGGGAAGCGGAGCGGAAGGAGCCGAGCCCCGACGTCCAGGCGATCTGTGCCTGGAGCTGAACCAGGCCAGGCTTCTCATCCCGCACATCCCCATGGAAACCTCGGCCCCGCCGCCCCGCCTCGCACCGCGCCCGATTGTAGGTCACCCGTGGCCACATGGGTCCGGGGGGCCAGGGGGGCTGTCCGGCGGGGGCTTCCCGGCACCCAGCGGCACCTGCCCAGGCTGCCAAAGCTGCGAAAGGAGGGATTGAGCCCTTCCTCCCACCCCTGCCCGCACCCACCCCTCTCCGCAGCATTAGGAATCCCCGGCAGCATCCCCAGGCAGCATTCCCGGGGATCATCCCCAGGCAGCATCCCTACGCCTCCGGATCCAGCCCCGGGAGCATCTCTGCCCCCCTGGTCCAGCCCTGGGAGCATCCCAGCCCCTCGATCGAGCCCGGGGTGCGTGGGGTGCCCCACCACGGGGTGCTGCAGCTGCAGGATCGCCCCCACCCCACCCCACCCCGGTTCTGTGGTCTTTCCTCTCCTGCGCTCCCCTCCCAGCACGAGTCCCCTGAATGCTCCATTTGAAGCTAATTCCGGCTGAAATCTGGTTTGCTTTCCAACGTTGCTGCTTTAAATTGGAGAGATTGACCTTGTAGCAGGAGGTGACATGCAGATGCACATCAGCAGCCCGTCAGAGCGGCGGCGGGGGCTGAGGGGGTGCGGAGCCGCCTCGGGGACACGCCAACTATTTTATGAGTAATTTAATATCTGGAACACAGACTTTTCATTCCCAGAGATCTGCTGGGGAAAGAAAGAGCCTTTCTGCAGCCCCGCGAAGGCTGTTCCTCATAAGGAGGCAGAGCAGAAAAAAAAGGGCTGGGATTTAACTCCTTGGTGGCCAGCCAGCGCAGAGCCTCCCGGCTCCTGGTCCCTGCAGAGGGCCAGGAAAAGCAGGAATTCCCTGCGCGGCTCTAAGTGGGAGACAAGCCAGGCTGTGCTGCTCCAGGCAAAAGAAGCAATTGCTCCTTCCCATTCAAATTCAAATGCAAGCCTGGGTGAGGATGGGGGAAACAAACTTAACAGCAGCCCTGATGTGAGATTTGGAGCTGGTGTCTGAACTTCCTTCCCTGTCCCAAACTGGTTTCTGTTGTATCAAACTCCACAGGAGTCTCCCTGGGGTTGGGATCACCCTCCAGTGGAACCAGTGCACCCAGGGGATCCATGCAGGGAGCTCCCGCCCTGCTGACAGTGAAGCCACCGCGTGTGACCTCAGTATCCACCAAAGCTGCGTTGGTGCTGCTGTGTCCCGTTGGTGCCTGTGACATCCCAGCGAGAACAACTCAGTGCCCTGTCCCAGTAATGCCCCTGCCCAAAGCATTCCAGCACCTTGGCACAGCACTGAACCCACGCAGGGATTCCCATACAGCTCCTGCTTGTTATTATGATTTGGAGAAGGGGAGGGAAGGAAGAACACAAAAAAATCCCCCAATATTTCACTACGCAGCCTGGCCCAAGAGCAGACGTGACTGTGGAGAGCAGCCGCCAGCCTGGCAGCAGCAACTGTGGCTCAGAGCTGGGAGGCTGAAGGGAAGGAAATACTCCTGGGCTGGTCAGGAGGGAGCTGCTGCCAAGGGAAAAGCCTCCCGGCATCGAGGAGCAGCGTCATGAGCTACGTGGGAGAAGGGCTGTTTGGAGGGGCTGGCATGGGAGGCTGATCCAGGAGGCCCTGTTGGGCAGCCTGGCTGTGGCTGGTGCTGCCAGGAAGGACCAAGGCCAAGCAAGGATGGTTTAGGAAGGGCTCTTCCTTGGTTAGCAGTTACTGGGAACTCCTGGGCTCAGTGCAAGCAGATCAACACCTCTGCAAGCTCCGTGGTGTTTGCTGGTTGTGTTAGACCAGACTGTGGCACTGACATCCCTGGCTCCATCTCACTGACAAACAGCATGGTTGTGCTTTGATTCCTCCAGCTCAGCTTCCTTTCCATGGATACTGACAGGCACACCCATTTTCCACCGCATCAGATCTGCCAGAGTCCTGCTTATGCCAAGACTGAAGCTTTGGCACAGAGAAAACCTCCAAACCCCCAGTTAGATGATGCAGGAGAAACCTCCATGTGATTTTCTTGCTGATCCCTGTTGCTCTGTGCCTGGGAGCAGGAAGATTTTATTTTAACCCCCTGACAGCTCTGTTGGTGTCTTTGCCCGCATCTGTGCTCCTGGTTCGCTCTCTGTCCCCCTCAGTGGCCTCCAACACCAACAGACCAAAGCACCCCAGGGTTCTCGGCAAAACACTGACATCCCTAAAACTGCTGAAGTCACCTCGAAACACCTCCTGCCCCAACTTCAGCACCTGCTGAGTATCTGACGGCCTTGGCCTGGGCACAGCCCAGCCCTTGGTGGCGGCCTGACACCACAGGTGAGGGTCACAGCACTGCCTGGTGAAAGAAGGGCTGTGGCTGGGCCCTGGGGAGGGACTGCAGCTGCCCCGAAAATAAACCCCAAGGGGAACAACGAGGAGCAGAATGTGCGTGTCAGGAGACAGCTGTGGAGCACGCACAGAGCAGAGGGAGCGTGCACAGGGCAGGGGGAATGTGCACAGGGGTGGGTGTGCACAGAGGGGTGAGTGCGCACACACAGCACAAGCAGGAGCGTGCCCAGAGCCCCAGACCAGCTCTGTCCATCCTGGGTGAGGACAGACCCTGCAAGTTTATTCCCAGGTGCAGCCATGCCAGGTTGAAGCACTGGGCTCAGGCACCCATGGGGAAGGTGTAAGGAATTAAATATACAAATTGGCCCTTTCCTGAGTGACAGTGACTATGGCACTGCCCTGACCCACCCTTACCACCCAGAGCACCTGACCCTGCACGGGTTTCTCTCCAGCTCTCCTGTTAATGGTTGTGTTGTTCCAAGATTGCTCTGTTTCCATGGAATAATGAATCCCGGACCAAAGAGCAGGGCCGGAGGTTCAGGAGCAGGGCTAGGTTGGTCCTGCTGCTCCTGGGAACACCAGGCAGGACAGGTGGGACTGCCAGCACAGCACCCAACCACCCAGGTGTTTTTGGTTTTTCCCAGTGTGGCCCTGAGCAGCACAGGGATCTGGCAGAGGGACTGATTGCTGCGCACAGGAGGAAGCAGTCCCAGCTCCTGTGCATGGTCCCGTGGGAAGGGACATTTTGGCTCTGACCTCAGTGAGTGCTGTAACAGCTTGAGAGGAGGAGGCCCCTGCAGCTGGGGGGCTGCAGGCTGGGGCTTTGGGGCTTCCTACAGGGTCAGGACCATGCTGCCCACCCTGAGCTGCCTGGGAACTGAAGGGTGGTCTTGCATGGACCGACACCAGCCCCAGCACCCTCTGGGCCCCTTTCCTGATCTATTTTGGATACCCGGGGGGTTGTGTTTAGTGGCAGCCTCAGAGGAGCAGGCAGCCGCCATCCCATGGAGCCACTGCCAGAGGTGGCATTGCTGAGTGCTGGCTGAGACCCACAGGATGAAACGATGCCCTCTGCACCTCTGGGCAACCATTCCCTCTTCACTTCTAGGCAGCAATGCCTCCTGCACCTCTGCACCTGTAGGCCGTGATTCTCTCTGCACCTTTGGGAGGCAATTCCCTCTGCACCTCTGTTTCCCAGCTGTGTAAGCACCGTGAGCTGCACTTACAGCCGCTGGTACCTGTACTGCCTCTGACCTTCCCCAGGCACAGCCAAGCCCCCAGAACCCCTTTGGCTCACACTGGTGTTAGGTCAGACATCCATTTTTAAAATAACACCAGCTTTACTCCTTTACACCTTTTCAAAAATCAAAAATTATTATATCCATTACCCGGAAAGGCAAAAAGCTTCCCCTTGGTGTCCAACAACATCCCCAGGTCCCTTCCTGCAGAGCTTTCTGCTGCCAGTGCCTGTCCTTGCACCTGGGGTTGTCCCATGCCAGAAAAAGGACTTTTCATTTGTCTCCATCAAATATCAGTGGGCTTCTGCCAGCCCATTTTCCAGCCCTTCGGGGTTCTTGGAATGGCAGCCCTGACCTCCAGTGTATCTGTGCTCCTTGGTACAGTGTCTCCTACCTGCTGAGGGTTCAGGAGGCTCAGCCAGTGTGTGTTACCAGCCCTGTTTTGGGCGTCAAACACCTGCTCTTTTCCTCCACCTGCCTTGCCCAACTCAGTTTGATTTGTGATGCTGCATGTCCAGCTATGAAACACCGTGGGTTCGGTGGCTGCACTGTAAAGGCCATCCAGTGCTCCGGCACCGGGGGGACTTCAGAATGCGACACCCAACACCTCTGCTCAGACCTTCCGAGAGCAGCAGAGGCTGGGGACGCGGGTGGCCGCACCCCGGGGGACAGAAGCCACAGATTTTGCTGCAGGAAGGATACAGCTCCGGGGTGGTGAGGAGGAGGAGGAGGAGATAGAACCGGGATAATTCTGCCCGCTGCCTCCTCCCAGACCTCGCGGGCACAGCTGAGCCCCTGGCGCTGCCCGGCCCCGGAGCTGTGCCCGCCCAGCCGGGGAGCGAGGCTGCTGCCGCTGCCCGGGGAGGGCTGAGCCAGTCTCCAGTGCCACCTGCCGGCAAACCGCCCCCGACACGAGCGGGGCCTCCGAGCGGGTCACAACAGCCTCAGGCGCTGTCCTGCGCTGGGGCACGGTCACCTGAGCGGCCCAGAGCTGGGGGGCCGGGACGCACGAGCAAACCTGGAGAGCTCAGGGGTGATGCTCCATAAATTCCTGTCCGTATCACACTCACCAAGACCTTTTATCATCATCCTTTCCATCCAGAGCCTTTCAAATCCCAAACTCCCAGAAAAATTCCTGAATGCCCCATGTCCACCCCCACGGGCTGGGCTGGGGGCTGCAGGCAACCCACCCACGTGGGTGCAATGCCGGGTTGTCACCTGCCCCGGGGCCAAGGGTGTCCTTGGGCCCCTCAGCTTTAATTCCTCTGGACATCCCTGGGTCCATTGATAAGGAGCAGTCTGGGAGGGCTCGGCTGTGCTCTGGGACGTGTCAGTTCTCTGCTGGAGTTTGGAGGCTGTAGCGGGGGTGTCCTCCACACCCCATCATGGCATCCAGTTGCCCACGCTCACCGGCCCCACCTTGTCACAAGCTTAGACAATCTTCTGTGGGTATTTCTGTCACCACCACCCCAAAAAAATGTCTAAGAGAGGTTGGTGTCCCCAGATCCTGCCACTGTCAGGACTCTCCAGTACAGCACCATCTCCAGCATCTCCCCACCCACCACCAGTACCCAGTGGCCCAAATTTTCCCACTATGTCATGTGTCCTGCCCCCTGCTAAAGGCTGAGCTGCTTCTCCGTGTTTTCCTAACCCTGGGCTAGCACCCTCTGGGTGGCTCTGGAGGGACACCCTGGGCCCGGTCTGCAGCAGGAACTGCATGGCTTGTCTGGCTCTGCTCAGCAGTAATGAGATGCTAATGAGCCTGGGCTGCACCCAAGGGGGCAAGAACGAGCGCCCTGGGTACGTGAACATTATTTGTGAGGGAAAAGGCATATCCAAGACAGAAAGAGACCAATAGTGCGAAGAGCTGTCATTTATTGTGCAAGAATGGCAGCAGTGTGCTTCAAGCACCAATTTGGGAGCAAAGAGTTTCCAGGGGAGTCCTCAGCTCTGCAGGGACTGCAGAGGTGGGCTGCAGACACAGCTCCAGTGGGCTAAACCTCAGGGAAGATGAGGAAGCCAGAGAAGATGCTGTCAGACCCTTCCAGCCCCACCAGGGAGTTCTTCTCCGTTGGCTCCAGCCAGACGGACTCGTTCATGGCCATCTTGAGGACCACGCCGCCCGTGGTGACCTGGAAACTGCTGTGCACGTAGTCACAGAAGGTCACCACCTTGTCGCCCCTGCTGCCACCCCGGCCCTTTTTGATGTTGAGGCACAGGTTGCCCCGGGAGGTGACGTGGTAGGTGAAGTAGTAGGTGCCGGGCACACGGCAGATGAAGCGGCCGTAGCGGTTCTCGTAGTGCCTGTTCTCGTTGGTGATGATGCGGTCGAAGCGAACGGGCTGCTCCCGGCGGGGATAGGAGCTGAGGCTCCTGGCAGCAGAGAATGCGGACTTGAAGGTGACCTTGTAGTCACCAGGCTCCCCCATGGGGCCAGGCAGTCCATTGATACCTGGTAAGCCAACTGGACCTGGGGCGCCCATGGGACCGACCTTCCCAGGATACCCTGGTAGTCCCGGGTCTCCCTTCTCCCCTCTGTCTGCTCCACCCTGGCCAGGGGGTCCTAGGAAGGAGGAGGAAGAGTCATTGTGATCACAGCTGAGCCCCACTTGTCTGCAGAGGGAGCACAGGCAAGGAAACCTGTGCTGGGTGTGGGTCAGTGGAGACCCCTGCCCAACAGGTGTGACACACCTTGCTGTCATCCCCCTCCCTCCCCAGGTTCCTTGGGGTGCTCCCTCACCCCCACCTGACCTCAAAGAACTGGTGGAAATGGGTTGCTTTCCCAGGACCATGTGCCTGGCACTGTCTTTCCTTGCTCTTGGCATTCACAAGACATGTTTAATCCACCTGCAGCCTCTTCCTTACCTTGCTCACCCTTTGGGCCGTTCTCCCCATCCCTGCCATCGCTGCCAGGCTGTCCTGGCAATCCTGGGATGCCTGGGATGGTGCCATAGGTCCTGCAGAGCGTGGCACTGGCAAGCTGCCCTCCAGCCAGGCAGATCAGCATGGCCCACATGGTCCACATCTGTGGGAGCATGGAACAGTGTCAGGGGGCTTTCCTGAGTGGTGGGAGGGCTGGGGAAGGCACTCTGTGCTGCTCTGAAAGATGGTGACTGCAAGCATGTCTGGGTAATACCATCAGGGAGGGAAAATATCCTACTGCAGAGCCAAATCCACTCTCCTGATGGCCCTGGAGCAAAGGACTAGTCCCCTTGGGCAAGGCAGGGCTTGTCAGTCTCTCATCGCTCTTAAATCCCCAGTTTACACGTGCCCCCAGCTTCATCCACATGAATATTTGGGACAGGTTATCTCAGAGATCTGATATCCAGCGTGGCCATGCTGCTCCCCTGGGGGGGAAGTTCCCCATCTCATCTCAGGACCACACTTGCAGGATAAAATCTTTCCCCAGCCAGAGCAGTTTCATCATCTGCAAGGGAATGGCTCTTGCCTTCCACCAGCATGTCTGAGGGACAGCACTAGTCCTCAAAGATGGCAATGAGCCCCCAAACCTCCCTCCTCTATCCCACAGGTTCCCCTTGTGTCCTGTCCCACAGCTGCTCCATCCCAGAGGCATTTCTGTATCTAACAAGCCCTACTGGGACAGGCATCTGGGCTTCCACCCCCGGGGTCTCACCTTCTTCCTGCCCTCCCTGCCCAACTCCTTCCCCCAGATCCTGGTGTGGGCGCATGTGGACAAGCACTGGGCATTTGGGGGCTGTATCTGGACATCACATCACCCCAGCCTCAACTCCCCCACCTCAGGTGGATTTTCCCAGCGCTGAAGCTCTGGTGCCAGCAGGACAAAAGGTTGGTGAGTTGGATCCTCCAGCCACAGCAGCTCCGATTTGGGTGCAGCAGATGCAAGGACTGATCCACAGGCTCCCAGCCCAGGGCCATCAGAAGACAAGAGCTTCTCAGGGCAGGAGAGCACCCCAGGGCACCTGTCAGACTGATGCACCCTTCTGGAACTCCACCATCTCTACTTTTATGTTTTCCTTCTTTCAGGTGGAGCAGGAGAGGTCAGGGTCCCATCAGGGACATCCACCACCCCCAGCCCAGCACCTCCACCCCCCATTTCTCTTCTGCCCCAGGCCATGGGGAAGTGCCAGCAATGCAGGTGACTGCCGGAGCTGGGTTCCCCACATGCTCCTGCCTGCGGGGGGGAAGCCTGGGCTTAGACTTGCTCTTACCTTGAGCTCCTTGTTGCTCGGGTGGGGTGATGGAGCAGGACACACCAGCGTCCTGCTTGGAAATGCCCGCGAGGAGAAGCAGAAGTTTGCTGCAAGGGTTATTGTGAAAGGATCGGGGACACATCCCCTTTTTATCTTTAGCTCCTGCCCTTTTTCTGTGGCAGTTTCATATCCTCCACAAATGCTGTTGTCAGCTGAGCAGAACAAGCCATCCCCAAATAGCACCCTGAGCCCCTCCAGCCACAGCTCTGCCCTGCAGGGTCCCTGGCTCCTGCTCAGGGGGGCTTGCTATGGGGAATGCTGTTGAGAGCTCCAGACAAGTTTGGGGTAACCCATCAGGGCTGCAGAATTGTGCATGCACTCAGCCAGCACCCCTCAGGCTGCTCCACACCCTTCCAGCTCTGCAGGCCCAGGGGATGCTGCAGGGTCTCAGCATCCATCGCCTCGAGCCCGTGCCCCTGACTCTCCTGAATGTTGTGCATGGGAAGTGATTTTACCCTGTGGGAAAAACATTCCCAGTCTTGCTCTGGCTACTGCCTTGTAGAGGCGAAGCACAGGATGTTCAGAGAGGTGACCTCCTGTTCCACCCTGCAGCGTGTGACACCAGGAAAAATCCCTGTTGGGTTTTGGTGGGCTCTGCAGCCTCCACAACCACAAGCTCCTTTGGTCTGACTCAGGAAGGCCAGAGTGCTTTCCCTGCCCCGTCCTGGTAGGGACCCCAGGGACATCCCAGCCATGGTGTTGGGGTTTCCTTTGCGGTCTGTGCCTTCGTGAAGCTGGATTGCTTTGGAGGGAAGGGGAGTATCAGGGTCCTGCTTGGAGGAATCTTGGTGCCCTTCTGGTAGGGGCTGTGTGGGGGCACGGGAACCATCTCGTTCCTGCAGCAGCTAGGGGTCCCACCCCGCGTGCAAAGCCGGGTGTGAGGGGGGGGTGATGGTCTCTGATGCGGAGCACGGCCGAGCCAGTGAGGCTTGGGGACACGCCGATGCCATGCGGATGGCCAGATGTCGCATGCATGTGCATGCACACCACAGAGAGGTAGGACAGGGAGGAAACAACACGCTACACCAGGTGCACCGGGGAAGGTTTTATTGACACTTTCCACAGCTAAGTCATGGCAAAGGGGTTGCTGCAGCCTGAGCCAGGACATCTGGCTTAACCTGGGGCAGCCCAGGTGGGGAGGGGAGAAACGCAGAGAGAGACCTCTGAGGTAATGTGGGGTTATCAGGGGGGATGCATGTGGCAGTGCCAGCAGGACCAGGAGCTCAGCACCATCACTCTGGGTGCAGATGCATCCAGATGTGCCTGTTCCCCTTGTGCAGCAGCTACCAGTGCCCAGCCCCAAGACCCAGGGAGTGGGTCTGGCTGCTGGGGTTGACCCCCTCCCCGCAGAGAAACTGGGAGCATCAGGAAGAGCCCAGCAGCGAGCAGTGTGTTCGGGGCAGGTAGAAGCAGTCGGGGTGCTGGGGTGGGCTCTGCTGATCCTCTAGTCCGGGAAGAGCAGGAACCCTGAGAAGATGCTGTCGGAGTTGGCAATGCCCACCATGCCATTGTAGTCATTCACTCCCAGCCAGACCTCGTCCGCAGCAGCCAGGTGGAGCAGTGTCCCCCCCGAGCTGACCTGCATGGTGTTGGTCTTGTGGTCGCAGAAGCTGGCCATCGTCCTCTGGTTCTTGTGCAGGATGACGCAGAGGTTGGCTGTGTGGGAGCTGTGGAAGACGAAGTAGTAGACCCCAGGGAGCCTGCAGGTGAACTTGCCCGTGGTGGTGTTGTAGTCGTTGTTGGTGTTGGTGATGACGTTGTTGAAAACCACGGGGATGTTCTTCAAGGGGTACTGGTTGGTCTGCCTCGTCACTGAGAACGCTGACTGGTGCTTCTGCTTGGAGCTGCCTGGCATTCCCGGGGGTCCGGCCATGCCCATGATCCCAGGGATTCCCCTTGGACCAGGGGCCCCAGGGGGGCCAGGCTTGCCTGGGACGCCAGGGGGGCCAGGTTCCCCTTTCATGCCCTTGGGCCCTAGATGTGAAGAAGCTGGGATGCCTGTGGAGTGGTGAGGGGTGAAAGGGAGTCAGTGTCAATAGCAGGGTGTGGGAAGAGGCTTCTCTAGCTCCTTCCCTTGGGCAGGAGAGTGCTGTTGCCTCTCTCCACCTGACCACAGAGGATGCTCTCCACATCCTGCAAACCAAGGCAGACCAGCCATGGAGGATTCAGTGCCCCCTGCAACAGCCCGTGTGGTTTCCCTCCTTGCTCACTCACCTGGCTCCCCTTTGGCTCCCTTCAGCCCATCCCGGCCATCCCTGCCTGGCATACCCGGCATGCCTGGCAGGCCTGGAGCTCCATAGCAGCTGTGACGGTCTTCTACAGTCACAGCAGAGCCCAGATTCAGGAGGAGGAGGGTGAAGGCCAGGCAGAGCTGCTCCCAGAATCTCTTCTCCATTCTGGTGTTCTGTAGCATGGAAAGGGAAAGAAAGTGCTGGCTTGAGGGGCCATGTGAGGGGCAGGGTGGCTTCCAGGACATGGAGAAAAGGAGACTGGATGCACCAGGAACATCTGGCTGCCATGAGCATGTACCCATACACACTGCAGGGCAGTGGGGAGGTGGACATGGGGAGATGGGCCCCGGGCTCATCTCCAACCCCAGGGCAGCTCCTGATGGCATAGGGTGGGTTGGACTTTCAGTCTGGATGGAGCCATGAGGTCTCTGCTACCCATGGCCAGCCTCAAGCCCATGGTCAGCCCCAAGCCCTCTAAGTCCAGTGCCCCCAAACCCTGGAGATGCACACGCCACTGCAGACAGTTCACCCCATGCTGCACCGAGGCTGGAGCTCCCTGCACACAGCTGATCTCCTTCCTCCTCCAGCAGCAGCCTGACTGTCCTGGCTCTGTCCACCAGGAGCAATCCTTCCATCAGCTGGTGCATCCTTGTCTCCATAACATGTGTGCAGCCTGGCGGTGCCTCTGTCTCCTTCCTCTCCTCCTCCTCCTCTCCCATCCACATCCTCCTCTCATTCTCCCCCTCTCCAGCACCGTGCCATGCTGCTGGACCCCCAGTCCCACCCTCGAGACACGGACTCTGCAGCACCTCTTACCTCTGCTGGGGACCAGGGCAGGGAAGCCGTGCTGCTGGTCCCGCTGGCCGCGCGGTCACTGCCAGCACAGCGCAGTGGGGGCGGCTCCCTGACGCCCTCACGGAGGAAGTCACAGAGTTAGGAAAGGGCAAAGGGCCCTTGGGAACACAGAACCCCCAGCTGAACCACCCGAATTTCACATCCTCCTGCCGGATGGTTTCTGCTGAGCCGGCACTTTCTTGGCTTTCCAAGTGCTGGTGCCACTGCAACAGGAAGGGCTGGAAGGACAGAGGTGGGACACCGCTCAAACATGTGTGGCACAACCCCCCAAGCCACTGCAGGGAGTAGCCCTCCCCAAGTCCCCTGCTTTCCCTCTTACTTCCCTTGTTTCTGAGCAGAAGGGCAGCTTGGAAGCACAGCCTCAGGCCAACTCCAGTGGGCTGGAGATGCCTGTGGCACTGAAGGGCTGCTGCAAGGTCAATGCCTGGCTCTGGTGGAAGATGCTTCACCCCTAAATGGGACTGGAGAATGTTTCTCCTTGAGAGTTCCTGATCTGCACCTTTCCCCATGCCCCACCAGTTCTGCTGGGTGCTGGACTCGGTGAGGCCCCGAGATCCCTCACTGGGGTGTTGCTCCTCGCAGGTGACCCGGCCTCCTCCTCACTGCTCCAGGAACGGGGATATTTGAGTGCCCAGCGTTTGTGGAGCAGCTCCCCTGAGGAGCAGTCCCAGGGTATGGCATCTGATGCTTCCTGACCAGCCCAGCCTGCTGTACCTCCCTCTCATGTCACCCCAAGACCCTCACAGCTCCACCACCATCACCCCACAACCCCATCAGTGCCCCAAAGTCCCTGTCCCCCCTTGCTGTAATGCCAGAGGACCACAGCTGCCTTTTTCCTTCCTGGGAGAGTTTGAGTGCCAACATGGGACCATGTGGGTGAGGTGCAGGATCTGCTGCCTGTGTTTTCCCCCTCAGGACAGCTAACCATCCAGCTCAGCAGAGATGGACACACATAGCCCTGTCCCAGAGGTTTCTTATTCCTCCTTGGAAGTGTCAGCTCCGATTGGACACTCCATTCCCTCCTGTCCTTCTGCCTTTGCAGTGCCAGGGACAAGCTGGAATCACTTCTCTCCCTGAGCAGCTTGGAAAGAGGTCCAGGATATGGATGGTTTGGGGAAGATGCATGAGTAGAAAAGAAAACTCAAGGAGCAGTGGTAGAAGAAGCGTTTATTTATACTGATGAGGAGGATGTGACAGGATGTGTCCTGGTGCCAGGAAGGCTTTTGCAGTGGTTAGTGGAGCAGAAGCAGTGGCAGGCAGTGATTTCCCACTCAGGAGCAAGGAGCCACAGCTGGTGACAACCGGGAGTGGAGTTGCGCAGGAGGAGAAAGGGATGAGAGTCCACAGCCTCCAGGACAGTGCAGGCAGGCTCAGCGTGGTGATGACCGCTGCAGTGGTGACCCACAGCTTGGCCAATTGTGACATTGGTGGAAGCACAGGACACATCTGGATGCTCAGTTTGGGACCATCCCCATGTGCTGTGGCACTAAAGCATCCCACACACCCACAGGGGAACAGCCAGGCAGGCAGACACCCCACGATGCTATGAGAGTCCCTCAGGCCGTCTCTGGGGACACCAGGAACCCACTGAAGACACTGTCGGCCTCGGAGCCACTGTAAATAGAGCTGCCCCGGGCAGGGTCGGTGGTCAGGGACACCTGGTCACCCACGGCCAGGCTGAGCACGCTGCTGCCCGAGTTCACCTGCAGGATGCCATGGCTGTTGTCGTCGCAGAAGCTGACCACACGCAGCCCGTTCTTGGTGATGCTCAGACACAGGTCCCCGCTGGACACCACCTGGTAGGTGAAGTAGTAGAGCCCGGGAATGCTGCAGGTGAACTTCCCTGTCTGGGGGCTGTAGGAGTTCTCCTGGTTGGTGATGATCCTGTCAAACACCACTGTCGTGCCTGCGCGCGGCGGGGACAACCTGGAGGCGGAGAAGGCAGGACGCGGGTGCTCCAAAGCATCGCCAACTCTCCCTTTTAGCCCCGCCGGCCCTGGCACCCCTGGCAGCCCCACAGGGCCAGGCATACCAGGTGGGCCACGCATGCCTGGGAAGCCAGGAGACCCTGGTTTGCCTGCATCCCCTTTGGGTCCCTTGGTGCCTGTGCTTGGCGCTGGTCTCCCTAGGGAGAAGTGGGGAGGAGAAGGAGTTGGTGCAAATCTGGCATCTCCCAAGCTGCTCCCACAGCCCGGGATGCTCCTACCAAGAGGCTCCCAGGCCCCCTGCACCCAACATCCCCGGCTTCCTCTTACCTGGCTCTCCCACGTCACCCTTCTGCCCTGGCCTCCCATCACGGCCAGGGGCTCCAGGGGAGCCATTCTTGCCATCCGGTGCCTTACACACTCCGTCCTCCAGCAGGGCCATGCCCAGCACTGCTGCCAGGATGCTGGCTGCCAGCAAGAATCCAGGTTGCATCCTGCCTCCTGCAGCACAGGGATGAATTGGGGATGGAGGCAAACACACAGGTGAACCTTGGTCACAGATACGCAGGTGCCCTCATCAGATGCATCCACAGATCTACTGCATTGTCCAGTATGGATAACCAGACACCACATGCAGTGGTGGAAATAACTTCTTGGAAGGGTTTTGGGGCTGTTTCCTTGTGTGATCTGAAATCACTGATGTCACTGAAAATCTCTGGCATGCCCATGGCAGAGCTGTGGCATTGAAAAGCCCAGGATGTGAAGCATGGCTACATGTCCTGGGCATGGGTGGGGGCACCTCAGATGCCTGCAGAGGATGTTTATTCCAGTTTTGGGGGAGAAGCACTGCTGTGGAGGGCAGTGGTCCCATGGGATGGAGAGCACAAGGGAGGAAAGGATGCAAAGACACACGACAGGGATAAACAGGAAAGGGAAAACCAGCAAATGGGATCCGAACCTCCAACACGCGGAGCTGGGAGAGAGGACACCGACCTATCCCAAAACCTGAGGTTCTCAGTCTGAGACAAGTCTGCAGAGCCCAATGATGTCCACAGCCACACAGAGCAAGGACAGATTCCTGCAGCTCCCTCTCTTCCCCCCCGTCCCCGCATCATCTTCTCCCTGTTTTCCTACTTTGAACCCTTGTGGAGGAGAAAATTAAGAAAGAAGGAGGACAGGGAGCAAGGACGTGAAAGTGGTGGCAGGAAAGGAGAGTGTCCCCAGCTGTTGGTGGTGACTTACCTCGGTGCAGGGGCTGAAGACAGAGCAGTGTGAGCAGCAGCTCGGTTTGCTGGAAGCTCTTCTCCAGTGGCAGGGAGGAAGAGGAGAGGGGTGGGAAGGATGAACTTGCATGCGCTGTGGTTTGCCTGGTTGGAGAAAGGATGTGTTCAGTTTCACTTTCGCTCTATAGGAAAGAAACTTGTTCCCCTTTCCACATTTGACTCTGGCTTTGCTGGAAACAGCCTGGTCAGCAAGAGTGCAGCACCGCTGGGTGCTCAGCCTGGCCCAGCAGCACAGCCCCCACAGCTGATGGTGACTGGGCACAAAGCGACATGACTGGAGGATGCCCACAGGCTGCTGAGATGGCAGGAGGGGACAGGTGATGGGAGCACCAGGTGTCACAGCCACCCAAGGGATGCTCGGGGCAGCCCAGGGATCACCCTTGGAGGTTTCTGCTCCGGGTGATGGGCAGTGTGTGTCTGTCACTGGTACCCAGCTTTGTCATGGTGCTGCTGGGTGCTGACCCCTCCAGATGCCCACCTTGGCGCTGCACTTTGATGGAGCAGGGTCCAGCAAAGGGATCATCAGTGCCTGTGTGGCTCAGCTGGGCCTTGAGTATTTAGGCTGGATATCAAGAAAAGGTTCTTCCCCCAGGGGCTGCTGGGGCACTGAACAGGCTCCCCAGGGAATGGGCACGGCCCCGAGGCTGCCAGAGCTCCAGGAGTGTTTAGCCAATGCTCTGAGGCACAGGGTGGGATCGTTGGGGTGTGTGCGCAGGGCCAGGAGTGGGACTGATGATCCCTGGAGGTTTCTTCCAACTCGGGATAGTCCATGGTCCAATGATCTCCTTCCTGCTGCCCTGCTTCAGTACTTTGGGGACCTGGTGTCTGTAGTAGAGTGGGAAAAGATGAGGGTGTCTGGCACTGATGATGCTCTCAGTCCCCTTTGGGTGGCTGTGCCTTGCGCCAGTCAGATCTGGGCAACCCCCAGAGCTGTGTGTGGCCTCGAGATCTGTCAAGTGAAACACCAGCACCTCCTATCACTGAGTGCAGGGAGTGAGTCCAGGGGTGCACATTCAGCCTTGCTAAAAAAGAGCCCCAAAACGCCACCAGCCTCCAAACCCCATCACATCAGGAATGGGAGGTGCCACAGTGACTCCAGCAGGTGGACATCCTTGGGACCCTGGGGACCAGCCAGGCCATCCCCTGGGGGACACAGTGGGCAGTGAGGAGGGGCCTTCTCATCTATATCCCCCTGAGTGTCCTTTCAGGAATCCTGTGGCAGCTGCCCCAGCCTTCATGAGGAAGAGGCCCCAGAGCTGGAGCTAGGGCTCAGGGGAGGATATCCAAGGAAAGAGGGCAGGAAGCAGGCCTGGGATTAGGGTGACTGCAAAGTCGAGGGGGGTTGGCAAACCCCCTATCCCCCCTGCCTTCTGCTTCCTGCATTCCCAAGGGAGGTGTTGCACCATTTCCAAAACAGCTGAAAAAGGCAATGACCAAAACTCAGTCCAGAGACCTTTGCCAACAGAGATCTGTCACTCAGTTGGTCTTTAATTCATTGACTAGATGCCCTCTTAATGCAATATATTACACATTTTTAATCAAAATGTCACCCCATAATAAATCAGATGCCCAGAAGAAATGTGGTTTTATTTTATCAGCAGAGTTCCCCTATCAACCTGACCCGTAACCGTGTCAAGACAAGATGACAGGTGAGTTTGAAAGGACCTACCTTCCACCAAATGGTGCTTCTGGACAGTAATTGTATTTCTGTCCTATTGCCCTTTCTTAATATACAGCCCAAATGAGACCACTCCATCATTCCATCCAGCATTGATTGATGGCTGTGTCCTCACGCTCTGTGCCCTTTGTCTTCTGCTGTCCCCTTAACCCCATTTAAATGCTGAATTACAGGGGCTGGCTATGGGTTTCCAGCAGCTCCTGGAAGCTGGTGTTGGTCTGGGTGTTCCCTCCTCCAGGTCCATGAGATTTCTGAGAAGTGCTTATCCCCACTCACTTGACTTCCAGAGCTACTGTGGTCAAGCCAAGCCTTCCTCTCCCATCCTCTGAGCATCTTGTCCTCCTCCTCCTCCTCCCTC
>VZTA01014921.1:103705-204131 GCA_013398855.1 Mohoua ochrocephala
CCACCCCCTGCCACGGGCAGAGACATCTTCCACGTCCAGCCTGGCCTCGGACACTTCCAGGGATGGGGCAGCCACAGCTTCTCTGGGCCACCTGTGCCAGGGGCCCTCACCCTCACAGGGGGAGAATTTGTCCCCAACATCCCCTCTGACCCTGCCCTCTGGCAGTGGGAAGCCGTTAACAGGGACAGCCGTGGCTCCAGAGGTGCCGGCTGCAGGGAGCCAGGCATGAGCATCGCAAGGTGCCATCCCGGAGGCTTCTGCAGACCGCAACTGCCAGCACAAAAATGTCCCCAACCTGGCACCCGCCGGTCCTACCCCCTCCCACCGCCGGGAGCAGGGGAACGTGGCCGGCCCGGCAGCGAGGGGACGTGCCACGAGATGGCACTGCTGCCTCAGCCACGCGCGGTGTCACCTGCCCGCCAGCACCGCCCTCCTCCGCCAAACGCGGGGACGGGATGACCCCCAGCGTCCCCAGGGGTCCCGCGGCACGTCCAGCTGCAGAGCGCCCGCTCGGACACCTGTGCCAGGCACCCCGCGGTCGCACGTGGGAGCCGGGATACCCCATCTCCCCAGCGGCCCCAAACACCCTTTCCCCAGGGCGGGGGCAGTTCGGCCCTCCCTGAGACTGAGGGACAAGAGGGGTTTGCTCGGTGAGGACCAGGCCGTGGCGGAGGTGCTGGGGCTCGTACAGCCCTGCTGGGTTCTCCCCGTGGAGCAGGTCCAGAAGCCCTCCAGCAGCACCACGGGCAGGCTCCAGCACGGAGCAGGGGCTGGGACAATGCAGGGGACCTTCAGATGACATGGAATGGGGCCAGGCCCAATGCAGAGGTTACCTGGAATAGCCAGAGGATGTAGATGCTCCGCAGAGCCCCAGGGGTCACAAAATCATCCCCAAAGAGGACGGTGCCTTGGTATTTGGGGAACCCAAGCACTCAGGTGAGCATCCACATGATTTAGGGCACCTGTTACGGCCTCTTGGCTCTGCTGCACACCCAGGAACTCTGCTCCAGATGATTTTTACCCCGAGCACCCCTCCTCCTTTCAGCATGGGCCATGGGGCAGCTCCTTCACCTCTGGCTGCCCTCCCAGCTGGGGGTGCCAGGCGAGACGGGTCAGTGCCCTCCCAGCCCTGCAGCCCTTCATGGAAGGGAAGTGACCCCTGCGCAGCCTCCCCACATCCCCAGTGCCTGCAGGCACACACGAGCTGCTGACAGCAGACAACAGGGAGGGATGCGGCTGCGCTGCCTTCCCTGCTGGGGGTCCCCGGGGCGCCGAGCCTGACAGGCAAGAGCTGCCAGAGGAGGATAAATCAGACAGCTGGCACTTACCTGTCACTGAACGGGAGGCAGTGATGGAGATCAGCAGTGCTGGCAGGTACCACACACCCCTCTGCTGCCAGTCACCAGCATCCCAGTCGGCCACCTGCACCCACTGGGAGGTGAGGACAGCTCACAGCATCCACCTTTCTGCAGCCACTGGTGGCTTAATGGTGCCTGGATAACCACCCAGATGGATGTTGCAGCTGGGCTGTCCCAAATAGAATCAGAGAATCATGGAAGTTTGGATAAGCCCTCTAAGGTCTTGGAGTCCAAACATTAACCCACCACTGCCAGGTCCATCACTGAACCATGCCCCAAGTGCCACATCCACATGTCTCTTAAATCCCTCCAGGGATGGTGACACCACCACTGCCCTGGGCAGCCCGTGCCAGTGCCTGACAGCCCTTTCAGTGAAAGAATGTTCCCTGATATCCAACCTAAACCTCCCCTGGCACAACTTGAGGCTTTTTCCTCTTGTCCTGTCACTTGTTACCTGGGAGAAGAAATTGACCCCCACCTGGATCCATCCTCCTGTCTGGGTCTTGTGGAGAAAGATGGTGCTCTGGAAGGATTTAGTGAGATGTCAGGTGAAAATTGGGCTGCAAAGCCACTTGCCACACTGTGTAACACTGGGTGGCACACTGCCACACGTCTGAAATGCTTTAATTGCTGTCCCAGGAGATGTGTTATTCCTATGATGGATGCTTGCACGGAGCAGGTGTGAGGAATAAACACAGGTATGTGGTTTAAGAGCCAGGATTTCAGGCTCCAGCCCTTGCTGGCTGTCTCCTGTCATTGATGCACATCTCTGCTGGCTCATGGGATGAGAGGAGATAGATGAGTGCTGAGCAGCCCTGGGCAATGCTGGGAAAGCTTGTCCCATCCCTCTCTCTCCTGTTCCCTGTTAAGGATGTCAGGGCTTGTCATTATTCGACATCTATTGGTTAATTTGGCTGATTGTTCCCCATTCTTTAATGTATCCGTTATTTATTTATTCTCTGGTGTAACAAGCGGTTCCAGATTGATCACTTTGGCATGTAAATGAGCTGCTCTAGTGCTTGTCACTGAAATTTGTAGATTGGGGGAGTTTGCAATCAAACACAGCCGGAATCTAAATTACAGCATTTCAGGCAATAATAGCAGGGAGAAGACAGGAAGGATGTGCCATAAATAAGATGGTATCAGAGCAGGGTGCCCCGAGCTGTGCTGACAACACGGCAGGAGCCCCAGGGCGAGCAGCAGGAGTCCCTGCCCTGCAGAGCCGAGCTGTCCTGGCAGGGCTGGCTCATTCCCCAGGGGAGAAGGGCAAACAGAGGAAGCAAAAGGCTTTTGGGAATGGTAGGGCCTGGCTGGGGACCGAGGGCTGCTCGCACTGGTCTCTGAAGAGCCAGAAAGTGTTCACAGGACTACGGGCTGCAGGGAGCTTCTGGACTCTTGCATAGGATACTGATTTGATTGCCGCCATGGATCATGTTCGGCATCTTCCCACCTCCATCGAAAGTCAATGGATGCATCCAGGATGAGATTCTGTCCATCCCAAGGTCAGTGAGAAAGATCACACCAGGTAAGTAAGCAATCAAAGTGCCCTAGGCCTTCCTGCAGGCAGTGGGCATGGCTGGGACGGGATCAGGGAGCCAACCTGGACCTTTGCAATGTCAGGGGAGAAGAGCCTGTACCCCTCCATGCCAGGGCATCCCTGGAACGAAGTCCCGCCAGAGAAGAGTGGTGTCCAGCAGGCAAAGTGTCATGGATCCCAGCAGAGCTGCAGAAAGGACCTCAGGGATCCCCAGCCCAGCTCCTGGCTCATGGCAGGACTATTCCAGCATTGGATCAGGGAGGATGTGGCTTTGCCTACCTGAGTCTGGAAACCCCCCAAGGACAGACATCCCCATCACTCCAGTAACCTGTCTTAGAGCTGGACCACACTCAGGTGAAGAAACGTTTCCTGATGTCCATCCCAAATCTCGGAAGGTCTCCTGTGTGCCCACCATCCCTAGTTATGTCATTTGGCATCACTGAGATGTGTTTGGCTCTGTTCCTTGCAATTGCTCCCAAGCAGCTGCAGCAGAGATCGGCTCCCACCTCACCCTCCTCTTCCCCTGGCTGACAGCGAGGTGGCCTCCCCACTGCTGATCATAAGGATGAACAATTTCCCTTGACTTGGCCACAATCCCCCCGATGCAGCAGTTTAGCTCATCTGTGCTTTGTTCACATTCAGCCTGGTGCCCACTGATTCCCACCCCAACCCCTTCCCTACTCCAGCAGTGAGTCCTGAGCCTGTTCACCCCTTCAGGAGAGTCCATGGTATCTCCTAAACACCCCTAAAGGTTTAAAAATAGCTTGAAGTGCTATTTTTACAAGGCAACAACAACAACAAAAAAATCCCAGTTCTTGCCCTTCCTTTCCCTCTTGGCTTTATGCTACAGGTTCAGGAGATGAGGCTCTGAGAGACACCCTGGACATGGTGGGATTCCCTTCAACTCCCATGTGATGGCCATACCAGAGGGGAGGCACAGGATGCCCCTCTCTGGGCTGTATGTTTTGGTGCCTCAGTTCTGGCTCTGTGGGGTTTGCACCCTTTGGGGCCATTAGGCCATGGCAAGACCATCAGGAATCTCTCCATCAGGCAGGGTCGTGCTCATCTCAATGGATTGGGAACCATCAGGCACTGGCTTGTAGCAATGTTGTGCTTCCCCACTGGGCTGGGATGACCAGCACGGATCCTTCCTGCACCCTGTGCCCAGACAGATCCTGACAGCTACCGGAGCAACGTGCCCCCTTCCCAGACTTATCTCCATGCCGTGACCTGCTTTCCCTGACATCGGGCCTCGAAAATGGAGTGGAAGTTTCCTGCAGGTGAGCGTCAGTGTTAACTGGGTCACGGCAGCTGGAGGTCTGTGCTGGCTGCAGCCGATTACACCTCATTTCTGTTAAAACTTGCTTTCCACAGCGGCTGTTCTGGGAACTCAGCTTCCCTCTACCTGACCTTGGCTGCCGGATCGATGTGAACTCTCAGGCTCACTTCTCACGTCTGCCCAATTTGGAGGGCGGCTGATTGCTGCTCCCGAGGCTCTGATTGCCTCTGCCCACAGCCAGCGGGGCCTCGGCGTGTGCCTCAGGCTCCATTGGCCAAGCTGGCACTCAGCTTTCCCAAGGAATATCCCAGCAGGGCCCAGCACGGCTGGGACGGGCGTTTCCAAGGCAGAGAGGTGTTCAGCCTGCGCTAGGCTGGAGACCACGATGCCTCCCTGTTCCTGTGCTCTGAAAGCCGGACACCTCGAGTGGAAGGAGTCCCTGCCCATGGCAGGGGGTTGGAATGAGGTGGTCTTTAAGGTTGCTTCCAATCCAAGCTGTTCTGGGACTTGATGATCCTGGTCTGATGAACACAGACCTTCAGCAGCTCTGATTTTGGCAGCTGTCTGGCTCTGTTCCCCAAGCAGAGGGCAGCAGTACCTGTATCCTCAATCCTGGGGTGGTCCACATGCATCCAACATCCTCTGAGGCACTTCCGTCAGCTCAACAGCCCCCTGCCCTCCATGGACACATCCCAACCTCTCTGCTCCTGCTGTGAGCTCACCCTCCTGAACCACCTCCACTGCTTCCGACAAGGACACGGCCCCTTCTCAGCTTGGACAGACACTTCCACTTGCAGTGGCACGAGCCACTCAGGATTCACTCCTGTCCACGTCCTCTCCCGTATGCAGAGGTCAAACCCATGTCCTTGCTGCCAACTCAGAAGCAAATCAATCAACACCTCAGAGGCCACTCCAGACTCATTGTGTGGGGGCAGTTGTGTGGCAGCCCCAGCAGTGACTCCCTGGCCTGGAGTTATTCTTCACCTGGACTTTTAATTTCAGAGCTGCAATGAGGGATGGGAAGAATCCCAGCTTCTAATTAATTACTGACTTCCCCGTAATTGATGCAATTTACTGCCAGTGTGTCTGGTTTATTGCACTGTGGGGAAGGTCACTCTGAACACTGTTTTTCCAAACACCCCAGTGAGTGGCCCAAAGTCCTGAAACAGCTCCACACTCCAGATCCTGAGGGACATTTGCACTGGTGGCAGAAGATGACTGTGATCTTGTGCCCTGTGTATGTCACCAGAGTGGGGAACCACAGAGCATTCTGGAAGGTGGCTGCCTCTGGACAGTGGGTCCTGGTCTTCTGGATACTGGGAAGGAATTCCTCCCTGTGAGGGTGGGGAGGCCCTGGCACAGGCTGCCCAGAGCAGCTGTGGCTGCTCCTGGATCCCTGGCAGTGTCCAAGGCCAGGTTGGACGGGGCTTGGAGCAGCCTGGGCTAGTGGAAGGTGTCCCTGCCCACAGCAGGGGGTGGCACTGGATGAGCCTTAAGGTCCTTCCAACCCAAACCAGTCTGGGATTCTGTGATTCCTGTGATTCCATGAGCTGATCTGGTGGACACAGAGGTCCCAGCATGAGGCCAAGCACAAAGTGATACATGCAGCACCCTACAGCTGAGCTTCACGTGGCATTTCACGTGACAAAAAGTGCATTTTTATTTCCAGGTCAGATTCATCCTATAATGGGACATATTTGTTTGCATTAGCCTTCATGAGCAGGATTCAGGAGCCTCGGGATGGGCAGTGGGATCTCCAAGGAGCTCTAATCCTTCCAGTAATCCCTGAATTTTTTTCAATTTCATTTATTAGGAGAAGTCAAATGAAGCCTCTCATTTGCCACAATGGTACAAGGAGATTATAGTTTGTGCCTCCCATTCTCAGTTCTGAGCTGGATGGATCTCTCTAATTCCCTAAAAGCCCGCATTATTGGGATCTGTGTCTCTTCTCAAGTGTGCCCTACACTGCTGTGATGTAGAGCCACATCCTTGCCCTTGGAGCTGGATGTGCCTCGCCGGGGCTTAAGAGGGGATTCACTGAGCCTTTCAAATTGTCTCCCTCACTAATTAATGACCAGGTTTCAGGTTCAGAACATGCACTTAAATAAACTGCAAAAGTGCATTTCATTAATCTTAATTGATGATTTAAATACTTGGAAGCCTCTGCTCGGGCCCCGTGATTGATGGCAGCTCTGTCACCTTCTTGGCATCCCTGCCTGTACAGTGGGGACAGGGACAAGGACTTGTCCCTTTGCCTGCTGCCTCCAGATCCAGGCTGGGCACCATTCTGGAAGGTTTTAGGTGCTTGATCAGAGAGTGAATGAATGGCAATTTTTGTGCTAGACAGGACAACTCCCCTGAATTTAAGCTCTGTGTCTTTGGGTGCGCAGCCACCGCAGCAGTGTGCCAATAGCCAGGGCTGGTGGGAAACAGGCTTTGCAGACCACTGGAGGGAAGAACTGGGCAAAGTGGGCAAGAAATTGCACTTCAGGCCCCTGCAAAGCACCGTGCACATCCCTCCAGGGCTTGGACAGCTCAGGGGGCACAAAGAGTGTTCAGTGCCATCGCACTTGAGGTGGCACCCGGAGCATTTCCCAGTGCTGAGATGCTGAGGGAAGACCTCCCATCAGATGCACACATGGAGCTGTGCAGCTGCTCATGGAAACGTGAATTAAGGGGGGAAGGACCCTCCTGCATTGCCAAAAAGCTGGTGCTGAGTCTGAACGCGGAGGCTGCACCCTGGACCCGCACCCTGCCTGCTTTCTGCCTGCTGGAGGAGCTCTGCCAAAGTGTCCCCCCCATCCAGCTCCCGGGGAATTAGGGTAGAGAGAACTACCAATTTAGAGACCAGAGGATGTGATAAAAGCTCGTTTGCACATCCACAAGGGCGCACGAAGAGACAATGGCAGGAGGGGGAGCCCAAACACTACCCTGGGGCTAACCCAAGACTCGCCAAAGGAGAACCATCAGCCCATCAAATGTCCAGAAGCCATGGGGCCACAGGGACACAGTGCCGGGTGGGAACCCAGACTGAGGACTCCCGAGGAACAACCACCTTGTCTATGGCCCCTTCCAGAGCTCTCCCAGCAGAGCCATCTGTTCCAATGTTGAGGTGTGAAAATCATCATTGGAAGCAGCTCCCCAGGTCATCTTTTGGACCAAGGACGTGTCTGCCCTGGGGTGTGAGACCCAACATGGGATGCAGGGGAAGAACATTTTCTGACTTATTATGGATAACCTGTGTGTCTGAGCCCAGCTGCTGGAGGGATCGATGTTGCACATACGTGTGTGCGTGTGTATTTATATTCTCTATTAGACCTGTGTCCTGCTCAGCCACAGGAGCAGCAGGATGGGGCTGTGTGGTGCTGTTGATGTTCATGTGGGTGCTCCGAGTGTCCGTCTGTGAGCTGTGTGGCCAGGCAGGTGCCCAGCTGTACACCTACACAGAGACAGAGGTGTACCTGCAGCACAGGTGTGTGCTGGGAACACACTCAGCCTCACTGCTGACAGACCTGGGGACGGGCAGCTGCAGCAGCCTCACGTCACTCAGCTGCTGGATCCCGCACAATGTGCTCCCACCGATGCCTTAGGTTTTAACTTTTGTATTTTCCAGATCCTGTACTGCCTAGTGTGTGGCTCTGGGGTTTCTTGTGGCCTGTTGGCTGCTGTTCTCTCATGCTAGTTGGACATGGCAGGCCTCTGCAGGCTTCCACTCCAAGGACACCAGGCCCAAAATGTGTAAACTAAAAGCCTCTAAAGGGGGGCAGACTTGGGGTGGTTACATCGTGGGACTGGGGCTGTAGTTGGAGAGTTGGCTGTGGTGTGCAGATGAACCAAGCTTGTAGGGGTGTGGGGAACCCGTGACCCAGGGTCCATCTTGGGTGTAGCCTTTGACTGCCCAGGGTGCACTTTTGAAGGCCCTTCAAATAAATACCTCCTTTTATTCTCTTAATTCTTGTCTGGTCTCTGTGTTTTAGGTGGCCACTTAAGGCGTCACCACTTACAAAAACACTGAAGCCAACAATTTAGTGAATGAGAGATTGGGAATCAGCAAAGGAACTACCCACTCTTGTCTCTGCTGTGTCCCCGCTGCAGATCCTGAAGTGCTGCATCTCTGGGTGTGCAGACAGGAGGAAGAGGAAAAAAGAACCTTTTCGGAGAGAAGACCAAGAAACTCTGCCCACGATGTTGTTCTTCCAGGAGATGAGCATCCTGCTGCTCCTCTGGGATGGCACCAGCTCAGTGCGAGACACACAAAGCCCCTCTCTCTCAGCATCCCAGTTACTCTGTGGGTTGGAGCTGGAGGTGAGACACTGCTGTCTGCAGAATTGCAGTGGTACCTGCCTGAGTTTTCACTGAGACCTGGCTCCTCAACAGCAAAATCCTTGTTCCCTCTCTGGCCATTCCCTTCTCCCAGACAAGAATCAGGAAGGGATGCACCCTTGCTTTCAGGAACTCTGATAAAAATGTATTTTTTAAAACTTCACTTCCCTGAGTGATGACATTAAGCATAATACTCAGTTTCTGCCTAAAAGAGGTATATTTTTTTCCCGTCTAGTGAAGGAAGAACCTCAAAAACATTATTAAAAGGCTACTGCCAGTTTAGACATCAAAAGCTGGGAATGACAATCCAAAATCAATAATGGGTTTTTAATTCATACCTGATCTGAAGCTAGAATAGGTTTGGGGCAGAGCACATGGTTTATCAGCACCCCCAGGTGAGAAGCATTTTTAAATTTCTGGGAGATTTAGGGACTCTAGACTATGGATGTCATGTAGGGTGGCAGCATTTCCCTGGTGCCTCTGGGGTCCAGACATGCCCTGAGCAGCAGCTGTGACCTTCTGTCAGCCCTGTCCTTCGGCTGGGTGGGGATGGGGACCCTTCCCTCGTGCCGTGCCTCAGGCTGTGGCTCTGACAGCCTGGCCCTCGGGCTTTGCTGCAGCTCCTCAGCCTTTATTAAATATCACACTTTGCTTCAGAGGCTGATTAATTTCTAATCAAACCTGTTTGCCAGTGGCCGTCTCCAAGCCCCCAGGGCTGCACTGCTGAGGATCCTGTGTCCCTGGCACCTCTGAAGTGGCATTTCTGCTGTGCCCGTGTGCCTCAGCCGTGCCCTCAGCAGACTTATTAGACAGTCACAGAATCCCAGACTGGTTGGGGATGGAGGCAAACTTAAAGCTCATCCCGTTCCACCCCTGCCATGGGCAGGGACACCTTCCACTAGCCCAGGTTGCTCCAAGCCCCATCCAACCTGGCCTTGGACACTCCCAGGGATGGGGGAGCCACAGCTTCTCTGGGCACCCTGTGCCAGGGCTTCACCACCCTCACAGGGAAGAATTCCTTCCCAATATTTAATATAAATTTACCCCCCTGCTGCTTTCTCATCCACCTCTACAGGATCTCTGCAGGGTAGCAGCAGACGGGAACTGCGACTGCGACATCCACCCAAAGGAAAGCTGGCCAGACTGCAGGCTGCAGGGAAGCACTCTGAGGTATCTGCCTTAACCAGACATCTCCCTTTTCATTACTGTTCATGACATATTTGCACTGCCCTGTGCTCTCAGGTGGCCCTGCTGTGTGCACCCCCCCAGAACCCTGCAGGAAGGCTGCGGTCCTAAATGATCCTTCATGATGGTCCCATGAGAGGAACATGGGATCATCATGGATCAGGCTGTTCAGTCTGGAGAAGTGAAGGGAGACCTCAGAGCCCCTTCCAGGGCCTTAAGGAGCTCCAAGAGCGCTGGAGAGGGACTGGGGACAAGGGATGGAGGGACAGGACACAAGGAATGGCTTCTCACTGACAGAGGGCAGGGATAGATGGGATATGGGGAAGGAATTGTTCCCTGTGAGGGTGGGGAGGCCCTGGCACAGGGTGCCCAGAGAAGTCGTGGCTGCCCCATCCCCGGATCCCAAGGCCAGGTTGGACGGGGCTTGGAGCAGCCTGGGCTAGTGGAAGGTGTCCCTGCCCATGGCAGGGAGTGGGACTGGATGAGTTTTAAGCCCAAACCAGTCTGGGATTCTGTGATCCCTGCAAATGCAAACTCTTCCCCCAGTGTCCTGGAACCAGGCTCTGGGAGGAGGAGCTGCTGCTGCCTGATCGTGCTCAGGGGGTGTATTTGGATCAGATTGAGGACAGATAAATCATCTGCATGCAAAGTGCTTTCCTTGGGCACAGCTGGCTCACATGACAGATCCGGGAGTCAGGGAGCTGGGGGGGGTTTATCATACCTGAGCTTAGAAAAGTGTCTGACAAGTGCTTACTCTGAGTCAGCCAGAAGTAAAGGACCCCTGTGTGAGCGAGCAGCCGCAGTGGGGAAAGGCACTGCTGGGACTGGCTTTCCTTGCAGACCCCAGGACTTGGCAGCACCAATGGGCCAGGGGCCAGGGAGCAGCTGGAGGAGGAGGATGGTGCCTACGACACCTGCACACAGCTCCCAGCCTGGATGGGCTGTGCTGGCAATGTTGTTTGGTGACATGCATGACAGGGCTGTGTCCCCTCTCAGTGCCTGGTGCGTGAGCACTGAGGCACCTGCCTGCAGCCCCTTTCTGTCTCTCCCAAACCTCCTCACCTGCTGCCTGCACCCCTCCCTGCCTCCCTTCCCCACACAGTAACTCCTGTGACAGATGCAGACAACACCAGCCAGGGAGGAGAGCCAGCTCCAGCTGGGTGGAGGAGCTGGAAATAGCCTTTTGTTAACCATTTTTAGCAGTTCATTTGGAGATGTGTTTTGCCAGCAGAAAATTCAGTGTGCTGTTTATCTCTCTTAGGGGAAGGCTGTTATTAGTGCAAAATGAATCAGCGTGGATGCGGCTCCTCAGCAGCTCTGAGCCGGGAATGCAGCAGGAGGGATGCAGCAAGCACAGACAGAGCCTTCAAAGTGCCATTATTAATTCATGCTCACACTCATTGGAAGAACACCTTCAATTGTGGCAAATTCGGCCGCTTTAGCCACTTAGTGCAAAGGGACAGAGGCTTGTGGGAAGGAGCTTTGTGAGTGCAGGTCCAGGCTTGGCCTGCAAAGTCAGAGTGGAGTGGTACTGGTTTGACTGGGACCCTGGCAGGTATGGTGGCCTTCACATCCCACAGTCTGCAGTTACTGGGCACAGAGGTGGAGTCACTGTGACCCTGTAGGCAGGGATGGCTCATGGACATGGATATTCACAGAACATCTCAGATCATCTCCTCCAGCCCTTTTAGCCTCCTTCAGCTCTCATTTCACGGATTGCAGCACATTAAAAAAAGGTTACTTAACTCCCCCGTGCCCCCCAGTCCAGCCCCCCATCCTGCGGAGGCTGCACGGAGATTCCCACTCCATAGGTAGGGCACCCTGGTACCACAGATGGATCCTGGTCCTGTGCTGACCCCAATCCCTTGTCCCTTGACTAAGGGATGAGTACAGGGCACAGCAGGAAGGTTGCGCATGATGGGATGTTCCTGATGGGAACAGGAGGCGTGGGAGGAGCTGCGGCACCCAGACACACAAACACTGTAAATACAGGTACAGCACAGACAGGCACCCACTCCCATGCATAGATACACCACTTATTGTTCTCAGGATTTGTCACTGAGGATTATAACTCAAAACAGAGTGGGTTTTTGTATTTTTAATACAAAATGTGCCCAGGGGAAATGTGCCCACGACACTGAGTGTGTTTGGCGTGGGTATTTCGGCAGCTGACCCACAGCTTGTCTTCCTGCCTGATTCCCAGCTGCTCTGCCAGCAAGCCTTGATGGACAAGCCTCGGAGAGAAAATTTAATGGCAGTCCAGAGATGCAGGCTTCCCGACACTGGAATTTGGAGAGGGGCAGGATTTTGGATAATAGCAGCAGGGTGTCCATGCCCAACCTCTCCAGGCCAGCCGTGGAGGGCACCTCTCATGTGCTCCATGCTTTGCTCTTTTTGCCTGGAGTATCACCCCAGCAGCACTGGGGATGATCCAGTCTGCTCCCCCACTGCCAGCAGCAACACCAGCACTGCACATGAAAAGGGAGCAGTTTCTGGAAGATTTCCCCAAGGGTTGGTTAAGTGACACCAGAGCTGTCACAGGGGAGGGACAGCTGATCCCAGCCAAGACCAGAGTGATGCAGCTAAGGAGGAAGGGAGGAGAAGAAGGAGAGAGTGGGAAACATCTTGCATTCCACTGGGGCTTAAACCTGCAGCCCCATAGACACAGGGCTTTGGGAACATGCATGGGCCCCATGAGAGGGATCTCAAAGAGGAGGGAAGTCGGTCAGCAAAGCTCAGACCTGCGGCTGCAGCAGCACTGGGCACAAGGAGATGCTCTGGACTCAGCAGAGCCAGGCTGCGGGGACGACAAACCCTCCTGACAGCACAGGCTGATTGGAACATTTGCTTTGTTTTCCTGGCCTTTGCTGAGATACTAATGAAGTGCTTTGAGGCACAGCAGCAGTGAAGGTGTCTCCTCAGCACGGCAGTGCCTGTTGGAGGGGGCTGGTGCTGTGTGCTCAGTGTTGAGATCCATTGTTTATAGCAGAGAGCCGAGTGTGCTCAGCTTCACAAACAGCATTTCAACAGGGCCGAAGGCAAGGTCACACGTGGGGAGGGGAGGTCACACCTGTCACAGAGGCTGTGTCCTGGAGAGCAGAGCCCTTGGAAGAGGACTGCAGGGCACAGCACACATCACAAAGGTGCACCAGGGCAAATGAGGTGCTGGTGTGAGCAAGAGATGCCATAGAGGGGGATGACCTCCCTGTCCTCATGTCTGACTGAGTCCCTGGAAAGATGTGGTGCGGCCAATGGCTTTCTCAGTGTCCAGCCGAGGATGTTTCTGGTGCTGTGCTGGGCGCTGCAGGCAGATGGGCTGGTGAAGGTCAGGCACGAGTGACTTTGTCATAAAGACAGGCCCTCCAGAGCTGGGCATATGCCAGGTATTGCCTGAGGTGTCACTTAGACACACCAGGTCCACAGAGGTGTGATCTTGAGACCCGCTGCCCAGCTGTCCCTCATCCACAGCACGACCAGAGCAAAGCAGGTGCTCATTCATAAAATGGTGTCAAAACATGGTCAGGAAGAGGCTCAAGGACCTGGAATTAAAATATGCCCAGGGGAACAAAACATACCGTGTAAATATGGATCTTATCTTCAGATCCATTTTCTCCTACAAACCACTGTGTGCTACTCACCCACTGCCACAGGTGATGTGAGCTCCTTCTGATCCCACTACTCCTGCTCCACGTGCTGCCACCATAATGGTTTGGGGCGTGCTGGGGCCCCCAGTAAAAGGAGGATATGGACCTGTTGGAGAAAGAGAAAGGCCTAGAGAAAGGCCACAAAGATGTTCCGAGGACTGGAGCCCCTCTGCTCTGGAGCCAGGCTGGGAGAGCTGGGGGGGTTCACTTGGAGAAGAGAAGGCTCCAGTGAGACCTCAGAGCCCCTTCCAGGACCTAAAGGGGCTCCAGGAGAGCTGGAGAGGGACTGGGGACAAAGGCCTGAAGTGCCAGGACACAGTGAAAGGCTTCCCACTGCCAGAGGGCAGGGTTAGATGGGATAGTGGGAAGGAATTGTTCCCTGTGAGGGTGGGGAGGCCCTGGCACAGGGTGCCCAGAGCAGCTGTGGCTGCCCCTGGATCCCTGGCAGTGTCCAAGGCCAGGTTGGACGGGGCTTGGAGCAGCCTGGGCTAGTGGAAGGTGTCCCTGCCCATGGCATGGGGTGGAATGGGATGAGCTTTAAGTTTCCCTTCCAACCCAAACCAGTCTGGGATTCTCTGATTCCTGCTCCGGGTAAGAGCAGAGAGTAGACAGGATGGGAGAGGGGAGGCCAAAGAGGCAGGAGCGAGGGCAGGAAGTGAGGGCAGGGGACAGCATCACTTGATCCCCATGGCTGGATGGATGCAGGCCATGCAGGGAAACTCCTTCCTAACCCTTTATCTTCCCTGTGCAGCTGGAGGCCATGTGCTGTGCTGGGCGCAGGGAAACCATCGATGTGGCTGTTTGGGCCTGGAGCCAGCACTTAGAATCAGGATGTCACCTCCAGGGAGATGTGGGTGACACTGATCAGTGACTGGGAAGCTCTGGCTTGGCCTGAGTGTTGGCTTGAGGCACCTGGAGCTGCAAGCACCTGTCCATACAGAGGTGCTTTGCTGTGGTGGAGTCTCTCCTCTCCCACCAGGGAGGATCTGCATCCCTTCCCTCATGTGACACCCATGTGCAGATCTCTCTCTCCTGTTTCTTGCTGCCTGAGCTGTGCAGAGCTCCAGGTCTCTGTGCACGGGGATACAGCACAGCTCTGCTGCTGCACAAGCTTTCATGGCGAGCTAATTCTGGAGTCACTAATTTAATGATGATTAATGACAGGTACACCACCTTTTCCTTCCTCCTTTTATCGATTGGGGAAAAAAAACTGGAGCAGAGCCGGATATTAATTAATTCTCTCAAGTGGAGGGGAAAGTAATCAGACTGAAATCAGATTGAATTTAGGACTTGTGGGTGAGCAGGAGGATGTGCTGAGTGATGGAAATGAGAGATGCCCCAGCCTGGCTGGGCTGGGAGGGACAAGGCTGCTGAGCAGATTCCCCTGGAAAGGGCTGGCAAAAGTGGATGTAAGGGACAGGTATCCAGGCTGGACCTACTCACCTGGGGCACGCAGCCAGACCCCACACTGGGCAGGAGTGGGGATGATGGGAATTTGGTGCAAAGCCTGGCACGAGTTTGGCCTGGGTGGCCTTATCTCTGCCCTGCCTCCACTTTGGCTCTCTTTCCTACAGGCTGCATTGCAGCATCACATTGCCCCATCCCTGGCAGTGTCCAAGGCCAGGTTGGACAGGACTTGGAGCAGCCTGAGATAGTGGAAGGTGTCCCTGCCCATGGCAGAGGTGGAACAGGATGAGCTTTAAGGTCCTTCCCAAACCAGTCTGGGATTCTGTGATTCTGTGATCATCCAAACTGGTTAAGCTGCCACAGAAAGTCACATTTTGCAAATCTCTGTGATTGTAGATTGTTTCTGTTTCACCTGGGAATGCCAGAGCAGGGCTAATCAAGGCTGGGGAGTCAAACTGCCAAGCATCTAACTCTTTTAAAACCACATATCCTCCAAGAACATCCACTTCACCTTGAGAATACATCTCCTTCCCTCCTTCCCTGTGAATCAGTTCACTGGCAGGGCAGGGCTGAGCCTCACGGCTCACTGAGGCTCGGGGCTCCAGCAATCTCCCATGTATTTAAGCATGACTAATTGGCTTGTGCCTACTATACAAGGGATTTAAAACCTGTATCCTATTCAGGCCCTGGTCAGACCCACAACTGCTTAATTTCTAATAGCATGCACACTCAGCCGTCAGACAGGAGATATTCCAGAGTGCCCTTTCCCTTTGCAGTCCAGTGCAGTGTCACCTCACATTAGGACTGGGACCGTGAATCCTAAACCTGTGACCCCAGTGAAGCAGTCAGTGATGCCATGTCAAAATCTTTTGACATGATGTTTCAAAAAAGAATCGTATAGAAAATGAATCAAATTAAATAAAATGCAATTAAACAGTCATTTTTCATCAGAAGAGAGGTTACTGTCTGGGTCCACTCCAGGATGTGAGCAACCATGTGTTATAAAGGACCAGAGAAAGTTTTCTGCTGAAATCTCCAGTTTGGGCAAGGCTGTGTGGGTCAGGTTGGGTTGGACCGAGCCAGCAATGAGGGCTGTCCTTAGGCGGGCTACCGCCAGCTCTGTGGGGGAGTGCAAGGCAAACACAGTCTTCGGAAGGGTTGGAAAGAGAGACAAAAGCAAACCAGCAATCTAGTTACTGCTCCTTCACCAGCAGTAGAGACTCTTTTAAAAGAATCACAGAATATCCTGAGCTGGAAGGGACTCACAAGGATCATCAAAGTCAACCCCCTGGCCCTGCACAGACCCCCCAACAATCCCACCCTGTCCCTGAGAGCATTGTCCACACGCCCCTGGAGCTCTGGCAGCCTCGGGGCTGTGCCCATTCCCTGGGGAGCCTGGGCAGTGCCCAGCACCCTCTGGGGGAAGAACCTTTCCCTGATATCCGACCTAAACCTGACACAGCTCCAGCCATTCTCTGGGTCCTTTCACTAGTTACCAGAGCAGAGGTGGGAGCTGCCCTTCCACTGCCCCCTGGGAGGAAGCTGCAGACCCTGATGAGGTCTGACCTCAGCCTCCTCCAGGCTGAAGAAATCGAGTGACCTCAGCAATTTCAACACTCACTGTCTTTAATGCCCTGGAGACAAGATGTGGGCGTTTGCTGGATGTCTGTGGGGATGCCTCAAGGGCAGGACATTGTAGGGACAGCAGGCAGCACTTCCAGCTGGCAGGAGACTGGCATGGAGATGAGAGAGGCACAGTTTTTTGTAGGCTGGTACTACTGAAAATGGGTCCCAGCCAGTGCCCTTGTGTTCCATCACTTGAGCCACTACCTTCAGAGACCTGTGTAATATTGAACAAATAATTTTCTCCCCTGTTCTGTGGAAAGAGCAGAGTGAACTCAGCCTCTGAGCCAGGTGCTGCTCTGCAATCCCCAGGCCAGCTCCGGGGGATGCTCACTGCTGTGTGCCACGGGGACAGTGAGTGACAGAGGACTGTCACAGCAGCCCTGCCCTGCCCACGGCCACACAGCAGCAGGAATTGGCTTTGAGTTATGGGCTCTCTGAGAACCCTCACCGAGGTTCTGAGTGACCCAGTGCTCAGTGAGCTCAACTGCAGAGGTGCAGAGGGTTTCCCAGGGGATGTGGGCTGGCATTTCTGAGCTGGACTTGGGCCAGGATGTGCAGGAGGATCACAATCATTCAGGCTGGACAAGACCTCTGAGATCATTGAGTCCAAGCACCGAAAAGGGAGCAGAGGAGAGGGTGAGATGAAGATGGGCAGGTGGAGAGAAGGAAGGGAGGTCCATCCCTGATCCCTAACTGACATCCCAGCCTCCTGCCGAGGGAAGGAGGTCAGTAATGATGGCACTAAGGGGCAGAGGTAGGACCCTTCCTGGCTGCCCCCTGCAGCCCTGCTCTGCTTAGAGACAATTGTTGAGGGCTCTGAGTAGCCTGGTCTGGTGGAAGGTGAGTAGCACTGAGTAGCCTGTGCCAAGGTGGGTTGGAATGAGATGAGATGAGATCTAAGGTCCCTTTCCAACGCAAACTATTCTGGGATTCCATGATTCTGTAAGTCTAGAAGGGGGACGTGTCCCTGAGGCTCTGGAAACACCAAGAGCACATCTCTTGCTGTGAGCAGTGATGCTCTCGGAGGTGGCCGGTCCCTCCCCAGCCGTCTGTGCTGCCTCCTCTGCCCTCAGCATCCCTTCCAGCACGCAGGGCTGTGCCTGCAGGCAGGGCTGCCTTCCACGGAGCCTCGGGACAGGTGAACAGCCATGCGTTGTCTCCGGCCCCGCAGAGCAGCTCCCGACACCCCAGCGGGAGCCAGCGCAGCCCGCCCAACAGCCCCGGTGCTCCCCTCGGGGCTCGGCTCCCTGGGGCCCCGCACGGGAGCCCGGGCCCTGCGCAGGGCGGGACGAGTGTGTAATTTATTATTGATTGTCAGGAGCGGGGAGCGCTCTGCAGGACACGGAGGACGCAGGGAGACGCTGCCTGTGCTCCTGCAGCAGCGCTGCTTTGTGATAAAACTTTAATAAATTGAAAGACACAGTTTCCATTCCATTGGTAATTAACTTCTGCTGCTGTGTTCCCTCCTAATTGTCTCTATTACTCCAGATAAAACTGAGATCAATAGAAACCACAGTCTGGAGGCTGGGAAAGTTGCAATTAATTAATTATCTCTCTCTTGCATGCATCCTCCATCTGCTGGTAATCAAACGAGACGGGCTGGTCCTCACGCAGATCCCGGGCCCTCCATGACTGCTGGAGGCCTGTGGGGACTTTGCGGTGGGCTGAGCAGTGTGTCTCGGAGCAGGGCAGGCAAAGGGGCACTGTGCCATTGCATGCCTCCTGGGCGTTTGGCCTCTCCCGGATGGATTCCATGAGAGACCACTCCACTTCTCCCAGCACGGCGGCTGCTTGTCGTTCCCTCAGGCTCTGCAGTTTGTGCTGGGACACAAACACCAGGAAACACCTGGAAGGCAACGGTGTGACACATCTTCTGTCAAGGCACATCACTGCCTGTGACTGCGAACAAGGCTGAGAAGAGCCAGAGCGTTTCTCACGTGGCCTGTGAGAGCCTCCAGCGGTCTTTGGCATGCTCCATGACATGTGGACTGAACCACCTGTCCCCAGAGCGAGCTCATCTCTGGATCGTCTTTAAAGGTTGGAGTATTTCTCCCACTCCTCCTATCTCTACTGCCTGTGGAAAGTGCTTCTCTGGGATGCTGTCAGCTCTCCCAGCAAAAGCTGTGTCTGCTGGAGCATGTCCAGAGATGGGAACAGACCTGGGGAAGGGTCTGGAGCACCAGGAGCCACTGAGAGAGTTAAGGGAGCTCAACCTGGAGAAAAGGAGGCTCAGGGGGGACCTTCTGGCTCTGCACAACTCCCTGACTGGAGAGGGCAGCTGAGGTGGGGGTCAGGCTCTGCTCCCAGGGAACAAGGGACAAGATGAGAGGGAATGGCCTCAGGTTGTGCCAGGGGAGGTTCAGGCTGGATCTAAGAAAGGGTGTTCGGGCACTGGCACAGGCTGCCCAGGGCAGTGGTGGAGTCAGCATCCCTGCAAGTGTTCAAGAACCATGTGGATGTGTCACCTGGGGACATGGTTTAGTGGCGAACACATCGATGCTGAGTTAATGGCTGGACTCGATCTTAGGGGGCTTTTCCAACCTTATTGACTCTGTGATTCTTTATGATTTTATACTCAGCCATGCCCTGCTGTGAGCCAGGACAGCAGCAAGTCACATCTGCAACCTGTGCTGACATGGTGGCCAGGCCCCTCCTGTGTCCTGTGTCCCTTGGGGCTCTCGCAAGAGACAGCTGCTACTGAGCGGGGACACTTGGTAAGGATTTCTATTAATTTATTCCAGTGCTCAGAGAAAATAATGCCTTCCCTGTGAAGGTGAACACAGCAGACCTCCAGAAGAGCTGTGCCATGGCCACCATCCATCATCACAACCAGATGGTGGGACTTCCCGGCCCAAACACAGGTGCTGAGCCCTGCTGCTCCACTGCCAGGCACTCCTTGGAAGCTGGAGGATTTCCTCCCGTTGTGTACCAGGGGTGCTGTCACACTTGCAGTGCTCCTGACCATGGCAAGAGATTAGACTGAGATGATCTTTAAGGTCCTTTCTGACCTAACCCTGTCTGGGATTCTGTGATTTTATCTTTCTCCATGCTTTGAATTGCCCGTGTTTCGGGGTGCACAGGGAATCCCTGCAGCAGGGCTGATGCACGGGCCCCTGTGTCCTGACAGCCCATCGATATTCCCCTTGCAGAACTGCTCTCTGTGGTTTTCATATCATTTGCTGGGATGTGGGTGCTGCTAAATTGAGAATTTAAGAAGAAGCACTCAGGTGTGCTGCACTGAATTTTAACACAGCCTTCCCTTTCCACCAGTGCCACGGACCTGCCCCAGCCCCCTCCCAGCACTCGTCCATCAGAGGAGCCTTTGCAGGCACAAAGCTGCTCTGGGTCAGCTCCACTGTGCTCTGGGAGCCTTCCCGGCACAGCAGCTCCACGCCTGAACCACTCCCATGGGTGAGGAGAAAGGTTCAGGAGTGCCCTGGCTTCCATCAGTCTCCAGGGGACAATCTGTGGTCTTGTCCTACGCTTGGTGCAGAGCCTTTTAGACAAAGCGGGTCTTTGGGTCACCCTAATCTCTTAATTTTCCTTTGGCAAGGTTTCTCCAGCAGTATCAAGGGGATCCTTCCTGGTCTTGTGGGCTTATTTTGGTGTCTAATGAAGATGTGGGGTGCAGAGAGGAGCTGGCTGGAGTTTCAGCGTGCCCAGCCATGTCCTGCACTTCTCCGGCTTCTCCTATGGCACCTTTCCTCTTCTTTAGGCCTTAAACATCTTCCGCATTTTGGATTACGGAATCTATCCCTAAGGACACTGGCTGCAGCTCCACCCTATTCCACCTGTGGATGTGACTTCTCCCCTCTTGTTGTCCATCCCTGATTGCTTCATCCAGGCCCCCTAAAGTCATCCTTTTCCCTCAGAGGTTCCTACACCAAAAACTGCCTAGAAACCAAGGGGTCAAGAGGTCAAGGCACAAGAAACCAGGGTTCAAGGAGAGACTGGACTACCCGAGCTAAGCCCAGCTCTCTGCAGTCACGGCAGTCACAGAATCCTGGAACGGTTTGGGTTGGAAGGGACCTTAGAGATCATCTCCTTCCACCCCCCCACAATGGGCAGGGACACCTTCCACTAGACCAGGCTGCTCCTCATGGATGCTTGCTCCAAAAGCACATTCACTGCACATGGACTTGTGAAATATTAAGGCAAAGAAGATATTTTTGCAATGCCTGACAGGTATCAAGGAAAAGAACTGACAGCAGGCAATTTCTCTGGGGAAAATTCCAGCTAATCCCAGGAGAAAGTGGACAAAACCTATAGTACAGAGGGAAAATAACAGCATCTCTGGCTGGGGGAGCTTCATCCAGACCTCAGTTACGATGACGGATGTGTCAGGCCTGACTGATCTTAACCTGTGCATCATTCCAGCTGTTTCAGTGCTTTGGCAGGGAAGAGAACCAAGAGACAATGTTAGGGGAAAGAAAAAAAAATTATAAAGGAAAAGATGGTTTCTGGCCCCGCAGGTGGCCAGCAGGACCTGACAAAGAGATGCTGGCAGGCAGTGATGAACCCTCCCTTTGAGCCTCTCCGGGGGATGCTGTTATTCTGTGTGTGATGCAGACCTGCATTTCCAGCATCAGGTTGACTCCTTCCTTGACCCTTTGCTTTGGAATTAATCCCAAACCTCTTTGTCCCCTTCTCCCTGCTTGGGAACCCATTCCCCTTTGTGTGTTTGTGAATCTCTTAATTTTCCGTGTCACCGTGGTCACAGGCAGTTTATGCAGATTTCATGTGCTAACAGAATTGTCTCTGAAATCGGATAATCCCTTTCCATATTTAAAAGATGGTGATCTCCTTTCTCGCCCCTGGTTGCGTCAGGCCAAGGTCCCTGCGCTCCTCCACTCCCCAAATCCTCCCGGCACCGCTGCCAAGCGCCGGAGCTGGAGATAATGATGTGAGTAAGATCTTAACACCGCCTTGTACGTCCCTGTCTCTGCTGCAAACGCTCTGTCTGGTGCATTGTGTGCCCGCATTAGCCACAGACTATTGGGAATCAAATTAGATTAGAGGAAAAAAGAGATATCAACTACCCTTGATCTCTGAGGTTTGAGACCAATTGTTTGTGACTAAGATCTTCACTAAGCCTGATTTGAGAGGCACATATAATTTGCCTGGAGTGAAACAAATTAATGGAAAAGCCTCTCAAATGAGGTAAATCCATTTTGGGGTCTTGGTCACGCTTGTTAGTCCATAACTGCCTCTGCTATCTTTCAATATGATAAACCACACTTTTAGGGCAGCACCAGGCTACTTTAAAAACCTAGAAATGGAAGGAGTGTTTAAAAATCTGTAAAACTTCTGCACTGCTGTATGTTAAGGAGGAGAAATACTCTTTTAAACACTGTACCACAGCATTGCTAGGTTTGAAACATCTACCATGGTTAAACTGCAAAGTGAACCAGTTTCACAGAAATTAAAAGAAAGTAACGTCCAAATGCAGAGGAGAAAATTGTGCCTAGACTTGGGCAAATTAAGTATCAAACCATTATGAACGGGATTAAGTATTTTTAAGAGCAACTCGTTAGCAGCTTAAAGGCTAAGAATGCAACTCCTCCGACATGTTAGGAGGTCAGGTGGTCAGGAGTGTCACCTCTCCTTGGTGACATTCTATCAAAGGAGGACAGTGGGAGCCGATGGCTCCACAGAAAAATAAAATTAAACTGTTCTGAACACGTCTGATCAAGGAGATTCCTGCACCACAAGGGCCTTTCTAGGGGTTAAACACGAGAAACTGCCTCAGAGAGGTGTCAGAGGAGGTGTTGGAGCAAAATGTGCCTGAAGAGTCCCAGACTATGTGGGACTCAGACAAGAATTCCAGAAGAATCAAATCAGCTACAAGCTCCAATGTGGAACCTCAAATGGGTGTGGAAGGTGACACACGTGACACTGAATCATACCACAAAATCTCTGTGGCCACCTAGATAGCACATGGCCGGCTATCTCAATGTCACACCAAGCAACTGGGGCAACTGCAGTGAGGAACAGAACAGACACCCTGATAAACAGAATTTATTAAGGAAGTGCCTGAGATTTTCTGTAGAGGGGAGTCAGGTCTCTCAGACCTCGGAGAGACCTTTGAAGCGATGAAAAGGAACGTGGAGAAGGACTATATGGACAGCACCATGTCTTTGGATCTCAAAGGCTGTGCCAAGGTACCTCAGAAGAGGCTCCTGTGCTAAGGGGCCATGACCCAGCTCTGTGGACTGATAACGAGCTCGAAGGAGAGAAAACCAGAGCTGGGATGAGATGTCCAGTTTCATGATGGAAGAGCTCACCATCAGGCCCAGGAATTCTGGCAGAGTCCCAGTCTTGGCAGCATGTTTGTAACAACCAAAGGAGATGGTGAAAGCCGAGGCAGCAATGCAAATCTATTGAGAATGTTTGGATCTGAAAGGGAATATGAAAAGCTGCAAAGAAAGGCAAAATAATGATTGGCAGGGAGATAAAATGGCCCTGAGTCCATGCCCCAGACACTAAGTCATTCAGATGGAAAGGAAACCCAAGCTGAATGCAGTAACAGGCTCCAAACTAGTGGCACACAGAAAGAATCTTGCAGCTACGTGAAGCTCCCCGATCATACCTTGAAACTCTCCAGTAGCAAAGGGAAAGGAAAATTCATGAAGTAAAACATTGGGAGCGACAGGGAAACTTTGCTACAGCTCCAGTGAGGCACGTTCTGGCCTTGGCACCAAAAACTGATTTCTTACAACAGAAACAGGGCCAAAGGAGAGAGGTGGGATAGTGGGAGAGGCAGACCAGGCACATGAAGAGAGACGGAAGGGATGGGAAGATAGGCTGAGGGAGAGGGATGCTTTGGAGATCTGTGCAGTCCTGCCGGGTGGGGGACGATGAAGGGCTGGCAGCTGGAATGGGGAAGGGATGTGTTTCTGGAGGACACATTTGCCAAAGGTGGGGTGCTGGCTCTGGGGGTCCCTGTCCTGCCAAGAGCTATGCTGCCGTGGCCACCTGCAGTGTGCAGCACCAGGCCAAGCCCAGGCAGAGCCTGTTGGCTCCATGCTGGTCCTGGATTCAAGTGCTGCATGAGAGACAGGTTGGGCAGGCAGCCACAGCCTCCTCAGTGCTCCACCACGAGCTAGAAAGGGACTGGGAAAACACACACTGTGAGCAGGCAGCAGTTCAGCCAAATCCAGCCACTGAGTTTGCTAGAAAATTGATTCCCTGAATTGCTCCTTTGCTGCAGATAATGAAAATTAGAGAAGGCATTATAACTTGCTAACAGGAGAGAAGGGCTGATTTCTTCCGCCTTGGGTTTGATGGAGCTTGCCAAACCCACGGAGCCTCCGCTCCCCTCTGAGCGACACTGGAGTGCACTGGCACCATCCCAGACTGGCAAAGACATTTGCAGGACCGCACATGAGAGGGGTCCAATCTGATCTGAGCTGCGGCTGGCACAGGACTTCTCACAGGGTGGAAGAGATCCCTCAAGAACCTTCTTCGTGAACCCTGATCTCCCCCGGGACCAAGGCCTACCCACTGGGACACAGGCCAGAAATACTTTTCCTGTCCCTGCTGCGCCCACAGACCCCGAGCTGCCCAGGACAAGGTGCCGGAATGGCACAGGAGGTGCTCCCAAATTTGGGCATCCCCAATGGCCTGTACAAACCTGCCCTAGTCCTGCCCCCATCTCTGACTTTGTGCACTCATATGAGCAGCAGCTCCATGTCTTTTATTAAGCCATGGTTGTGAACGTTACTTTAATTCCTAATTTGAAATCCTGTATCTTTGTGCTCCTGGTTCCCATCCCTTCCATCAGCTGTACCCCATCCCCACTCAGCCTCTCTGCTCTCCTAAACAGGGATGTTGCTGTCTGCCTGTGCCCCTGACCACTGCTTTGCTTTATCCAATGCCCCATCTCATCTCTGCTGGCTTTGCCAGGCACTTCACATTTTCTAAGGCATAAATTCACTGTCACAGCCATTTTCAAGCCTGCTGTACCTGTGTCTTCCTTTGCTGCTCCTCTGGCTGTTCCCTTCCTGCCTTTGCACTCACTCCCTCCTGCCCATCTGCTTCCAGGCTCTGAATTCTTGTTCTCTGTTTCTCCAACCCCTGTGGACGTTCCCCTCCTTTTGCCTCGCACCTGAATTACAAACCCCTAATTACTCCCACTGTGCTGCCCTCCTCTGATCTCACTGCACAACGCCCTGCCCATGCCTTCTTCTCTTTCTTCCTAACGCTTTCTCCTTCTCTTCTCATACTCTTCCTCCCCACTGCCCCTGACAAATATTCCCTTCAGATCTTGGAGGTTCTGAAGGCTTTGCTTGGCCTTGCCTCTCCCACCCTTCCCATCTCTTTGGGACCGACCACCCTCCCTCCCTGCTGCCCCATCAATAACAAGGCTGGGGCTCATTAAAGCAGCAGACCCACGCCCTGTCAGGAAATACCCCGTAAAGAAGAGGCCGGGACCCAGGCAGCTGAGCTGCTGGCAAATGCACAGTGGGTTGTGGAAACAGCACAGCCCTTTTTTTTGTTTCGGTGCCATAAATTGATTCCACTTAGGGACCTTTTGTGCTCTTCTCCCTTTCCTATCGCCCAGCCAGCATCTCCCACAGTGTTTGTGGAGTCCTGTGGAGCAACGTGGTCACTGACCTGCGTGGGGATGCCATGGCATCCCCTGAGGACCCGAGGCCATGTGGCTTAGTGCCAGCTTAGAATGAAGCAATTAATTTTCACAGCTGAAAACCCTTCACATTTCATCTCGTTCTGCAAAAAAATGCTGACAAAGCCACAAATTCCACAAGGAAAAGGGTTATCTTGACAGTCAGCCTTGTTTGCTCTCCTCCCGAGCAACCCCCCCCATCTCTGACAGGGCAGAGCTGCAGCTCCCCTGGCACAACAATTCCAGCCCAGAGGATGCTGAGGACACGTCTGTGGGAAGCAGTGCCTGGTCCCATTGTGCACTGACAGCGCTGTGACAGTTCCCCTCGGTGCTGGAAAACTGCAACTCACCCAGCCGACCCCTCCCGTGCTGCCAGGCAAGATGAAACCTCTGCAGCAAAACCGGGGCTGTTTGTTCACAAATACCCTGTTTTGCAAGGGAGCTGAGCGGGGAGTGGGGATGGGAGTACTTGAAAAGCAAATGAACTTATGTTTTATGCTTTTTAAGATGTCTAACAGAGTACAAAAGTTCATCTTTAATAGGAGGGCAACACAGAGTGCTTAGAGCTGCGGTTTGACACAGATACAGAGCTCAAATGCCTTTGAAGTATCGTCTGATTCCTCATTCTGCCTGAAGTAACTTTAGATTTATGCAGCAGATGGGAAATAGTCCCTCGTTACGTGGCTCTCCACTTCAGCGCTGACTCCGAGATAAGGCAGGCTCGCTGCATCTGCACTCCTCAGAAGAGCTCTTAGTGCTTTAGTCTTCAGGGGCCTGAGTCTGTAGTTTGCATATTTTTTTTCCTGTTTTTCCTCTAAAATTAGTCTTGATAAGTCCAACATGTTGTGAGCCTCTTCAAAGGAGAATGAGGAGGAGAAAAGTTTGTCTGTGGAGTAGAGGTGATTCATTTCAATGCGTTTGAAAACAGCTCTGTGTGTTTGGGGGAAGAGCTTTCGGAGAAGCGCTGGGGAACGGCCTCGCGGTGACCCCAGCCTCGCACACGCCGGCTTTGAAGGAGTCACTAAAAAAGCTTTTCAGTGACTCTCATCACTGCAAACCACACCCTCAGCCTCAGCGAGGTCCCTGCGAGGGGGGCCGCTCCCCGAGGGGGCTGCAGGGAGAGGCCAGCGTGTGCCGGGGCCGGGCTGGGGAATGCTGCTGCTTTCAGCTCGGCTGAGCCCCGCGCCCGGCCCGCAGCCCGGAGCCGCCCCGCCGCACGCACGGGCTGCTCGCACGGCACCGGGGCTCGGCGAGAGACACCCACACGCATCATCCGTGTGAGCTGCGGTTCCCCGGGCCCCGGCGCCAGCCTTTCTCCGGGGGTTCAGCGCTCCCAGCCCCACATCTGTTCCTCGGAAGGGAGGCAAAGCTCCTCACTGCCTGCCTTGCACGGCGCTGTTTGAACCCGGCCCCTGCACCACAGCCTGGAGAAAAGGAGGCGCAGGAGGGACCTTCTCGTTCTCTGCAACTCCCAGTCAGGAGGTTGGGGCCAGGACAGGCTTGGGCTCTGCTCCCAGGGAGCAAGGGACAGGATGAAAGGAAACGGCCTCAAGCTGTGCCAGGGGAGGTTTACATTGGATATAAGGGAAATTTTTCACCGAAAGGGTTGTAAAGCATTGGAACGGGCTGCCCAGAGCAGCGGTGGTTTCACCATCCCTGCAAGAGTTCAAAAAACGTGTGGATGTGAGACTTGAGGTTCAGTGGTGAACATTGTGGTGGTTCTGGGTTGATGGCTGGACTTGATATAAAATGCTTTTTCCAACCTCAGCAACTCCATGATTTCTATGATTTTCATGCACTCCTTAGTTCATTCAGCATGCTCAGGACAAGGCTGATCAGTCCTAAGGGCTGGCCCATCTCCTGGCAACTGGTCCAACTCCCAGCAAAGCCCAAGCCAGCCTGACTTAGGGTGCCCTCCCCACAGAGTGCTCACTGCTCCCAGAGATGGTTTAGGGCACTCAGGTGCTCTCCTAGGGCTTGGATTGGGTTGTGCCTGGCAGGTGCTGGGAGGGGGGGGGCAGAGCAATGATACCATGGCAGTTGTCACCAGGAAATCTCGTATATTGTATCACAAAGTACCTGCAGTAATTGAGGTTGTGCAAACACCATTTATCCTGGCAGGACTTGCAGCTGTGATGGAATTGGCTTTGTTTCCAGCTTTGAAGTTTTCCCCACTGACCAGATGCTGAGGGTTGTGTTGTTTACCCTCCTGCATAAAAGCCTCCTTTCACACGCAGCTTGGCATTTCTGCTTCTTGCAAGATTCCCTGGAATACACCATGCTGGAGCATTGCCCTCCTCAGATCCTGCCCAGAAACTTCTGAAGTCTCCAATGTCCCTTGCCCCTGCAGGGACCCATCCAGGCACAGGAATCCTCTCCTTGAGATGGTGCTGCACAAGCTGCTCAGCCGGTGTCTCGCAGCCTCCTGAGGCTCAGTCACCACTGCAGAAGGCAGGTGGGGATGTTTAGGAGGAGGCTGCCTGACACCCCACTGGAGCATCCACTGATGGCCCTTCTCCTGGGATGCTCTGCAAAAACTCCAGGGTATATCTATATAGATATAGATGCCATGTGTATTTATATTTATATATTTATATAGAAACATATATCTATACTATACTACACTATGCTATACTATATATAAGTATATATATTATATTTATATATGGCATGACGTTGTGCTCAGCTGCATGTCCTGAGCTACAGGACCAATCATAGAATCCCAGAATGGTTTGGATTAGAAAGGACCTTAAAGCTCATCGCATTCCCCCCCCTGCCATGGACAGGGACACCTTCCACTATCCCAGGCTGCTCCAAGCCCCGTCCAGCCTGGCCTTGGACACTTCCAGGGATCCAGGGGCAGCCACAGCTGCTCTGGGCACCCTGTGCCAGGGCCTCCCCACCCTCACAGGGAAGAATTTCTTCCCAATATCTCGTCCTAATACCCTAATATCTATCCTAATTCCTAATATCTGGGATGGGCACTTTTCCTATTTATTGCTGCCCTGTTCCATCCAAACTGTTCCTGCCTTCTGCCCTTGGTTAAAATCCTTGGAATTCTTCTCAGCCCAGATACCCCAGTCATCCCCAAAATTGCTTGTGGGAGTGGGGAGAGGACGAGTGCGCTCCCATAATCGGGACAATTCCTCTCTCAGTCCATCTCCTGCGATGTTTATGCCTCTTTCTTTGTCTCGGGTGTTCAAAGCTGGCTGATCGACACAGTATTTATGACTTGTTTGTACAATAATTGCTGCTTAAGATAAATGATTCATAAAGTCCTACCATAGTCTTGGAAATGGAGTAAACAGGGAGAGCAGCTGGAGGACAGCAGTGGGATGCTAATGAGGGACCACCATGGCGAAGTAAATGCAAAAAGGCTGGGGAGGAGGGGAATTAATGCAGGCCCTGCTGCTGAAGAGCACCCAGTGCTCACCTGCAGCACAGGGCAGAGCCCAGGCTGCCCCTGCCCCAATCCTGAGACAAGAGGTCTGCAAGAGTCACTTCGAACCATGAGGGCAGGAAGGATCCGAGCACTAGAGCCAGGAGCCAGTGTGGGCAGCTCTGAGATGGCAGGAATGAGCAAGGACACAGAGCGGACATGGCCGGACAGCCAGCCGCAGGCCCCAGGAGGCAGGTGGGACTTGCAGCACCTGGCATTGGGATCAAAGACCCCCAGCCCAGCTGAGTCCCTGGGGCAGGTGAGGAGCAGGCCGCTGCTGAGCAGGAGCACAGGTCACCTGCTCACCAGCTCTGCTCCGGCCACTGTGCCTGGCTGTCACCAGCTTTGGCTCCAGGTGTAACACCTGCCTCGACAGGACACAACAGATGAGGTGGAGGGGCAAAGAGTAGCGACAGCCCTGCTGCCAGGTGCCCAGAAAACACCTTGGGGGATGGGAATAGTTACTCCACATACCAGCGTATGAAATTCGCTATGTCTCCTACTAAGAGAGTGAGTCATGGGGTGTGCTGGGTGGGAACCCTACTCCAGCCCTGGGACCAGTCTGAGGACAGGTTACAGGAACAACCTTCTGGAGTCATGTTCCTTTGGCAGGAGGCAAGAGCCACTTGAGGATAGGCATCTGACCCGCCTCTGCCTCACTGCTCTCCTCTGGGTGCCCAGGGAGTGTGGGCACTTGGGAGAGGTCTCCAAAAACATTCTTCTGAGCAACGCTTGGAAGAGACCAGCTCCAGGGCAGCCCCTGGAAACAACTTGGAAGAAAGTGTACGTGTGCTGAACATCCCCCATGACCACCCTCAGCTCTGACACAGGTATCACCCCATGGAAGGCAAAGGGCTCTCGGTGCCCACTGCTCTCCAGACACCATTCACTAATAGCACAGAGGCTGCAGGGCAGGTGTGGTATTATTTAGCCTCCCATTGAAGTTAAAAGAGCTGAAACTGGTCACTCTGATCCCATAAGAACATGAGCAGAAATACATTCCTTTACTTTTTACACAACAGCTTCAGCAGCCTGAAGCAGCCAAGCCCAGTCCTGTCAGTGCCCATCCCTCAGGGGCTGGATGTTGATGGGAGGGCAGTGCAGTGTCAGTGCTGCAGTGGCTGTTAAAGGCACATTGCTGTTGAAGAGCAGAAGTTATCATTTGGGATCACCTGGGCAGAGCAGCTTGGAAGTGGAGCAGAAGAATGAAAATGTCAATATGTGGGGCACTTCCATTGTCTCTGACTTTGTGGGGTCACTATGGAAGGGTCTCTGTAGGGTGTGAGCAGAGTGCAGCACCCAAACACAGCCAGAAACCCCCTCAGTGCTCACCCCCTCCAGGCTAATCAGCGGCTGGATAAACAAACACACGTAGGAAGGAGATGGACTACAAATAACAAGCTCCCTGCGACGCCCAGGTCAGTGACCCAGGACAGCAAACCCCTCTTGCTGCAGCACAGGACCTTCCCTACCTTGTGCTTCCTGAGTGGTGGGAAGGCGTGGTGCCCCAAAAGGAGGATTTTGGGCTGCATCCCAGCGGGATACCACATGCACATCCCTGCAGCACCGCCCTCTGATTGCAATGCCTCCAGAACTTTTCCAGTCCCCAAACCTCAGTGCCATGGCCCTTTGCAGAGCAGCTGGGACCTCCTCACTCCCCAGAGAAGCCCTTGAAAGTAGCTGGCACATGGCCAGAGCAGACAGTGATGGTGACAGGGCCAGCCCTGGGCTGCTGCAGGCTGCCATCCTGGGCCAGAGTGCAGGCAGAGGTGAGAAGCCAGGGTACCTTTTGATTGCCAAGGAGATCTTGCAAACCAGACCAGGGGCTGGAGCTTGGATGCAATGCAAGAGCTGAACTCAGACTCTTTCAGACTGATTCCCATTTCGGGCTTATGCTGTCAAGCAAACACGTGATGTTCAATGGTTGTATGTGAGCTCCAAGGCTGAGGAGAGAGGTGTAACGTGGAGCTGTGCTCCTGAACTGCCCTGGGACCAGAGCTGGGATGGGCTGAGGCAAAGGAGTTTGGTTTCAGGGTGCTCTGCCCTGTGTCCAGCTGAACATGCAGGATTCCAAGAACATCCAGGCCGCAAGTGACAGGACAAGGGGAAACGGTCTCAAGTTGCACCAGGGGAGGTTTAGGCAGGATACTGGGAAAATTTCTTCACTGAAAGGTTGGTCAGGTATTGGCACAAGCTGCCCAGGGCAGTCGTGGAGCTGTAATCTCTGGAAGTGTTCAAAAACCATGTGGATGTGGCACTTGGGGGCATGGTTTAGTGGAGAGCATGGCAGTGTTGGGGGAATGGTTGGAGTTGATGATCTTAGAGGGCTTTTCCAACATTAACAATTCCATGATCCTATGAATACAAGTGTTCCCTGCAGGCTGCATCCCCCTGCCACCACCAGCTCTCTGGGCTGTCAGATCGAGTATTAGGGAGGACAAGAGGTGGCAGCAGCTCTCAGCACTGCCAGCATCTCTGTGGGAAGGCCAGACATCCCAGCCCAGGCTATCTCAGCACCCTCCAGCCTGAAGCAAAGCCGCTGTGAGGGGACACACTGCTGGGGGTTCCTGGTGCAGGCAGGCATCGAGACAGTGCCATGTCCCTGTGTCTTTTGAAGGACCGGAGCTGATGCTGAGCTAGAGGAGCATCCATTATCCCAAGGCAGCACTGGCCTGCAAATCCAGGCCTTAGCTGAGCTTCCAGGGAACCAGAGAGCCCAGCCAGCCACCATGATTTAGCCTGAGGAGAAGGGACTAAGCATCATGCCTAGTGCTGGCTCTGCTGAACCCCAGGAGCTGTGGGACAAATGAAGAAAATGACAGACTAGAGGGAAATTAATAGAGCAGAAAATTTGAAATGATGTGGAAATAATTCCCCCAGCTTAAGGAGAGCTCCTTGTATGTTTAATTTCAGAATGCAACTGTTTTCATGTTGCTAAATTACAGTATCAAAGCGAGGGGCCCTGCCTGGAGCTGATGGGACATGGGGACGTTCCCATGCCTGTGGCGAGCTCTCCCACCTGGAGCAAAGTAAGGGCTGGGGTGACCTATGTTTGCCATAGGGTAGGGGGCAAGGGGCTGTCGTGGCTGTTTTGGAGGAGCCCAAGTGCTGCTTGTCACCTCCATGAAGATTTGTCCCATTAACCTTTCATCCCTAATTTGGGGCTGCCAGAAGCAGCTGAGGGGAAGGCAAGGGGGTGGGGGGGCTGGGAGATGTCTGCTGACTCCTTCCCCCCGCTCCCAGACTCTGCTCCCCCTCTGTATGGGGATTTCTGCCCACTCTGCTGTGCACAGCCAGGGTTGGGAGCTGGAGGAGCCAAGAGGGATGGAGGGAACTGCTGCAGTGGAAAGGAAAGGAGAGGGACATTCCTGTTTCTTGGAAGCCTCCTGAATCCACCTGTTGTGGGGGTCTGGCCCCAGCTGAGAGGATGCTGCAATGCCCTGATCTGCGAAGTTCTCCCACCTCCTGCAGCCACCTGCAGGCTCCGTCCTGGGTGTTGAGCCAAAGGGAGAGACCACCCAGGACCCAACTGCCCCTGCCAGGACCTGGAGGACTGGAACAAAACTCTCCCTGGGTACATTCCCTGTCTGGGGATATGAGGTCCCTTGGGTAGGGGCTACAGAAAGCAGAGACTGCAACGACCCAGTGAAAAAACAGATCCATGACAAAGGTGCTCCCTGCACGCCAGCCCAGCCCGGGGATCCCCTGCCCAGGCTCGGCGGCAGCCATGGGCTTACACTGCCAATGAGTGCCAGGGGAAGGGGCCATAGGGAAGATGCTCTCTCAGATGCTGGAAATCTATTGGGAAGTCCCCAAGGAGCCTCAGGGAGTGAGGAATCAGCTTCTTTCCTGACAAAAGAAGTTTTCAAGGTGTCCTTTAGGCTTCAGAGCACAGAGTGAGATTGATCTGTGCTCAGCCCCCCAGAGAAAATCACCAGTCTGGATTTTCTCTTTCCTCACACATAAATGGGCAGGAGCTGCCCACATGTCCCTGCCACTGGAGCCGGGAGCACGCAGCCCCAGGAAGCAGGGAGAAGGGAGACAGACGGGGCATCAGAACCACATCCAGCTTGTCCCTGCCACTGGAGCCAGGAGCACGCAGCCCCAGGAAGCAGGGAGAAGGGAGACAGATGGGGCATCAGAGCCACATCCAGCTCTGTCTCCCCTCTCTCTGCAGCAAACACAATTGGCTACAGACTCCTGGCGTGCAGGGTGTGAGGGGCATGGACAGGGAGGGGCCGAGCCCTGGCATGTGGGCAGAGGAGCAGGCGTGTCCCTTCTGGAGACATGGTCCCTAATTTCCCCGGGCAGAGTGCTGGGAAAAGGGACAGCAGCTTTTCGCCACTGAAGCCCTGCAGCCCTGCCCTGTGCGTGTTCCAGTGCAGCCTCCACCGTGCATGCAGGGCTCCCAGACCTGCATCCCTGATGGGACACTCCCGGGCAGCACACTGGGGTGGCAGCTGCTCTGCCCCACAGTGCCGGGCACCGGGCATCTGCACAGAAAATCTTCATCTGTCACAAGGGTGCTGCAAAATGCCCTGGCTCACACAGGCAGTGCTGGAAGGACCAACTCGAGTGGTCTCTGTCCTCTTGCTGCTGAGTTAGAGCACTCCAGGCACCCTTTCTAATCAAGCTGGGTGGAGGTACCCGGGCTTCCCAAAGCTGCATCCACAGCCCAGTTCATTCCTGCCTGCTCTATTTTCCTTCTGCTCAGTGCTGCGTATTCTCCCAGCACAGGGAGCTTGGTGCAAGCTGCAGAAATTCCACTTTTATTACAGCAGATGGAGTCTGAACCCCGACGGCTGGGAGAGGAGAGGAGAGGAGAGGAGAGGAGAGGACAGGACAGGACAGGACAGGACAGGACAGGACAGGACAGGAGCCATCCTCTGCAGCCACAGCCTGTGTGGGGCTTGCCAGACATCCCCTCTGACCACAGCAGGGCACAGAGGGAGTGTCCTGCATGTCCCCAGGGTGAACATCTCTGCTCTGATAGCCTGGACATGGGCAACCAAAGGTCCCCCCGGTCACCCACTTGCACACACCAGCTGTTTACCCTTTGGTACACAAACCTCAGCCACATGGGACGGTGCTTCCCCTCTGGTTGGAAGACTCCCCATTCCAAACCCCTGGATGGAACCTCTGGGGCATCTCCTGTGCTTCGGGTGGCTGCTGCTGGTATTGCCTCACCAGTGTGCCTGCTGTCCTTCACTTCCAGCACTTGTAGAACGGAGAGGTGGCCCCCTGGCAGAGTCACTCACTCTATCCCCAGGGGGTCTGTCTTTCTTCCCTGGAATTCTGAGCCCCAGACTGAGCTTGCTGGGGAGCCCTGGCTGAGTGTGGTGCATGGCCAACACATGCAGATGAACTGCACCACAAATGCATAGAGAAAAAACACACAGTGAGCCCTCTGTGCATGTAAATGGCCCCAAACTGAAGTGCAGGAGATGGAAAAATAGCCTGGGGTTTAGGAACACCTGGAGGTGTTATCACCACCCTATGACAGAGTCTTGTCACCCCCAAGGCTGGGTCTGGAAAAATGGGTGGGGGACCACGAGGAGCTGCAGCTTCCAAGGTAGGACCACTGTACCCAACGGATCTTGGCCTAGAGCAATGCCAGCCACTGTCAGCCGGAACTGGAAGAAGACAGACAGATGCTAAAGCCTGCCCACAAGATCTAAGACTGATAAATTCAAATTAAAAAATAATCTCTGAACCATACTGGTGAGGTGGGATTGCTATGGCTGGGACAGTCTTCTCCCACCAGTGACTCCAGTCCAGTAGATGCTGCAGAGGGAAAGCCATGAAGGCTTCACCAGTGGCCTGGGGTAGGCAGGCAGTGAGGGGTGAGAGGCTGCTCTACCACTGTTCCCTGCCCAGCACAGCCCCTCCCGCTGCCCGAGCAGCACCCGCTGACTGCGGGATGCTGGCTGGGAGGAGGACAAGCCCTGGGAGATGCAGGGCGAGCGCGTGTGTATGCCAGAGAAGCCCCTGGCCGCTCGCTGTGTTGTGGCAGCAATAGCGTGTAAAGCGCTGTCTGTGCGAGAGAATCGCGTGTCAAGTGCTCCCCAGGGCCGCGGGATCGCCGCCCGCCCCGCGCGGGGCTGGCAGAGCAGCGGAAAGGGGTTGGGAGCGGATCCCCGCAGGCAGCCCACCCGCCGGGCAGGGAGGCAGCCAGGGCTGCAGCTCTGGGCACAGCCACGCTCCCCCAAGCTGGTGACAAGCTCCCAAAACCCGCCCCACCAAGACAGGGGAGGCAGTGGGAGTTTGGGGTAAGAAGTGGGTCAGTGCATTTCGGCTGCTCATCTCAACTCTCATCCTGTCGTGACTCCATTTATTCCAGCAGACTGGCTTGGACCTGTGGTGTGTTGGAGGTCATTCCTGCCTCCAGCACATTGCCTCCCCTCAGAGTGCGGGCAGGAGGTCACGGAAACTCCTGTGCCCTTGGCTGAGGGCATGGAGAACTGGGGGACATGATCCCCCCGTGTTAAACGTGCCACTGCCACATCTTGAGCTGCACCCAATGGTCGCAGCACGTGTAGGCAGACAGAAAAATCATCCCTGGAGCCAGGTGACAGTCTCTGAATGGCACCTGTTGAAGGTCAACGAGTCAACCTGTAAGAAAGGCCAGAGCTTTTCCCAGAGCAAAGCAACCCTAGAGAGGATGGACTGGATTGTTCCAGCAGGGAAAGAGCAAAATCACACGGTCCGGGGGGTTTGTGGTGCTAGGGCTGTCACAAAACAAGATTCAGCCAAGGATTTTTCTTGGAAGAGCTCCAAGGAGACCCACAGTCCAGCCCCCAGCTCCAAGGACGGCTACTTCAAAACTAGATCAAGATTGCCCTTGAGCTGAAAATCTTCACCAGTGCAGATTTTTTGGCCCCCACCAGCACTGCCTTGGAAATTTTACACATGCACACAATTAACAGCACAGGTGCCATTCAGGGGGTCAAAAGGCAGAGGAAAGTTTTCACCTGCAAAATTACCCATCCCTTTTCAGAGACTTGTTCAAAGTTCTGGTGCCTTGGATGCCTCCTTCAGCTGGTTGTTTGGGAAGACGACAACCAAGATCCTGTCGAGCATGAGCCACATTCTCACGTGTGTGGATGGAGTTAGGGAGGAATGGCTGCTCCTGCACAAGAAAAGCTGGGGTGAGTTGGGATGCACAGAGTTTCAAAACTGCAGGTCCGCATCAGCTCCAAGGTTACCCTGGGAAAGTACAGGGACAGAGAGAGGCACGGGAGCACTGCGGTCTCTGCTGTGTCCCCTTCTCTCAGCCCCTCAGAGCAGCTCTGGGAAGCTGTTAGCACTCACGTTGTCCCAGATAAGTGAAAATTTGAACAGTAGGAACGTCCTTGCTAGGTACAATTAGCTGCCTGAAATAGCCCAGCGGAATTCTCCAGGGCCAGGCCTGGTCATTAGGAAAATCATCAGGATCTTGCTGAAGAGAAAGCATTTATCAGCCTGTTTGGGAGCCGACCCTGTGCCCCTGGAGCAGAAGCAGGAACTGTGTCCTCGGTGCAGGAGGTCTCTGGTTGCACACCTTGAACTGCCTCCTCCACACCAGGCAGGGTCCAACCACTTCTTCCCGAGCAGTGCTGCTCCATGTCCGACCATGCCCAGTCCCACCACGTGGTGAAAGCCCCTCTGCATCTGGCGTGGGAATGAGCCCTGGGAATGCCAGCTTAGGGAGAGGGAGGCAGGCAGATGCCAGCTCACTCTAGAGCTGCAGGAGATGGCGGGGGACAGCGGTGGCAGGGCCAGGGGCAGGAGGGAGGAGAGGCTGGCTGGATGCAGCAGGAGCAGCCGCGGCAGCAGCGGCAGCAGCGGGTGGTTAATCAGCCGGCTGCTTCCGTGACTGAGCTCCGAGCTCACGGCAAAGAGCTCCGGAGAGGAAAAAGCCTCTCACTCATGAAAGAAACATCAGGGCTAATCGAATCCGGGTCCAGCCCAGCAGCACGCGACAGGCCACGGCGCCTCATTCATATTTCATGCTTTGCTCCACTTTGGCAATATAAAGGCCGGTGCAAAAGGTAGGGGGGCCCTGCCTGGCGTGGGGAGAACCCCAGGACCGTGAGGAATGGCCAGGGCAGAGGGGACCCAAGGGCTGAACCACACGTGGGCTGGGGCTGTGGGAGGGACTTGCCAGCGAGTCAGGGATGCCTCAGGTAAGCTGGAGTCAGTGCTCACCAGTTTCAGGTTCTGGCCCTTGCAGGTCAACAAAACAAGTGGGTTGCATGGGAGTCTGTGGCTGCCGAAGGCTTTTCCTGGCCCCTGGATTTGGGCAGTTGCTCCTCAGTGCTGCTAGAGGTGAGTGAGAGCCCAAAGAAGTTCAAGCAGAGCATGGCTAACGAGGTGAGGAGAAGGCAGCACCTGTGACAGGAGAAGGCAGACGATGACTGAGGTCTGTTTGCCCCCAAAAGCATCTCTTTAGGGGCTTTATCCTTGTCTGGAAGAGGCTGCATGGGACCCTACTGATGTGAGGTGGGGTGTGGGGCACAGATCCCGTCAGCAGGCGGGGGGACACTGCTGGTGCTGGAGAGGCAGATTGCAGGCAGGACCCTCAGCCCATGGCAGGAGCGGGACCGAGGGGCTGGAGCATATCCAGAGCAGGGCAGTGGAGCTGAGGAATGGAGCTGGGGAAGGGCTGGAGCACAAGTCTGAGTAGAAACAGCTGAGGGAGCTGGGGGTGCTGAGCTTGGAGAAAAGGAGGTTCAGGGGGATCTCATCACTCTCTGCATCTACCTGAAAGGAGCTTGGAGCCAGGCAGGGATCAGGCTCTGCTCCCAGCTACCTGTGCCAGGGGAGGTTCCGGTTGGATATTGGAGAAAATTTCTTCACTGAAAGGGCTGTCAGGGGTTGGCACAGGCTTTCCAGGGCAATGGTGGAGTCACCATCCCTGAAAGTTTTCAAAAACCTTACAGATGTGGCACTTGGCTACAGGGTTTAGTGGTGGCCCTGGCAGTGCTGGGTTTAATGGTTGGACTCGATGATCTTGGAGGGCTTTTCCAACCTTAGTGTTTCTGTGATTCCAAAGTTTCTGCTGTGCGGCAGCAGAGCAGTTTCTGGGGGGGCTTGGCTGCAAACTCCCAGCAGGAATGGTGGAGGGAGGCATGCAGGGAAGGCTGATGATCAAGGCTGATAAGCAGGAAGAGATAAAGCAGGATTAAAGGACACACAAGCTGAAAGTTAGACAAACGGGCAGGGAGCCATCCCCACTCCTCTTGGAGCTCTGACAAAAGGCACAGAGGACCAAGGCAGGAAACTCCCATTTTAGCTCCACTTGGCCCATTCCTGGTGCTTCTCCCCAGCACGCCCAGACCAGTACAGCAGCCGGTGGCAGCTGGTGACCCTGTCACTGGGAGAGCCTGCTGCCTTTCCCTTTCCTGTGCCAGGTTTCCATCTCCCAGCAGTACTTTCTGCTTTGGCCTTTCATAGAATCACAGAATCATTAAGGTTGGAAAAGCCCTGTAAGACCATCAAGTCCAACCATTAACCCAGCACTGGCAACCCCACCACTCAATCATGTCCCCAAGTGCCACATTCACACATCTTTCAAATCCCACCAAGGATGGTGACTCCACCATTGCCCTGGGCAACCTGTGGCAATGCCTGACCACCCTTTCAGGGAAGAAATTGTTCCTAATATCCAACCTAAACCTCCCTGGCCCAACTTGAGGTTGTTTCCTCTTGTCGTATCTTATCCTTCCACGTGGTTCAGGAGATTGCGTGGAGAAGCAGCCAGTGTTGGAGGAAATCTCACTGGTACTGGCCCAGAGCAACCCATGGTTGTCTGCAGGACATTCCATCCGTCCCACCGCCCTTCCATCCCTGCCTTACTTCCACCCCTACTCTGAGCCACTGTCAGGAGCACAAAACCCAGCAGAGATCCTCATGCAGTTCAGCAGCAGCTGGTGGGTCCTTCCCTCCCCAAGGTGTGTCTTGGCCACCAGCCAGGTGTCCTGAGCCCTCGGGCTGTGCTCCGGGGCGGGGACCAGGCTCCCTGCTGTGGCCAGACCTGTGGTGGAAGCTCCAGGAGTAGAATGCAGGCACGTGCCAGTGAAAAATCTGAGGACCCCCGCACAACACTGCTGTCTCCCTGGGACTGCACCCTGCTTTCAGCCAGAAGCCACCTCCTGGGCTCCCAAAGCTTTCCATTCACAACTGATGACTCATTTCAGCACCACATAAAGAGGTCCAAGGGCACTCCCAGGCAGCTCCCCCCAGCTCTGTGGTGCCAGTGGGTCAATGGCAGGGAAGACACCATCTCCCCAGAGCAGATCAGTCCTACATGAGGAAGATGCTGAGGCAGGAACTTTGCCAATCAAGGCTCAGGGGTAACAGAGCCGTGTAGGAGCGGAGAGATGCCATCATGGGGGAGGAGCAAAGGAAGGACTGTCAGGAGCAGCCGCCAAGGCTGGAGCTCATCAGGGGCTGCCACAAGGCTGTGGCACCCCTCACCCTCCTCCCAGGGCCACAGAGGATGCTAAAAGGTTCAGAGGTAGTGGCTGAAGAGGTGATTGAACCCTCCAGACTCCAGGTCTCCCACAGGTCTGGGGTATAAGGCAGCATCCCACAGTGCGACCTGTGCACAGGGAGAGGGCTGGAACTGAGGACCAGCAACCCCACGCGTAGCCTGCAGCAGCGAGGGGCTCACTTGAGGGCAAACTCAACCTCCTGAAGGTGACCCAGGGCAGGGTGTACCTGTCTTGGCCCCATGAGCTGCACGTCTGCATCCCCAGCTCTGCCCCAAGGGAAGATACAGAAACCACAACAGGGTAAAGAAGGATTCAGGGCAAACAAACAAAAATACCAGCAATTTCCTGCATGGCTTCTCTACATGGAGCCTTCCCTACCTCCTGTTCCCATCGAGTGTAAACTCACGACGTGTCTGCTGCATCTGCTCTCATGTCCTTCGCTCGAGCATCCAAAGCCCACACAAAAACACAGGCGCAGTGAGAGGCAGCCACAGCAAGATCTGTGGGCAGTCAGCACGGGTGCCTCCCATGGACACTGAACAGTTTCTTTAAAAACTGTGAATGTCACCCCAGCTGTAATGCTGGCCCTTGAAAACCTGTCCCAGGTGCAAACCCTGTGTACCACACGTGGTGTGTGCTGTTGATCCCTTTCCACTGCTCCAAAAGTCCACGGAGTCCCCCAAGCCCCCCAACACCCCTTGCAAAGCTCTGGGATGTAGAGAGGCTTGAAAAGTAAATGTGGATATAGACATGGTAGTGGATGTGAATATAGACATGGTAGTGGACCTGGAAAATTGAGAACAAATGATGCAGGACTAGAAAGATGCAGCTGGTACAGACCCTCTTGTCTTCCCAAGACTGTTTCACCAGGCTGGTGAAGAACTGGGCCTGGTGCAGCTCATCCTTGAGTTGCTTCTTTTCACCCCAATAGCTTGTTGCTCAGCACAGGCCCTCCCCATAGAATCACAGAACCAAAGGAAAGTTTGAGTTGGAAGAGATCTTAAAGCTTGTTCCATTCCACTCCCTGCCATGGGCAGGGACACTTTCCACTTGACCAGGTTGCTCCAAGCCCCATCCAACCTGGCCTTGGACACTTCCAGGGAGCCACTGCTTCTCTGGGCACCCCGTGCCACAGCCTCCCCACCCTCACAGGGAAGAATTTCTTCCCAATACCCCATCTAAACCTGCTCTTTTCCAGTTTGAAGTTATTCCCCTTTTTCCTGTCACTCTCTGCCCATGAAAAAAGTTAATCTCCCTTTTTTTTGTAAGCCACCTTTACGTACTGGAAGGCTACAATGAGATGTCCCAGTTAAAGGCTGTGAGAGTAAAGGTTTTGTCAGACTGCACAGGAGCTGTGGGATGGAACAGGGCCAGCAGCCTGTGGATGCTCAGCAAGGGCAGGGTGGGCAGGGAGGGCTCTGTTCGAGGATAGGATCAATCCCTGTTCAAAGCAGTCATGTCAGGTCTTTGCTGCTGAAATGAGGATGTGTAAAAGCTGAGGATGAGATTTCGTCAGTGATGGGGAGAGGATCAGACTGAAGGCACAGCTTTGCAAGGGCAGGGAGCTGGCGGCTGTCAGCGCTGGAGGGCTCGTCAAAGCTCCCCGAGCTCCCAGAAGCACACCCCGGGCATTGCTCAGCCCGGCCACGTCTGTCTGTCCATCCTGTCCTCCCAGAGGTGGGCATCTCTGACAGGCTCTCTGCAGAGAGAAAACAAAACCCAGCTCCCCCCAGCCCAGGCCCCCTCCTGAATACATGTGCAGGGAATTTCAAATGTGCTGCAACTCTGCTTTTCCCCAGAAGGAGCTCTGTGCTGCCATCCTCTTGCAGGCAATGTATTGTGCCTGTCACAGCTGTCCTCCTTGGGCGCTGCCCTGCTCAGAGGACACTCTCAGGGAGGTGAAACAGGACTCATAGAATCTGAGACTGGGAGAGATCCTGCCGTGGGCAGGGACACTTTCAACTATCCCAGGTTGCTCCAAGCCCCATCCAACCTGGCCTTGGACACTGCCAGGGATCCAGGGGCAGCCACAGCTGCTCTGGGCACCCTGTGCCAGGGCCTCCCCACCCTCCCAGGGAACAATTCCTTCCCAAGATCTAGTCCTAATATCCTATTATCTATCAGAATATCTAACATCCTAATTCCTAATATCTGGAATGGGCACTTTGCCTAACCCTGCCCTCTTTCATTTTAAAATCATTCCTCCTTTTTCCTATCACTACACGAGTACCATGGAATCACTGGCCACCCCAGATGTTTCCCCACCCTGCCCATTGCCCTCAGTGGGCTGTGAGGAAGCTGAAGGAGAGGAGGTGGGAGGCTTTCAGGGAGCAGCTGAGCACAGGGTCAGGAGAGCAGGGGCAAGGGAAGGGTATGGAAACCAGAGCGGGTGAGCGACAAGAAGTCTCGTGGTCGCTTTCTTCCAGGACAGTATGTCCAGGCTCATTGCAAGCTGGAAGCAAAGCTTTGCCCGCAGGGAGCCATCTCAGGTCCGTGTTCTGTGCCTTCTCCCGGCCATGTGCAGACATAAGCTGAGGCTGCCACCGTCTTGTCTGTGGGGGCACTGCCGCCTCAACGCTGTCAGCTCTCGCCTGGACCAACACCAGCCCCTCGCGCTGCTGCCTCTGCCACACCTGGCTGGAACCCACGGCTACTCCAGGGGGTGCAAGACAGGTGCAGGTCGGGGGGAGGATGCTGCCTACAGCTGCAGTGCCAAGCCCTTGCTGCTGAAAAAGGTGGAAGGCGTGGAAATGTCTCGGAAAGCTGTGTGATAACATTTGAGTGCTTTATGTGCAGCATTTATCGATGAGTTATGCTGCTTAGAGATGTTTCACTGCCTGGAAATTTCATAGGATGGAGCAGGGCTGGTGAAAGGGACCTCGAGGTTCTCCTGTCCAGCACCATGTTTATGGCGTTGCTGTCACTTGCCACAGGTCAGGTTGTCCTGCAGCACTGTGTGTGGCATGTCCTGGCTGAGTATGGCTGGAGCCTTGCCAGCCTCTCCTGACTACGGACTCTTCTGCTGCCTCTCCGCTGCCAGCCCCAGCCCCCGGGGCTCTCTGAACAGGCAATCCCAGGCCACTGCAAGCACGGGTGTGTGGTGACACCGTCAGACACACTGTAGGCAAAGGACCTGTGGCATGGAGGGGCGAGGGCTGAGCTTCTGGCTCAGAAAGGAGCAGGACTCAGAAAGCACTAGGAAACAGAGGCAGGAACAGCACTGAGGAGACTCACGCCTCCCCTCAGGCTGGATGTCCCTTATCCCCACAAAGCCTGAGAGGGGCTGTGCTGGGAACGACGAACCATGTCTGTGCCTATTCCCTGAAGTACCGGGGCATTGATAAAGAAGTGAACTGACATGAAAGGGCCTGAAAAAGCAAGGATTCAGGAAGGAAGGTCAGGTGTTGATAGGAGCCAGGGGTGGGGTTTTTTTGCATGGTGAGAACATGCACAGAAATGTGCCCATGGCCAGAGAAGGGGCCACACACCAGCAAGTCCCATCCTGTTTTCATCTCTCCGAGCAGAGGAGCCAAAGATTTCCCTTGAGCTTTTGTTTCCTTTGCAAAGCCTGTGCTCAATAAACCTTTGCCTCTAGTTATGAAAAGCCCTTTTCCACACCAGGCACAGCTTGCCCTGGACTCTTATTTCAGCTACTGTCCCACTCAGGCCTACCTCGACTTCCCTGGGCTCCTTATCTCCCATTCCTCCTCCAGCCTCAGCCACATCCTACTTCACCCAAATCTGTCCTAGCCACCTTCCTTTTCCCACCGCCCATCCCTCCATCTGTCCTGAAGAACTTCACTCTCTGAGCAAGGTGCTCCCGTGCTATCTTTACACCTCTCAGTGATGGAACTGCAGCGATGGAGCCGGTGGACTTGTGTGTCCTCTGAAGTATCTGGAGTCAAGGAGGCTGCTGCTCTGCTCCCGAGACCATGCAGAGCCCAGAGATTTCCAGGTCCCCAGGTTCACCCTTCCCCACACCCCAGCAGTGTCACATCAAATAGCACAGCCTTTTGTTTAGGCCCTGTTTGAAGTTTGCTGCTGATTTTTGGTATGCACCCAGTGGTGTTTGGCTCCTGCTTGTTCCCAGAATAAATGCTCATTGCATGGCTCTTAAATGATTGGAGACCTCCAATTTTAATCTTTTATTCATAATCTTCTTCCAGCTCCGACACAGAAAAAAACATGTAAATTCAAAACCTGCGAGAATTGAAAATTTCATAAGTGCTGCTGACCCTTCGCTGGCAGCTCTGAATGTGAGAGAAATAAAGGAATTGTAATGAGGAACCTCATCTTTTGATAACAGGTTTAGAGGACTCGGGCGTTAAATGGGGTTTCACGCGTTCCTGCTGTGTGTCCATGAGAGGTGTGGTCAGTCCTGCTGGGCAGGGAGCATAATCCTGCTGCTCCTGCCTCTCCGTCACCTCCTGCCTCTCCATCTCCTCCTGCCTCTCATCTCCTCACCTCTGCACTGAGGTGTGAGCTCGCCTGGTGATCACCTGGTGACTTTGGGACATGCCCTGCCCGTGTTGCCTCACCCGTTGGTCCCCAAGCTCGTGTCCCATTGGTCACCGAAGCACATCCACCCAAACTGTCTCTGTCCTCCATGTTCCCTCAGCTCCTGTCCAGGCATGAAGGCCACTGCTCGCCATGGCCTGCACCACATCCCTCGCCTCTCCTTCTTAGAATCATGGAGTCATGGAATATCCTCAGCTGAGAGGGACCCAGAAAGATCATCCAGTTCAACTCCTGGCCCGGCACAGACACCCCAATAATCCCACCCTGTCCCTGAAAGCGTTGTCCAAACGCCCCTGGAGCTCTGACAGCCTCGGGGCCGTGCCCATTCCCTGGGGAGCCTGGGCAGTGCCCAGCACCCTCTGGGGGAAGAACCTTTTCCTGGTCTCCAACCTAAACCTCCCCAGGCACATCTTCTGCCATTCCTTTGGGTCCTTGATTCACCCATCCTCTGTACCATTCTGTGCTTGGGAAGGAATGCTCCCTGCAAGGACCACTTTTCAGGACAACTTTGTGAGAGGAGGTTTGGAAGGCAGGGAGGAAATGAGATACATGATGAGTAATAAGAAATCTTAAAGAGTAAAAGACTCTGGGGCCAAGCAGACACCAGTGAGTGCTGGGAACAATTTCACCTTCTTTCAGCATTAGCAAAAAGAAAATAACTTGTCATGGCTGGGATTTGAGATCAACAACTTCCAAAGCTTTACCCTTTTCACAAGTTTCCTATGTGGTGGTATGCAACCCCTTAGTCCTTTTAACTCAGTAAACAAATTCTTGCTTTTTTTTTTCTTCCTGGAATAAGCAGGACGGTGTGTAGGGAAATACTCCCAGCTCTGCATCCAGAAACTTTTCTGGCACTTGCAGATTGTCTGCAGTTCTATTCTGGAAGGACCGTCATAAGCAGGAGATGTGCACTGGGATTTCCCAAAACACAACTGCCAGAGTTTTCACTCAGGAAATTTAAGAGGCTTTGTTGTTTGACTGGATATTGGGGGGTTTTGACAGCCTGTTCAAAGAGGTTGCTGTATGGGGGCCCAACAAACTGCTGAGGGTGCAGAGAGGAGGATCCTGCTCACATGCACAGCAAACCCTCCCATCCCAGGCTGCAGGGGCTGGGACACAGGTCCCTGAGGAGCTGGGCTGTCAGGTTGTCCCCTGGCCCTCCCCTCTGAGTGGGATGCTTCAGGGTGCATCCCATGGACCGGTGGGGCTGCCCGGGATGCACATCATGTGACTGGAGGTTCAGTCAGGCTGCTTAGTCCAGGTTTACACCCAAAGGAGAGAGGAAGTCCCCTTTGCAGGCAGGGGATGAAGTGCCATTGCCTTCCTCCTTTTTCCTGTCACAAGGGGTGACCGCTCTGAGGGAGCCCCCCTAACGTGAGACCTGCCTCTCTGCTCTGAGTCCTGCCCCATATTCCCTGCCCTGCAGCAGAAGTCAGGGTAGCTGCAGTCCTGGCTCATCTCTCCCGAGCCCGGCTTGCTCGAGGTGGGGAGACCTTGGGCTGGTGGCAGAGCAGGCACTTCTGTCATCCTGGGATGAGCTGTGCTGTTATCGCAATCCTTGATGGTGGTTTCCAAGACATGACCTATGGGACACTTCAAAATCCATGCAGAACTTAACCCATGATCCTTCCAAGAGTTAAAGCAGCAGCTGGGGCTGATATTTCTATCTTACATCAGATTATCCTGAGTAATTTACTTGGACATGATGCTAAACAACTGTGCTAAAAGCAGGGAGAGAAGGTGGTTTGGGAATACAGCCTTCCTTGGCAGACTAAGCTGGTATGTGATCAGACAGGAATCATATCAGGAAATCCGAAGCCGAGTTCACCATCTGTTCCCGCCAGTCCCGGAATGCATCTGACCCCTGCAAACCTGCGCAGGGCTGGCACCGACAGGGTGTGGGGGGGAGCCGAGGCGGCGGCTCCACGCAGGGCTCTGCAGGTGCTCCGCAGGTCCAGACTGCCACCTCCAGGCACACAGAGCTCGCAGAGCCTCCCTTCCTAATGACACGGCCAAATCGGGCCTGGGCAGCTGCAAAGGAAATGCTTCCGAGATGAGTTACTGGAAGCCTGGGGTAATGCTGGGTGTGAGTAGAAAAGAAAAGCTGTTTTACCAGGGAAAGACCAGCTGCTGTGATGCAAGATGGGATAAAATTCTCTTGGGAGACATTTAAGAAGGTGTGAAAATCCTGAGGGCTGTTTTGGTACGGGAAGAGGTTTATCTGCTGGTGTATATGAACCAGGGTGTCCATCACCTCTCCTTGGATGGAAGACACTGCCTCTCGACCAGCCCCTTTCCCAGGATCCTCTTCCCAAGGGGTTTCCTGCTGATCCAGCTCCTCTCTCAGCCATCAGGATCCCTGGGTGCCATCCCTGGCCCCAGCCTGGCCAGATGGGAGTGCAGGAGGTCTGGAAACATGGCTCTGTGTCCCGGAGAAGTGTCCCCAGTGATGGGCCTCTGCCAGGACTGCAATTTCATGGCAATTTCTTTAAAAATGATACAACTGTGCCTCATCTTCCTGAGGTTGTGAGCAGGGTGATGCCCTGGGTGTGGTGCTCACAGGCTTTGACAAAGTGATGCTGTAGTGGCCGTGGGCCCCTCCCCACACAAAGCCATGCACTGCAGCCTGGCTGAGTGCCCCTGCCCCTGCCCCTGCCTGGGGAAGGAGCCAGGCACCAGCATCATCCATCCTTCCAAATGTTTGGGTCTGAGAAGCGTAAGAAAACCTTGTACGTTTTGCACAATGTGGACACTGGCTTTATTAATAGCTGAACTAAAGTAGTGAAATGTGTGTCCTCAGTGAACAGTGACAGGTCCCAGCATGCCCAGGCTGTCCCACTGTGCACCGTGCCAGCTCTGGACCATGAGCAAGGTGTGATGTGGTTGCTGTCCCTGTCTGCATGATGTGACGAGAGTCTGAGCAGAACCTGCACAGGTGTGTGCACTGCACAGGCACCTGGAGGGGCAGGATGAGGTGACCTTCCGAGATTCCTTCTAACCATATTTATCACAGAACAGTTTGGGTTGGAAAGGACCTTAAAGTCCATCTTGTTCCTCACCCCCTGCCGTGGGCAGGGATACCTTCCACTAGCCCAGGTTGCTCCAAGCCCTGTCCAACCTGGCCTTGGACACTTCCAGGGATGGGGCAGCCACAGCTTCTCTGGTTAAAGGAGAAGGGTCTGGGAGAGAGTCAGGGTTGAAGGGGTGGGAAATGTAGATACAGAAATGGGGTAGGTGAAGGGGAATGCAGAGCACAGGACTTGTAAGCTCAACCCTCAGCACAGGGGACACTGACCAGGAGCAGCTTGTCCAGCCTGGGGGCCAGTGCTTCCGGAACAGGGCACCGGAGAGGGCAGTGGGAGGGGGGACCATGAGGAAGGAAGCTCTGGATGGGCTGGCAGGATAACCAGACAGTGTGCAGGCAGGCTGGGGTAGGGCAGGGCCCTGGGCAGCCGGGCTGGCCTTTCCTCACCTGTGGGACGGGGAGCAGGGCTGGGGCAGTGAACGGTCACCTCCGTCCTTGAAGCGTGGCAAAGGCGGGGGGCGTGCAAGCAGGCAGTGACAGGTTTAGAGCCTACCCCACACTGTGCTGTGGGGCCATTTTGCTTTTAATAGGGCGTTTCCTGAAAATGGTGCTTTCTTTGTCCTGCAACTCATTTGCTGGTAAATCCTTCACTGAATGGCAGCTGGAACACTGCTAAACACCCACAGGAAGAGTTTTGCAAGCCCATCTACAACATACTTCAGCTCAGACTTCAGGACATGAGGGCTGAGGTTTTACTGGTTTGGTTTTTTGGTGTTAATTTTTCTTCTTTAAAAAAAAAATAAATCTGCATTTCCAGAAGAAGGTAAGGCTGAGTCTAGGAAAACCTGCAAGAGACCCCCGAGGTTCAGAGGAGCCTTTGCACACAAGATATCCTGTGTTGCATCACGCCCTGCATGAGATGTTCCTACACAGCAGTGATGTGGTGGTTTTGGGGAGTCCTCTCCCAGCTCACAGCAGCCCTCACCTGGGAGCCTACAAACATCCTCTTGGCTCTTCCCTGTCCCTGTGGGCCCATCCCATGGATATGCCTGCTTTGCAGGGAAGCATCCTTCATGTGTGGGAGGCTTTCTGGAGCAAGGGAGGTGGTGACTAGCTGAGCATCCCAGTGCTGGCCCCCCTGAAGCAGCTGGGGTGTCCTCATTCTCACTATCCCTATTCTCACTGCAAGTGGTGACAGCTCTGCGCAGCCCAGTGACAATAACAGGCAAGGAGATGGATCACGGAAAGAAGGATTTTTATTGTCCATGAGGAAGTGCACACTCTGAACATAAAAGGCAAACCCTGCCCCACCATCCCCATAGCCAGGAGCAGCCCAGTGACCCCATGCTGCAGGATCTGACTCATGAACCACCTGGAAAGGGGCCATCTGGCAGCTCCCAGCCTCAGATCCTGCAGCCCACCTGACTGGGGTTGCCCAGCAAACCCCAAGGACACAGGTGCGGCACTGGTCTGACCTCTGCTCTCACCAATGCGTCCATGACGGAGTCCCAAATGTTGGGAAGAGAGGACAGGGCCAGCACCCAGCCCCCTGTGCTGCAGGGCTTGCATGAGCTCTGTCACGTGCTGGCTGCGGGGAGGGAATGTGCCAGGGCTGAGTGCAGGACGCAAGGTGCAATACAAATGAAACAACACATTGCATCTGTCCCCCTTACAAAAAGCTTCCATAGGAAGAAGTAAAGTGCCCACCATAGTCAGAGAATCCATCAGGACACAAGTGCCCTGCATGGAAAGCCAAGCCAGCCTTGGAAAGGCTGGTTTAGCCAGGATTATTGCAGCTGAGAAATGGCTTTAACCCGCCCCCCACCCCCCTTGTGCCCAAACAGGCCTGGCAGGAACAGCCCTCAGGCCAGATCCCACCAGCATCTGCATTGGAGTGATGCTGGGTGTGCTGTGCCCATGCAAAGGACAGGGTGCTGTGGGCCGGGCTGGATCCTGGCAGGGAGCGTGGCTCCCCTCCAGTCCCTCTCCCCTCCTGTCACCCCCCACCCCAGCCGTGCTCCCAGCAGACTTTTTTTTTGCAGTGAGTTCAGCCCCATGAGTTGAGGCTTCTGTGCTTTCAGACCATTTTGTGTATTTAACATCCTATTTCAGTAAAACAGTTCCCGAACCCATAGAAAATTGTATTTACACCAAAAAGAAACTCCCAGCCCACAGTCTGCCCCGCTCCCCAGCTCATCTGCAGCTCTGCGCCCAGCTCAGCCTCTTGGACCAGCTCCACACATCTTCAGAGGCCACTGCTGAGCACCAGGCAAGCTCACCCAGAGAGATGCTCCTGTGGAGGACAGACCACCCTCCCAGACACTGGAGTCACCACCAGTGAGATCCTCTGTGCCCAGAGCCCCTGTCCCCAGCCCCAGGATGCTGTGATTGCAGCTGGAAATGCTGTCAGGACCCCTCCTGTGCAGGTGACCCGGCAGCCCTGGGCACTGGCAGCCAGGTGATGGCATAGCTCTTGGGTTTCTCTAGGACAATGTAAGAACAAAGAGTTGTTCCTCTGCCCCTCCATCATGTGAGATGGGAGCACACTGTCCCATTCCTCTCTGTTCTGGGGGAGGCCAGGACAATTCTGCTGGCAGAGAAACCTGAGCTTGTGGCCCTAGAAAACATGACTGGGCTGCCCGGAGGGCTGTGCTGGATCCAGGGAGGAGTAGTGCTGGTGGGTTAAAGAGGTGGAGAGCGTCCTGCAGCACTCCAGGGCTTCTTGAGGCTCCAGGGAGAAGGCCCTGGACAACTCTCCTCCAAGCTGGGAAGTACGGTCTGGAGGCAGAGCCAGCTGTTCCTGGCACTGCCACCTTATACTCTGTCCCCTGCCCTTCTGCTCTTGGTAGAGGTGGACCATGAAGTCACCTTCAGGCTGGTGTAGTTCAGGAGGTCCAGGCTGGAGTGCGCTGGGAGGTACTGGAAGCTGCTGTGTGCAGCCTGTGGAGCCCTGCTCAGTTCAGAGGTCCAAGGAGCTCCCCAGCTGCCTGATCCAAAGGAGCTGTGTGCCACGGCAAGCCCAGTCCCACTGCTCCTGGTTATTGCTGATGTGTCAGATACCCCTCCACCTGCAGGAGCAGCTGGACAGTCCCACAGGGAAAGAGCAGAGCCATGATGTGTCCCCAGCCCATTTGGAAGGCTGCTCCCCCCTTCAGGTGGGGGAGGAGGCAACAGGACCACCAAGGTATCTGAAATACCATGTTTCCACCAATGCTGAAATCAAAGAGATGCTGGCAGGGCTCCAGCTCCTGGTGCCCCTGTTCCTGCTCACCACCCTGCTGCCCCTTTGCCAGGGTAAGTGTTAAGGAATGCCTGATGTGGCTCGGCAGAGCTTGTGATCAGAGATGCCTCCTGGGGCCATTTGTATTCAGCAGCTGGGATCTCATGGCCTGGATGCTGCTCAAGATCTTCTTCTGGTGGCCCATCATGGTGATTCCCAGACTCCGAACATCCCTGGGGAACAAAGACACTGTCAAAGACACCTGTGCCAGGCCCCAGGGAGACAACTGCACCCCACGGACCAGCCCGGGAACCTGTGCCTGGCTCTTTTCCACTTGCCTATCAGCGCAAGGCTGGTCCTGCCGGGGGTCCATGGGCATCCTCCCAGGGACAGAGAGGCTGCCATTCCCTTGGGCATGTCCTCCTGACAAGGCCACTGTGACAGCCCTACAGGGAGCAGGAGCAGGATCACTCCTGACAGGCTGGTAGGTGACAAGATCGATGCTCTGAAATTGGATTCAGTTTTAGTGAGATGCCCTCAGATAACCCAGTCAGAAAGACGGATGGATGATGAGCCTTCCCCATTCAAAAGATTCTCTGATGTGCATGAGAAACAAGGATCACTATCAGCTCAATCCCAGAGCAAAGGCCCCATGTACAGCCCCGGATCGATGCACACGACAACCCTCTGTCTGCGTCTCTCTGTCTTCCCTTTCACTGCCACAGGAACCACTGTCCAGCAGCTCCATGCCTTTGGACAGGGAACAAGGCTCCCTAGAGGCTGAAGAGGTTGTTGCCAGCCCTGTTACTACTGGTAACAGCAAGGGATGGGGGAACGTAAGCAGGTATAAGGGCAGGAGCCGGCATAGTTGCCTTCTTTTCTGGTACCGCTTGGATGCTCCACCTTGGAAACTCCAAGACAGGTGGGAGATCAAGTTCCTCACAGCAGGAGGGTGGTGAGACGGATCTTCTCCGGCTCTCCTTACTTAACCCACCCTTGGTCATGTGTTAATGACCTTCCAGTGATGCCTCCCTCCTGGCTGCACTGAGCAGGGAGCCAGTCCTGTGCACGGGGTCTGACAAAGCTCCAAGGTAATGCCCAGCTAGGATGGTTTCCCAGTGAGCCCAGAGAAGTTGCGCAGGATAGCACAGCCACGCTCTGGTCCAGAGAGGCCTTTTGCAGGGGAAACAAAGATGAGAGAAGCACAAGGAGACAGCAACCTCCTGCCTGACCCTGCTGTGACCAGGAGGTTGGGTTAGGTGACCTCCTGGAGAACCTTGCAACCTGAATTACCTCCTATGGGCCTATGGTGACATTGGAGAGCCACCACAGAACACTGGAGGTGACTTGCCTAGAGATATGTATGGGGCACCATGGACCAACTAGAATGAGCCAGCCGAGGCAGGACGGTCACTGTTTGGAGTTAGCAGGTTGGTGCAGGGACACCCAGCCAGTGCTGTTTGTTCCCTGCTACTCACTCGATGTTCATGCGCATCACCATGCCCAGGGAGGAGTACCCGGCCATGGCAAAGTTGTCCCGGTAGTGCCCCAGTCGGATGGAGTCCAGCCAGTCCTCCACAGTCAAGCAGCTGGTCAGGTCAAGGAGACCCCTGTCCAAGCGTGTCTGGGTGAACCTGGGAGCAGGACAGAAGGGGTTAGACCAGACAGGTTGGTCCAAGGTGACCAGGCTGTGAGGGCCACCTGAATGCACCTATAGAATCAGGAAAACATTAAGGTTGGAAAAGCCCTCTAAGATCATTAACTCCAACTGTTGACTCAGCACTGCCAGGGCTACCACTAAACCATGTCCCCAAGTGCCACATCCACACCTCCAGGGATGGTGACTCCACCACTGCCCTGGGCAGCCTGTGCCAGGGCCTGACCACCCTTTTCATGAAAAAATTTTCCATAATTTTAAACCTAAACCTCCCTTGGCACAACTTGAGGCCATTTTCTCTTGTCCTGTCCTTTATTCCCTGGGACCAGAGGCCAACCGCTGCCTAGCTGCCCCCTCCTGTCAGGGAGTTGTGCAGAGCCAGAAGGTCTGCCCTGAGCCTCCTTTTCTCCGGCTGAGCCACCCCAGCTCCCTCAGCCTGGTGCTCCAGACCCTTCCCCAGCTCTGTTCCCTTCTCTGGACACTCTCCAGCCCCTCTATTTTTGTCTTGTCATGAAGAGTCCAGAACTGACCCCAGGGTGGGGCCTCACCAGTGCCCAGCACAGGGGGGCAATCACTGCCCTGGTCCTGCTGGCCGCACTATTCCTGATCCAGGCCAGATGCCATCGGCCTCTTGCCCACCTGGGCATGCAGCTGTGACCCTGCAGATCCTGCAGAGCAGGACAGAGAGAGCCCTTGCAGGCAGGTAAAGGCAGGGATGCTGCTGCATGGGCACTGCTGCACTTCCTTGGCCTTGGCATGGGGATGCCACGGTGGGAGCAGGGAGGTGAAGTGCAGAAAGTTCCTCACTACCCACCACTACTTACGCCCACGGGCCCTGTGCATGTCCACGGTCCCAAGGGCAGCCATTGGTGCTACAGCCAGTCAGAAATAGCCCTAATTCCTGCAACCCACCTGCTCTGCCCAGTATCAGTCATCAGCCCCTGCTCGCAGAGGGGTCAGGGAGCCCTCACCTGTTCACGGTGCCCGTGCACTTGAGGTTGTCAGGGTTGCGGATCAGCTTGTCCAGGATGCCCACAATCTGGGAGAAGCGAGGCCTCTCGCTGCGGTCCTTCTGCCAGCAGTCCAGCATGAGCTGGTGCAGGGTGGTGGGGCAGCCCATGGGGGCAGGCAGGCGATAGCCTTCCTCCACAGAGTTAATGACCTGGAAGGAAACCACACGCCGCAGTGGAGCTGCACCCAGATCCCGCTCCCAGCCCCCGATGGGGAGATCCGTGAGAGCTGCTGGGGCATCTCATGCTGGGATGGGGAGCAGAGGGCTGTGCACAAGCTTTGTGCTAAACAACGACTGAACGTCTGTGTGCAGGCTCTGTGCAGAGCTGGCAGCAGGCTGGACACCACGCACGTACAGGAAATCAATGCTATGACAGCAGAGTTATTTAGTGGTCCAGTGGCCTAAAATATTGCAGCTTCCCTCCAGCAGACAAGCCACGAGGGCTGCACTCACACTCAGTTGTTCTACAGCCAGGGCGTGGCACTGGTCGGCAAGGCTGGAGGAAACCCTGCTTGAAGGAATTGTGTGGAGGAGGTAGTGCAAGCCACTGCATTCATGCCCTGCTGTCACCAAAGCCACCACAAAGTGAAAAAAAAAACTAGGAAGAGAGGGGACTCCCAGCGCAGGGGGAGATTTATAGTACTCATAGGTGAAAAAAGGAGTCCTGTGATTCTGCAGAGCCAAAATACTCATTTTACTCATTTACTGCCTCCTTTTGGAAATTTTGCCCTCAGTTGTGGTCAGGATTGTAACCTACATTTCCCTTCAGATTTTATGCTACTCTTGAAGTGAGAGTGGCTCCACACAACTCAGACAAGCCCAAAGCCTGCAGCTGGGTGGTGCCAGCCTGAGGCTCTCAGCAGCCTCACCTGGGCACTGGAAGGGATGGACACCCAGCACTGGGACCGGCAGGCTGCTGCAGTGGGGCTGCAGTGATCCTAGGGAAGCCCTGACCCCTTCCAGGGACTGGGAAAGGTGGCACAACATGTGCTGCATCTCTCCAGCCAGCAGCAAGGCAGGACTGGGGACAGCCACAGTGCACACAGCCAGCATGGCACTGACCTCTCTGCCTGCATTCGTATCGGGGACTGGAGTCAGTGTCCCGAGGAGTGGGGCAGGATTGGGAAGGGCCAGCAGGTAGGTCAATGACCAGTGAGCTCTGGTCACTCCTGGGAGCCACGGGACTGCAAAGGCAAAGGCTGTGCAGTGCAGGGATGGACTGCTGACCCCACAGAGGGTACATGCACCCTGTGCACAGCCCTGTGGGGATGTGAGGAGAGGCAAGAGCTGACCCTTGGGCCCCTGTTCCCAGCCCCCCGCTAGGCTGGCCTGGGGAGGGCAGGAGGAGGGGCAGGTTTGGCAGCACTCACGTCCCGGTTGGTCATGTTCCAGTAGGGCCGCTCGCCGTAGGCCAGCACCTCCCACATGACTATTCCATAGCTCCACACGTCGCTGGCCGAGGAGAACTTGCGGTACGCGATGGCCTCGGGAGCCGTCCAGCGGATGGGGATCTTCCCCCCCTGGAAAAGTGAGCGAGAGTGGAGGCTCAGAGCAGGCAGGGCTCAGCATCCCGAGCTCTGCAGCTGGGACAGCTGTTGGACAAGCGATAAGCTGGGGTGGCATCTTCTGGGAAGGACTGAGGAGGCAATGTGCACGAGATAAGCCCAGAGGTGTATGTGAAGGATGACTTCAAGGTGTTTCCAGCAGAGCAAGGAGAACGCCGTGCTCTTTTACAAGGTCTTCATGCACAATTTGGTCCCCCAGTGCTCAAGAGACGAGGAATTCAAAGTGATGAAGAGGACTCCTGGGCTACCAGAGCACACAAGCACAGAGCTGACCCTGGGTGCAAGCAGAGAACCTGACTTGAGCAGACAGGGAGAGTGATGGGATGTGCTCCCTGTCCTTCCCTGCTTTGGCAGGCAAGGACTGAAAAGGAGGATGCATTCAATTAAAGGACCACGCTGACAAAGATCAGCAATATATGGACTAAGAATGATTTTAAGCTGGAAATGTGGTTGCCAGCCATCTGAAGAGGAAAGTTGCGGTGTAGGGGACATCGGGTGGGCCTCCCAGAGCATCTGGGGCAGGAATGGTGTGCCTGGGACCACCTTTCAGGGATACCTGTATAGGGAGAGTTGCCTCTACCCAGCTGAGTCCTTCGTGCTCTGGCACATGCCTTGATAAGGACTGAAGATGAATAACGTGTCTTTTGGGGGAGTCCCTTGGGGGAAGCAATCTCCTGAGCATCTTGAAGACAACACAGGAGGAACACAAGTTTCTGAACACAAAAGAAACCTCATTTGAAGGGTACCCTGACTGAGAGCTCACCAGAGATCCTGACTCTGTCACTGCATCCTTGTGGTTCAGCTCCACCCACACTATGCATTATCCAGTCTTCCTCCAGAGCAACCAGCTCTGGTGGGTTTCACTGCACCAAGGTACCTCAAAGCAGCAGAAACCAAGCAGCAGGAACCTCCCCCCAAGTTAAATTACCTGGAATGCCATCCTATTTCTTGAGATACCAGAGGGAGCAGGTGAATGCATACACACACACACACACACACACACACACAGTGAGCCCCTCTGGCTCAGCTTCTCCACTTTGCTGAAGCCAAGCAAAGAGCATGAAGGCCACGTTCTTCAGGCTGGGCCACGGTGCACTCATCCCTCAGAGCTGCAGCTGCTCTGGGACATGCTCAGCATCAGCTACCCCAAAGGAACCTGAAGCCCTTTCTGCTTCTGTAGTCTTGGTCTTTCTGAGAAATGATGTTTGGACTCCTCAGCTGCAGCTCCAAACTGGCCTCCATCAGGAACAGTCTGTCCACCAGATGTGTGCCAGGGGAGCACACTAATTCTTTTCATGGCCAGAGAAGAGCAAAAAGAGCTCATTTTATTTAACATATTCTATGTATTTCATGAAAATGTGTTCCATTTTGCTTCTGATGACCTCCCATGGAGGAGGACATCAAGCTCCAGAGCTGCCAGGTTGGCCAGAAAAATCTCAACATGGCTTCACAGACAAAAGTGTCCTGCATGAAATAAAAACACAGGTTGCAAAACCAATTCCCACCTTTTCCATATCCATGAATGAGGCAGAGTCACATGGAAAAACCAGTGTGTGGCCACAATGCTGAAGGGTGGACCAGAACAGCTCCCTATGGATTGATTGCTCTAGGACAACTGAGGAGTGGATGGAGCTACCGAGCCTAGGGAAGGACTCCAGTGGGGACATGTAGGTCACACACGCCCATGGGAGCAGGTGGTTGGGGATGTTTGATAACTCCCTGCTCTCCCATCCTGCTGCTCTTTGTTCATGCACACTCAGCTCTGGGATGTCCCTGTGTGAAGGACAATGCATTAAGGCTCAGGACCTCTTTGGGTTCGAGCTCTTGGCCCAGATGTCAGCAGGAGGTGACATCGCCATTCCTGCCCTACCTATATTGACTTGAGAGTCTCTGACTTTTCCATGTGTCAGTGCCCTGGGGCAACAACCATCAGTAGGGACCAGCACTGTGAGCCACCCACCGTGGTGGTGTATGCAGCATCGGGGTCGTCCTCCAGGATGCGGGAGAGGCCGAAGTCAGACACCTTGCACACCAGGTTGCTGTTGACCAGGATGTTGCGGGCGGCCAGGTCCCGGTGCACGTAGCCCAGGTCGGACAGGTACCTCATGCCCGCCCCGATGCCCCGCAGCATCCCCACCAGCTGGATGATGGTGAATTGCCCATCGTGTTTCTGGAAAGGAAATAACCCAGCGTTCACTTGTGGTGCTCACCACCATCCTGTTGGTGCTGCTATCATTAAACCAGCCCCCCCAGTGCCTCTCATCTTTGGCTTAGTACCTCCTCTGACCCCAGTGTCTCTAGCTTGTGCCCCTGCCCACTTCCTGCCCTCTCAGTGCCTCTGACACACGCTCAGGCAGTTGTCCCTGCCTTTGCAGTGTCACTCCAGGGAGCCAGACACGATGCCTGGAGCCGGCGTCTGCTGGAGAGGTGAGAGCCCAGCACCCACAGCTCTCTCTAACAGAGGGCTTTCAGTGGCTGTGAGGCTGAGGAGCAGGAACCAGCCCCAGGGGATGTGCAGTGAATGAAAATACAAACTCGCTCCTCACCCTGAGGAAGGTGTCTAGCGAGCCGTTCTCCATGTATTCAGTAACAATCATTACCAATTTGCCTGCAGAAGACAAGGGAGGTCAAGTTAGCAGAGAAGTCACCTTCCTCCGGGAAGCCCGGTGTCAGGTTTTTACTGGGAGAGACATGAATCCAGGTCTGCGGGTCTTCTGCAGCCCCTCGGACTGGTGTCACCCCTGCACTGGGCAGGACTGGCCCAACGATGGGGATGTGGCAACAACCCAGACAGGTGCTATTGATATGGCTGGGTCAGCTTCGTTACCCTGCTGAAATTTGCATGCCATTAGTGTGAGGCTTTGCATCAAAATGTGCCTTTTTGGAGGAAGACTTCAAATTACAATTCAATACAGGCAGCCTTTAAAATAAATGCCTTTGAGTAGGACATCTCCCAAACCAACAACGACCTGGAGCGCACTGCAGAGCAAGGTGTGGAACTGCCACGAGAAGTTTGTCCTGGAAGAGAAGGCAAGGGGGTGGCCGTAATGCACAGGTAAATGCACAAATCTGAAAAGCCACTGGGGCAGTGAAGGATGGAGTGCACCCAAAGTGAGCCCTGGCCCCCATCTCCCAGGCTGCCCACAGGGAGATACTTCCCAGCTCTGTCCCGCCATACACTCCCTCCCCTGCCAGCCACATACTCCTGGTGACCACGCCCTCCAGGTGGATGACGTTGGGGTGGTCGAACTGTGCCATGATGCTGGCCTCACTCAGGAAGTCCCGCCTCTGCTTCTCCGTGTAGCCTGCCTTCAGTGCTTTGATGGCCACGGGAATCTCCCTCTTCCCTGGCAGCTTCAGGCGGCCGTAGCACACCTCTCCAGACTCCCCTGCAAGGCAAGGGAAAGTGGGGGCGTGGAGAGCTCCTCAGCTTCTTGCACTCACCCACCAACGCCATGAATCATCCAGTCTGTCAGCGTACTCACAGCATGCCCCAGCCCCTCTGGGTTTCAGTCTGAATTTCAATCCCCTCCAATCCCTCTAGGATTCAATCCTCTGAAAGGATTGCTCAGCTCTGGCTTCCTGTTCAGGAAGGGTGGGAACGTCAGAAACCACCTCTCTCTGGTGCCTTTCACTGAAGGCAGTGGGCCAAGAGCAGTGATTACAGTGGCACTTGTTTTATTGCTTTTAATGAACAAATTTGAGAGTCTCAGAGCAGCCAGGATGACCCTCATCATTCCTCTAGGTTAAGCCCTTAGGGTGCTGCTAGTGAAGTTCCAGCTCCATCTCTGCACTGTGCTTCCCTGAAAGCCCCTGCTCCTGTGCAAAATTCCCTTTTGTTCCGAAAATTTACCATTTTGCTTGCAATTTCATTTGCATCTTGTCACCCCAGGTTTTTCATGGGTGCATGTTGGGGCACCCATGGGGACAGGCTGAGCCATCTGCTGTGCCAGCCTGAGCTGCCAGTGCCACACCTGCTGACGAGCAACCCCCGGCACCAGGCTGCTCCAGAGGGTTTATTTCACTCCCCCAAACCCCCACTCTATCCAAGGTTTTGATCTCACAAGGATAAGGAGCAGATGAAGTCCTGCTGAGCACGGCTCTGATCCCAGCGGGCCAGGGGCACGGCACAACCTCAGATCATGGATTTTCCCGAGCAGACACGATGCAAAGAGGCAGCTGGGCCCCAGGACTCACCAGACCCAATGACCTTCTCTATCTTGATCCGGGAGGCCTCTATTTCACGGGTGAACTCATGCACAGCTTGGCAGGGGTCCTCATACGTGTGGGGGTCCACATAGAACTTGGACTCGGGGAACTTCACTGCCAGGTTTCAAAGTGGAGAGAGGAGATCAGCGCTCTCGGGCAGCCCTGCTGGGAGGAGGGACACCCAGCAGCAGGGCAAAGGATGGGCAGGGGCAGGACAGGCCGAGGAGCCACAGAGATGCAGCACATGGAACCCTAAGTCACTCTTTGGCCCAGCAGTGTCCTCAGAGCAGTTCAGGACCTGGCTGCCCAGGTGCTCTCCACATGGCTGTCCCACTCCATCGCCCCCCCATCCCTGCCCCTGGCCTGCTGCTCTCTGGGATGATCCGGCTGCACTCTCAATGCACACTGTTCAACCTTTCAACCCCATCACCAGGATGCCCTTGGGATCAGAGCCCCCACTCAGGTCTCCTAAGACACGTTCCCAGAAGGAGGCAAGATACAAAACCCTTCCCCCTGGAAACCACGGCAGTGTCGGGGGGTAACAGTCCAGCTCTGCCCATCCATGGGGCTGGGGTCGTTCCCAGAGAGTGTCCTACCTTGCCCATTCTGATAGTGCATCTTCTCCTCATCCGAGTCCTGGAAAGCCTTGCTGTACCCACAGTGCCTGCCATGGGGGGACAAGGGTCAGAAAAGAAGCCCCTATCCCTCACTCCCACAAGCATTCCAAAAGCAGGGTGGAAGGCGGTGCATGCCAGGGCTGTGGGCAGCCAGAGAAAACACTTGGCCATCCACCAGCTGCATCCCTGCATCTCGCTGGACTGACACTTTGGTCTGGATCAAAGAACTCTCTAGGTGCTCTCCAAGGCTTGGCAGTGCTAAAAGCACGTGTTCTCCACATGCCGGGCTCAGCCATGCTCAGACAGAGCACACAGTCTCCCTTGCATCTGTCTGAGGTAGAAAAGATCTCTCCACTCCTGACCTATCCACCAGTCCATCCAGTCAGCCCTTGTACTGGTAGTAGTTCTGGTACTGGTATTGCTATTGCTCCTGCTGCTAATGTTCCGTATATTATATATTACAGTATATATACTGATTTATTACTATTCAGCCTGCTGGCATGAGGGGAAGATCTGGGGACTGGCTCTGCCTCAGGGAAAGTGGTGACTCTTAAATGAAGTCTCTCGGCTGCTTATTAACCCCGGACCTATGGATGCTCTGGACAAACTGAAAGGCGAAAAGCTGTGCCAAAGTTCTCCCATCCCTCCTGTCCCTGTTGGAGACCTCCAGAAAACCCTTACCTCTTCTTGCAGATCAGAACCACCAGCAAGGCGACAAGGCCAGTGATGAGTGTCAGGCAGATCCAGACAATCGTCATCGTGTCGTACCGGAGAGACACTGGAAGAAGCAGGGTAGGAAGGGGGTGAGCTGGAGTGGGGAATGCACTGCTGAGCTCAGGAATGTACCTACCCCATGGTCTTCAAAGATAAAACCTTGGGCTGACCATGGGGTCATGGTCTTCAAAGATGAAGCACTGTCCCACTTACTCCCAATTTTGAGCCTCTCCTAGTGTACAGGGACCATTTACATGTGGGGAAACCAAGCAGAGATCTGAGGAAGCCACAGTGACACAGCAAGCCGATACAGAGAGGAGATTGGAGCCTCAGGACCTCTCCAGGTCTTCCCTGCCCTAACTGCTACATCCTTCCTCCCTCTTCTTTCTAAAGTATAAGCATAGAATCATGGAATCATTAAGGTTGGGAAAGACCTCTAAGATCACTGAGTCCAACCATTAAACCAGCATGGCCAAGGCCGTTCCTAAACCATGTCCCCAAGTGCCACATCAACAGATTCATCAAGCATTTTCAGGCGTGGTGACTCCACCACTATCCTGGGCAGCCTGTTCCAATACCTTCTTTTAGTGAAGAAATATTTCCTAATATCCAGTCTAAACCCTGTTTCAACTTGAGTCTGTTTCCTCTTGTCCCAAACATCTCAGGAGGGCAACCTCAAGCAATCCCTGCAGGCTGAAATGCCAGGGGATGTGCCTCCAGGCCCCCTCCCTGTGTGGCAGAGGAACAGTGGCCACGGAGAAGGGCATCACCAGGCTCCATGCTCCCTACCCCACACTTCCCACACCCCACACCTGCACACACTCACCCGGCTTCCCTGTTTCCACCTCCACAGTCTGACTGAACCTCCCGCAGCCGGCAGAGGTGCGAGCCCGCACCTGGAAAATGTAGCGGGTTGCAGGCTTGAGCCCAGAGATGGTGGCAGTGGTGCTCTTGGATTTCAGAGTCGAGTAGCTCTGCATTTCCTTGTCCTGGGGACAATCAACAACAAAACCCTCTCTGCATCAGCACAGCGACCACAAAGTCTTCCAAAGAAGCCCCTTGTGCAAGGCTGGCTGATAGCAGGGGCCTCTCTGAGAAACAAGCTCAGCGCTACCTTCTCGTAGTACTTGATCTCGTACTCCAGGATGATGCCGTTGGGCTGGTCCGGCTCTTGCCACAGCAAGGTGACGCTGTTCTGGCCTGTGCTCTCCTGGTGCACCACCACCACCTGTGATGGGGCTGGGAACCGGACACAGGGGGTTAGGTGCCTGCTGAGGTGGGGAGCAGGAGACAGTAGCAGGGAAGGGTGGAACTGGAGCCCCAGGCAGGACCCCTGGCTTAAACCAGGTTTCTGGTTTAATCAAAACCATGTGGAGATGAGTGCTGTGATGGGGACTGCAAACAGGCTTTTCCTTGCTTTGGTTGCCTCAGTCTCTTTCCCATGGAGTAAAGAAGATGAGAAGATGAGAGAGGAGGGCACTGCCCCAGGACAGACAGGAGGGGACACTGGTGATTTGCTGTGATCTGGAGCCAAAAAGGAGAAGGACCAGTGGGGTTGCAGGTCGTGGAGATCCCTAACAGGACTCTGTCCCCTCTTGTTTCACCTGGGGTAAAGGGAGAGGGGCAGGGGAAGAGGGAAAGGGGAGATGATAAGTGTGGCCAGGGTCCGAGCACCAGTCTAAAAGTGCCCTGGGGGTGCTCTATTGCCCTGGTATATTTGTCATCTTCCCAGGCCTGAGCTGGGAGCCTGTGAATCAGTTCTTGTACCTGTAGCCACCGCCAGAACTGTTGCTGTCACAGCTGGAGGAACCAACTCACCAGCCTCTTTTCCCACTGGGAAAATATCCACTGGAAGTTCCCCAGAGTGGAGGGAGTGCTTTGATGGCCAGGTGCAGCCGTTGGGTCTGACTCATGGGAAGGTTCCAGGCCCCACTTGTGAGCTTCACTGTCAGGTGAAAAATGGGATGTGGCAGCTCTGGGGAAGACAGAGCTGCCGTGGCCACGGCTGCAGTGCAGGGGTGTCACTGGAGCAGCACAGAGACCAAAAGAGGCCACAGGGGCTACAGCAGCAGTGGGGCACCCAGGGACTGAAAGGCAGCAGTTTAAGCTCAGTTCATCTTCGGGGCTGGCTCCTCTGAGAAGCAGAAAATGCTGCTGGTACAGAGCACCCCCGGGAGATGTGACAGGATGGAATGGTGGGAATCAGTTAAACTGCATGAGCATGGGCAATGCCTTCGCTCCAAACAGCCCCAGGGAATCCGTGCTGCATCTGCCTCAGCCATGCTCGGCCTTTGGTGCTGGGGGGACAAGGGTGACCAGCACCCAGGAGGTCCCCCCATGCAGTGTCAGGGTCCCTCAGCCCCCTGGAGGGCAGGGGGCTCTGTCACATGCAGCAGCTGGAGCACAGTAGCTGAACTACCAAATTCCCAACCCCGCTGCTTTCACAGCACTTGCTCAGAATCCATTTTGCAGCTGAGAGGTCAAAATGGGAATATTCAGCACTTCCTGAGAGCATCTCCATCTGAGGCATCAGGCTGAGGCAGCTCATCAGCACTTGGAGGGATTGTGAGGGATCAAGCCAGCAGGACTGAGCCACTTCCACGTGCTGCAGAAGTGCTACAGGCTGGCATTAGTGACAAAGGGACCTGTTCTCATGCCAGCCATGAGCTATCCAGCAAGGTTCCCCAGGTTTCTCCCGCTGGTACCCCTGCCATGAGAGCAGAAGGGGCTCGGCATCACGGGAAGTTTTTGTGGGCTCATTTCAAACTGGGAGGACTGACAAGGAAGGTCAGTCCCTGCCCTGATCTCTCTGCCCACAGTGTGCTCCATGGAAAAGTGCCATGGAGCAAGGTCCTGTCCTACCTGGGCTACAGCACTTCTCAGTGGAATTTCCTGGGGAAAGAGCATTTTGCAGTGAGGAATTTGCAAAGGTGAGACATGCATGGGAGAGACTTTTCCCAGCAAACATTGCTGTCACTTGCTGGGGCCTGGCATCGGTGTGAGCTAAGAGCAGAGCATGAACTGCTGCCTGGCCCTTTGGGAAAGGACAAAAGGCTGGAGGATCAGCCTGAAACATTCATGCTCCACTTAGTGTTCCTGTCAATAAACGAGTGTTCTCCGTGTCCCCCGTCTCCTGCAGAAAAGGAGCCTCCAACAGTGGCTGCAGGCTGAAATGAATGGAAAGGAGGAGGAAAAGGGACACCACGAAGCAGAACCAGAGAGGGGTAAGAGTTACCTTGAGCAGCAACTTGTCCCCCAGCCCATCCCAGCTCCCTGAATCCACCTCCAGCAGCAGAGAGGACAGGGGTCACATCTCCTGGCCGTCCCAAGCCCATCACCAAACCAGCCCTTCACTGCTAGAGCAGGTTCTGGCTCCCGCAGACACTGGCTGGAGCAACGTCAGAGCAACATCAGCATCACCCCCACAGGCCAAGCCTGGAGGGGGGTCGGCTCCTCCTACCTGCCTGGTTTGTCGTGATGTTGGCGACCGCGGCTCTCCTGGACTCCAGGCTGAGGTCGGAGACGCCGTTGACGGCCTCCACCCAGAAGGAGTAGTTGGTGTGCGCCAGGAGGTTGGTGACGGTCAGCGCTCCCTGCACCAGGCTCATCTGCTGGGGCACAAAGCGGATGCCGCTGCCGCAGGCCTCGCACGGCCCCGCGTCGCCCACGCAGCGCCGGCACAGCACGTTGTACACGATGTCCGCACGGCCACCCTTGTCCAGCGGTGGGCCCCACTCCAGGGTCACAGAGGTGCCGTTCACACTGGAGATGAGGTTCACGGGAGCAGAGGGGGGCCCTGGAAGAGAAGCAGGGATTCAGGCGGAGCGAGGGCTGCTGGAGGATTGGAAATGGTGGAACGTGGGACCAATGGAGATGCGCCTTGGGCAGCAGGAGCTGAGCGCACAAACACTGCTGCAAGGGATACAGAACTGCCCGGAGCAGGGAATGCGCTGGACACGAGACAGCAAAGACTCAGCAGGGCCGAGGGTGAAATGCCTCGGAGGTAAAATGGCCTGGATCAGGATGCCAAGTGCCAGACAGCGAGAGCTGATGTTAGTTTTGGGGGAAGCAGGAAGCAATGGTGAAGCACGAAGATTTGGGGGAAGAGCCACGGTGTTGATGAGCTGGATATGCTCACCTAAAGGGAAAGGTAAACCCACATTTCCTTGGCGGATTAATAAACTTGGGTGGATATTCCTTAGGGAAACACAAGTCAGATGCTGCTGACCCCTCTTTCACCCTGGCCTCAGCTAGCAATGCCACGCCTGTCTGTCCTCCTGGACCAATTACAGAAAGGAGGACTCCCCCTGGGATGCCCTTGTCCCCTTTTAATAGCAGTGGGCCGCTCAAAGCAGTTTATTGCAAAGCTGAGCTGAGACCATATGACAAACCCTGGTGTCACTGTCCACCCCCAGAGGAGGAGAGCACAGCAACACTTGCACTGACCCCACGGCTGCCCAGGGGTGTCTGACCACCCGGTGCACTTCTGGGAAAGGAAAGCTGAGGTGGGGGGTCAATCACTTCTCCCAGGTAACAAGTGACAGGACAAGAGGAAATGGCCTCAAGTTGTGCCACGAGAGGGTATTAGAGAAAATTGCATCACAGAAAGGATGGTCAGACATTGGAATAGGCAGTCCAGGGAAATGGTGGAGTTACCATCCCTGGAAATGTTCGAAAAAATGTGTGGATGTGGCACTCGGGGGCACGGTTTAGTGGTGAGCATGGTGGGGGTGCTGGGCTGATGGATGGACTTAATGAACACAGAGGCTTTTCCAACCTTAATGATTCTGTGACTCTCTGACTCTGGTCAGTGGTGTTTGGAGAGCAGCAGGACGGGGATGACACAGAGGCAGTGAGGGAGTGCAGCTAAGGGGGGCTCTCAGCTCACGTGCCAGACAGAGTCTCAGGGTTGTAGGGCTGGAGGAGAACCTTGGGCAGCAGGCACAGGGCCAGGGGAGAGTGCTGGGCTCAGCCAGGAGCAGCTGCCAGGTCCAACGATGTGCCACGTGCCCCAGTGCAGCATGGCTGGGCACAGGGCAGCCAGGGGTACTCAGGGGGTACGCAGGTGGTACTCAGGGGATACCCAGGGAGTACTCACGTGTGCAGGCGGCGGAGGGGGGATCCTGCACGGCACGGTAGAAGCTGCTGTCACAGCGGCACACACGCGCTGCCCGGCTCTCCGAGTGGCTGTGCAGGGGACACTTGGCACACAGCTGGTCGCCAGGGGCTGATTTGTAAAATCCCAGCTGGCAGGCTGCAGAGAGAAGGGCACAGGTCAGAGGGATGTGCCTGGATGAGGATCATCCCACAGCTCAGAGGATCCCACCAGCACAAAGCTGGGCAGTGCTCTCACGTAGTGCACGGGAAACCAGCCTTTCTCCTCTGCACCTGGGTGAGTCCCCTCCAGCTGCCCATCTGGAAACTTGGCTTTGTGGAAACCTCTGTCTGTTCCCCCAGCTGCACTTACTGCCATCCTGACACCCGTTCCCCACTGCTTCACAAGCAAACTCAGGTGCCTCTGCTGTTCAGGAGCTGCCTGCAAAGCTCCAGGTGTTCTCCTCGCACCTGTGCCTGCTGTCCGGCCACTGTCTGCCCTCAGGACAGAGAGCACTGCGGGGATCAAACCATGCAGCACTGGAAATCTATTGGCAACTATTCCAAAATATCATTTATGGGGCAAATTTACAACACAGTCTTCACTTCACGGTGGTTGCCACAAACACTGACTGTGCCCAGGTTCCCAAAAGCATCCATGTGGGAGGTTTCAGAAATTAAATCTCCACACCTGGGACATGGTACATGTCCCTCTGCAAGATCCTGGGGGGCTGCCACACAGAGCAACAAGTTCCCTTGCACAAAACTACTGAAAGAGCCTCTCTTGTTGCATGCTACAGCAAAAAGGCACTGCACGCCCGCTGCCCTCTCTCTAGAGGCAGAGGGACATTCAGGCCAAACGAGACAGCCTTGAAAAGAAGTTTTTTTCTGACAACACAACCTGCCTGCAGTTCCTCTGCCTCCTCCTGATGCAGGAGCTCATCCCACGCCAGGTCTGGCATTGCTCTGCTTCATCCTCCCCCCTTCTCCCAGCAGCCCCTCGGGTGGATCATTTGTCACACAAACAAACAGCTCGTCTCTCGTTAGGAAAATCGATTCGTTCAAGAGTGACATGTGGCATGTCAGGTATCTGTCTGGAGGTGGAAGGATCTGCCCTCTCTTGCAGACTTAGATTCCAAATAAGGGAAAGCAGGCTCTGTCTGGGTCCCTGTACTCATGAGGTACTTTTAGGACCAGTTCCAGTGATTCAAGGATTATTCCTGGCTCTGACTCATTTCTGGTTTTTCCCACTGAGGTAGTAATACCTTCATTTTCTCATCTTTACCTCCAGTGGCCAGATCTGCATACAGCCTCAATCTTTGCTTTCAGGCATGTAAAAGGGTTTTGTTTGTGATCCAGCATCCTCAGTGGGCTGGGTCCCTCCATGCTGTTTGTTCTGTTTCAAGGTGCTGATTTGTTTTCTTATTAATAACACTCCTTTCCTTGCCACACATCTCCCTGGACTGATGCTACCAGCATATTCCACCTATCACACACTGCACAGTGACACAACGGTTTTATAACTGAGCTACTCTAGCAATGGCAGCTGAAAGCAGTGCTCCAGTCACACATCCCTCGTGTGAGGACCTCTCCCGGCTGGTCCCTTTCCAGGCTCTGTCACCAGTTTCTGTGGCAATTTTGCGCCAAATGCTCTGTTAACAGCAGAGGAGTGATACCACTGGCAGGACGGACACGTGCTGCACGTGCCAGAGGTGGTCACAGGTTGGTGTCACAGGCTGGTGTCACATCTTGGTACAGCAAAGGCCAGCAGTTCCACACTTCGTTCCTAAATTCCTGCTCCTCCACTCCCCAAAGGGCATCAGGGCAAGGAGCAGAAATGCCCAAACTTGAGGATGCAAGGGAAGGCAGATGTGAAATTGCAGCAGCTTGGGGCTGGTTTTGTTCCCCAGCTCTTCTGGCACCTTTCACTTCCTCAAGGGCATCAGGAGAGGAGAGAACACAGGGGATGCAGATTTCAGGGGAGGTTTGCTGTCCCTTGCCAGCTGCACCAAGGACAGCCCAAGACATTTGGCAGCCTCTGGTGCCGACTGGTCCTGATGATACCAAGAGATTCAGGGACTCTGCCCTTGCCAGGTGCACCCTGATGCTGCAGCCCCCTCCAGTCTGCAGCCCTTTGGTTTTGGGTGTAAGACTCAGATGAGCACGGACACATCCTGTTCTCAGGTGGGGACAAATCTGGGAGGCAGCCAGCTGGTGAAAAAAACCCCAACCAAACTCCAAAATAAACCAGAAGAAAGATTTCCCAGTTTTTCTATGCGGGAAAGGATGAAGGCACTGCATGAGCATGGCTGGGAGCTGAGCAATGGGACAGCCCCAGTCTGTGCTGGACAGGGGCAGGTCAGGAACTGCTGCCTTTAACTTGTGTGAATGTCCCTTGGACCTGCAAACCACCATCATCTCTACCCATGCAGCAACGAGGGACTTGTGATTCCAGAGGCACTGGAGTGGTTCCCTCCACCACTATTTAATTAAGGGCAGAGAAATCAGTGCTACCTCAGGTACGGAGAGACAGGCAGCAGGAAGGATGGGAACACGAAGCACAGCAGATTTGCACGGAGCAATTGTAATCACTTAGCATTTAATGCTGTAAAAAAACCATTAATTACCTGTAGCAATGAGTCACAATTATTTTAGATGCACTCAAGGGGAAAATTATACTAAATGACAAATTACAGGTGAATTTGTGCACCAGGGCAGAGCCATCGGGAGCCAGCTCCCAGCACATGGACAGCATGAGCACACAGGGAGGGCTGGGGAGCACCTGGGGCTGGGGCAGGCACTGCTCGGGGGGTCACGCACCTCTGGGTGTCTCAGTGCCCACTTCAGAGGGAAGCAGGACACGCGTGCAAAGCCTTTTATAGGCACGGGAGAGGGCACCAGCTTGACCCTGCACAAGGGATAAAAATACCTCCAGTACAGGATGCCAGGCATGTCCTGCTCTAGATTGAGCTCTCTCATGCCACATCAGTGACATGTGGAAGACCAGGATCTCCCAGCTTAGCTCTAGGAAGAGCAAACAGCAGAGACGTGCCCAGCAGGAAAAATTCAATCAAATGCACCAGGTCTAAAACACACTGGGCTCCACAGCCATGGTGGTGGCACACACAGAAGCCTCCCAAATCTGCAGCCATGCAGCAGAGAAATGCAGAGTGGTTATTCTGCTGTCTTCACTGCAGTCAACTATAGCCACCTGCCAGAAATGCCCTCCCTGGAGCCCTGGGGAAGGTGGAGTTTCTTTTATTCCCATTATTTTATGTAATTGACACTCTTGCTCTGAGTCAGAGGATCTCAGGTCCTGCCACTTTGTGAGCCACCATAAGTGCTGCTATGGAGTGCTCCTGTCCCCAGTGCCACCCCCAGTAACATTCAGCCCCGTTGCCTGTCCCTGCAGTTTGATCTCACATGCACGATGTGGTTTTGCAGTGCATGTGGGACAGCAGCAGCCCTTCACTTGCCACTCAGCTCCAGACTTGTACACCTACATTCTTCCTGCAGCCCCGACACCTGGCTGATCCCACTGTCACCGGCAGAGCCTACAAAACCCAGCACTGAACCTGTGCTTGGCAGAGCACCTCTCTAGCCATGTATCACACAGGTGATGACCCCAGACCTGTTTGGGTCTATACCACGGGGCTTCCACTGATCCCCCCACCCTGCACCGCACACCTTGCCTATTTTCCCACCCCACCAGCCCCGCTCTCATGTGTCGCCTGCCCAAAGGACCCCGGAACAGCAGGTTTGCCTCAGGAACAGTGAACGTGGAGGGATCTGCCAGCCATCTGGAGTTCGGTCCATTTGTTTCACTCCCCCTCCATCCTCTGGGGACAGGACAACATCTGCTAATAAGCTGGCAGAGCTCAAGAGATGATGGATGGACCTGTCAAGGATACGCTAGCAGGGAACGAGCTGCTCCTCTCCCTCGCAAGTGGCTGCCTGGGAGCAGTGCTCTGCAGGTGGCCCTGGTGGGACCACCAAGGGCTGCTCCAGTGGGGCCGCAAATGTGAGCATTGCCCCCACGTCACTCCCTCTTGGCTCCGTCCTCAGCCCAGGAGGTTTGAGCAGGGTGAGAGCATGGCTGAGAGGGTGACGTGGGGCAGCTCTGGGACACTGGTGCCACCAATTGCCCCCCTTCCTGACCCTTCAACAGATCTGGGCATCCGCAAGCACTAGAAGAGCAGTCATGTATCTCCCTTTGGCCATGCTGGGAAGATACAGAGATGGAAATAAAGGTGTCACAGCCACTGTGACAGCCAGAGACAGGCACCAGTCCCAGAGCCCCCCAGGCTGCACAAGCCAGCACAGAAAATCCCAGCTCCTTTCAATCCAGTTTCAGCATGATGCCTCCAATCTCAGCTCCCATATGACACAGACACTGAAACAGAAGCAGGTTATTCTCGGTCTTAAAATGAGGCACCTGCCTCATTGCCCAAAATCTTCTGTTTTAGCAGGGCTGTGCTCCCCTTTCCCTGCAATCCCAGGTCAGCCCAGGCTCTGGGCTGTTCAGTGGCCTGGAGGGAGTTTGGGGGTCTGGCTGGGCTGCTGCTCTCAGTAATCTCCTGGTCCTGAGGTCGTGTCTCACCCCACGGCCCTGCTGGTGCTCACACACCCTCCTTGTGCTGCTTGTCCCTGCACTGCCTCAGCCCTGGTCACCTCTGGCCCCTGAGCACCACATTAGCCTGTCCACAGCCCCACTCCCACCCTTTGCACAGTTCACAACTCTTCCCACCCCCAGTACAACCCATCACACCAGTACACACCCCTGAAGTTGTCTTCTATCACCCCGGACTCCAGCTCACATCACCTCCCTGCTGCTTGGCCCTTCTTCCCACAATTAACCCACTTCACACCCCATTGCACCCGTGAGTCTTTCAGAGGGGGGAACAGGAGGAGTTTTTTATCCGTGAAGGCTTTGCAAAGCCAGCAGAACCCTGTGCTTGAGGCTCCCAGCAAGTGGCACACACAACAAAGGACACCCTGCATCCTTCTTGGTAACACCCAGATTTCACTGCCACCAGGACAAGTTCTATTTAGGAGGGTCCTGCCCTTCCAAGTGGATTAATTCCACTTGTAGTGCTGGGAAAACTGGAACCATAGTTGTACAGACTGGCTGCCTCCCAAACTGGAAATCTGCATGATGCTGCCATAGAAAAATCAGCAGGTCTTAGGGTCACACAATCACTTAGAATCAAACCTCTAGCCTTAGAATTCCAGAATCCCAGAATGGTTTGGTTTGGAAGGGACCTCAAAGATCATCCAGCTCCCCTGGCTTGCCATGGGCAGGGACACCTTCCGCTAGACCAGGTTGCTCACATCCCCATTCAGCCTGATTTCAGTACTGTTCAGTATGTTCAGTATGGACACATACCTGACTCTCTTCTGCTCTTCCCCACATCTTAAAAAATGAAAAAATAAAAGCAGAAAACACCCAAATCCCAGTTTGCTACGAGTGCTGCTCTGCTGCCTGGTGCAGACATCCTTCTGTGGGAGTGGAGGTGATGCTGTGCAGACTTGTGTAGGTGAGACAGCCTGGCACGCTCGGAGCAAAGGCTTTTTTATAAAGCTCATCCAGGGAATCGCTACAGCTTGCTGGATGGAAACAGGCAGCCTAATGCCAGAATTAGAAAAAAGCTGTTTCCCAAACTCAGTCTTCTCAAAGAGTTTTAGACATAAGTATCCAAAGCTTCTGAAGAAACCCCACAGATTTCACTAAACCATAACCAAACCCAGAAAACACAGTCTGGAGGAAGGGCTGGGGCCGAATGGGACACCCCTGAAGGTGACAGTGCTGGAGGTAACCCTGTGTCCCTGTTGTGAGGCATGAAAGAGGAAAGGACACACAGAACACCAAGAACTTCATCCCATCCCTGGCAGGAGCTGGAATGCAGTTTTGGGGGGCAGGTGAGCCCTCTCAGCAAATCCATATGGCCGTGGATGTGTAGAGGGGCTGAGCTGTAAAATGAGGGTGCCCAGACATCCCAGGGCCAGCACAGCCCTCGCCCCCACACAGCTGAGCCCCACCAGCCTTTGGATCCCTTCCTGCTTCTTGGAGAAGTGTCAGCAGCAGCAGCTTGTTTTCAGAAGGGGAAGAAGTCATCACACAAACAGTGACATGGGTGGCATCTGGAGTTCCTGCCAAGGGCAGAACAAGTTTCTGGCAGGGCTCTACTGTTCTGTGGGATGAGGAACATCTCCATGCAAGGCAATCTCACCAAGCCTCTCAGTATGCTGGTGGGGAATTTGAGATCCCTGTCCCCCGCAGTGTTACACTATCCCCAGGGCAAGGACTGGTGCAAAATCCAGGTCTTTCCTGCACTGTGTCCAAACTCCTCCACAACAGCTTCCCAGGCACCTGCACACTGGAAATCCAGAGCAACAACCTGTGTTCTCCACCTAAACGTGGCCAAATTTTGTGGAAGAGTTCAAAACAAAAATCCCCAAACAAAAAAACCACATTCCCAAACTGGTGAATGTCTTTATCCATCACAGCCCAGCTGCTCTTCACCAGTTCTCAGAGGGCCATAGAGACCTGCTAAGGACAAATAAAATTTGATTAATCCCCATCACTATGCTGAACTCCAGCTCAGTATCATTCTCACCCTTCATTTCTGTCAGTGCTGAAACACAGAAAACTCAGAAGAAAAGTGGCACACAATAAAACATTCAGCCAAGGACAAACCCCATATTGTTGTGTTGGTGGGACACGGTGGTGCTCTGCAGGCACCTCCATCCTTTTTGTTTGTCCCTTAGCAGAGAAATAAACAAATGGGTTTAGGTGTTGCGGTGCTGCTTTGTTTTGTTTTCCAAGTAAATGCAATTAGCCATTGGATTTTAGAGGAGGGAGTGATGCTGGAGATCCTGGGATCACCCTGTGCTGCCTCCTGCCCTCTCCAGCGATCTCACTGGGCTGAATTAGCCACACACACAGCCCAGCACCCCTGGGGTCCAAGCCTAGCAGCCAGGTCTGAGACAGTGAGCTTGAGGTCCTGGTATGAGACAAGTGTGAATCCAAGGATCCCACCTCAAGGCTGGGCAAGCCTCTAGGGGAAGAAGTCTTTCCTAATGAAAAAGGAAAGAGAGCAGGTTTAGATGGGATATTGGGAAGAAATTTCTCCCTGTGAGGGTGGGGAGGCCCTGGCACAGGGTGCCCACAGAAGCTGTGGCTGCCCCTGGATCCCTGGAAGTGTCCAAGGCCAGGCTGGATGGGGCTTGGAGCAACCTGGGATAGTGGAAGGTGTCCCTGCCCATGGCAGGGGTTGGAACAATATGAGCCGTAAGGTCTCTTCCAGTCCAAACCTTTCTATGATTCTGTGTTCCTAGATAGTCACAGCTTATGTATCTTGGAAAACAAACTGGTTTTTTCTTTCTTTCTTGTTTTGGGAGGATACGGAGCTTTGGGATAACCAGGAGGTGACATGGTCTCACCAGCCAGTATTCCCTGTATTTTACAGAGCAGCTGGTGGCCTTGCAAACCACAATGAAAACCTTGTCAGTCATCAACTTTTTTTGATTCCCTTGTCTGGCATCATGGAAAGGACTTTTGCATAACTCCCACAGCACCGCTTTGGAACTGTTTCTGCTCCTACCCTTGGAAGCTTTGACTTGGTACACTCACGGCAGAACCTCTCTGTGGGGGACACTCGCAGCATTGGTGCCACCAGCTCTGAGTGGGACAGCCTGGTACCCAGAGAGCAGGCACAGGATTCTGCAAGCGGGTAAGGCTGTGGCTTAGGCCTGCCATGTGTGTGCTGGGACTTGCACAGAAATCCCTCTTGAAATCCACACCAAGGAAAGTGAAACGCCTTCCAAGATGTTTGCTTGGAGCTGCAATAACAGGGTATTCTCATAGAATCATGGAATCAGCACATGGTTTGGACTGGAAGGGACCTTAAAGCCCATCTCGTTCCACCAGGGTCACCTTCCACTAGACCAGGTTGCTCCAAGCCCCATCCAGGGGCTTCACCTGGAACATTTTTCCCCAGGTGTTTCCAGGGCTTTCCCTGCCCCTATGCCAGGCTGTGCCCCCAGCACAGTACATTTCCCCTCCTCTCACACAGCTCTGCTCCCCCCTTGCCCCACCAGCTGTGGGACTTTCTTCATAAATGCCCATGGATACAAAACTGTATTCACAAGCACATAATTACCAAGCTGGGTATTTTCTCCTCTTAATTAGCAATGCCGTGGTGCTTTAATTGCTCGATTAAAGTTGCCCACAAGGAAGGTTTAAGGTACATTAAATCTGCTGATTGGTTCATCAGCATGAATCCCACCAACTGGAAAAAATTAACTGGCTTCCAGATTGCTAACCAGACTCTCCAGATCCATTTCCACCAGCTGTGTCCCACAGGAGGCACAAGAGAGCCCAGCAGTCCTTCCTCTATTCCCACCTCTCCTTCACTTTGGGGGCTGGAGGGGAAGGGTCCCAGCAGGGGCAGTGTCCCTCTCTTCTCTTGTCCAGAGGAAAAAGGCCATTTTTTTGGCTGAAGCAGAGCTGGGTAAAGTCTAACCCAGGGCCAGATCCTCGTTCAGCCACAAACAGCAGACCTGAGTTTGGTGGCTGTTCTCACTCAGGCTACAAACACCCATCTCGTGTGCACGTGGGCTGCTGGAGCAGGAATTAGGAATTGCTCACTTCCTGCTCCCTCATCACTGTTTTCCATCTAAAAGGAACAGCCAATCTGAAGGTCCCAAGAACAGTGGAGGGAAAGCAGCCAGAGGAATCAGAACACCCAGAGGATAAGATGCCTGTTCCCAAACGTCAGACAGGAATGTGTGAACGGCTCCTGAAAGCCATGGGTATTCAACAAAGAAGCTCTTTGGGAGTGGCACTTCTGCCAAAGGCTCGTCCACCCACTCTGACAACAGGGAAGAGGGCCCATCCTCTTTTCCACTTGTTTATTAAAGAAAACCCTTCCTGGGAGACTCTGTGCTCCTGGGGGTCCCCACAGCTGGATGCTGGATGGGTTTGTGTCAGCTCCCAGAGAGCAGCACCATGATCCATAGCCATGGCACTGCTGCTGATGCTCCAAACCAACTCCCTCTGTGTGTACAGCCTGTGAGCAGCTGAACAGATATTAGCCCAACTTGAAGTTTTGCTCACTGATAGCTGGTGAGAGATGCAGCCCAAGAAATAATTCAGACCTGACTCGAAAGGGGGACCCTGATGCAAGTACCATGAATTGACATGGTCCAAGGACCACGGTCTATCCACCAAGGACCACCACCACAACCCAAGGTCTTGGTGGCTCAGGAGCCTGGCAGCCCTCCCCAAAGAGGGGCCGACTGGGGCTGGTAGGAGGGATGTGGTTGAAGAGCCACTGTCCTCACCTGCCTGAGCCTCCGTGTCCACCTCTCCATCCATCCACCCACAGGACAGGGTACTCGTGTCCCAGCTCTCAGTCTTCGGTGGGTTATGGGGCCTTCCCCACCCACAGAAGCACAACCAGGCTCTCCTTTCCCATCCCTCTAATTGCACTGACCTTATTGAAATGGGTCTCTATTTGTCCTGCACAGCAGCTGCATATCAATAAGGTGAATTATGCTGATTGTCTCCTTATCTGATAAATTGCTGGGACAGATCCTTTTCCCTCCTGCTCTTGCTTATTCTGCTGTTTAGGCAGAGCAGTTGCTATTTGCTGTGTGTAAGAGATGTTAATGTGTCATGTGTGGACTGATGCATTTCAAGGAGAAAAGAGCAGCACATCTGAGGCTGTGGGTGAGGGGGTGAGGGAAGAAAAGTCCTTCAGAACCCTGAAAACAGAGGGAAAAACAAGTGGGCTGTGCTGTCCCAGGAGGGGTTTCATCCTTGGGGTGGCTGTGGCACAAGATGCTGTGGGACTAAATGCTGGGAACGGTAGGAGCTGGCAGACCCCAGGATGCCATCAACAAATGTGGGAATTCCTGCTCTGATCCCATTTCTGCCCAGTAAGGTACTGTAGCACACGTGCCCAGCCCCAGCTGGAGAAGGGGGTTCTCTGGAGAGGAACCTGGCAGAGGCATTAGGCACGGATGCGGGGACAAATGTCTGGTGTGTGGGGGCTGTGACACATCTGATGCCAAGCCAGCTGGCATCCTCAGATGGTCCTGATCCCAGTGCCCCTGGGCTGAGGTCTGGCACCCTCAATCCCATGGAAACTGCCCCTCACATCCTTATGGCAAGCAGCAGGACATCAAAGCAAGGCAAAACGTGTGGATCCTGCTGGGATGAGTGCAGGAGTCAGAGATCCCAGCCACCACCCTCCTGCCCCAAAAAAGGGCAGCGAAGGATCCAACATGATGGATGACGGCAAAGCCCCACCCCTGCAAGTGTCCAAGGCCAGGCTGGACAGGGCTCGGAGCAACCTGGTCAAGGGGAACCCCATGGCAGTGGGTGGAATGGGATGAACTTTAAGATCCCTTTCAAACCAAACCAGTCTGGGATTCTTCGACCCTGTAATGGGGATGAGAGGCAAAGAAGTTCCCAATGTTCCTGCACATCTTTCACCACGTCCCACCTCACCCCTTCCTTTCCGGGTCTGTGGCACTACCTTCCTTCTCCTCTGAAGGGCTGGGAACAGCTCTGGCTATGGTCTGGTCTCCTGAGCTGTCTTACATCACTCTGGCAGGCCCTTAGAAAAATGAATGTTAAAGAGGAGGGGGAGAAACTTCCACTGTTCAAATATCTTTAGCTTTGACAAATAAGGCGTCTGGCTGTGAAAGGCAGAAGGAAATTAATTTGGAATCATATTTTAAACACTGCCATAGAGGCAAAGTATCTTCTCTCTAATTTCTCCCCCTCCACACCTCCCCCCCCAAGCAAAAAATGAATTTCCCTGATATTTATAGAAAGATTATTAGGGCCACAAGGAGTGATTTATATCATCTCATCCCTGTGACCGAGAATGAAAAATTGCTGGGGCGACAGCCACTGGAATCCTGCTTTTGTCCGCCTGACAATTAAAACAGCTAATTTCCAACTCCAACAGATCCGCCGGGGTTATAAATCATCCCAGAAAGGCACTTTTCAGCCTGAAAAATGAACTCTGCCCCAATCAGGCACAAGATCAGAAATTTGCATCTGTTTGCCTTCATGTGTAAATATGTGTCCTGCTGCCCCACCAAAGGAGATGCAGGCAAGGAGGTGCTGCCCCTGTTCACTCGATGCTGGGTCATCAAACTGTGCTGGAGCCAGAAAAATGGGACAGGGAAGGCAGGAGGGTGAGACAACGCTGAAGTCAGAGAAAGTCCAGTGACATTTCTGTCCTTTTTTCTGATGCCACAAGGCTTGGAGAGTTTCACCAGAGAGCATTGCTGGGTCTGAGTCCATCTGCAGGGCCACCTGGGGACACATGCTGGACCACACTTCCTCCTGTGCCATGCCTGTGGTAGGAGCAATCCCACCAGAAACGGGCAGGAGGGCAGAGAAGGGGCTCTCCCACAGCTTTGCTGCCAGGAGAGAGCAAACCTGTCCAAGGAATCACATGAAAATGAGGCAGGCAGAGCCCAGCGCCAACACCACAGCCTCGCTCAGCCTCCTGCCTTTGGCATGGGCATATCCTGGGGCAGAGTGTGCAATACAGGACTGCTGGAGGGGACTACAAGGAAGGGCTGTTTGGTCCATCCGAGCCAACTTGCAGCTCCTTGCAGTGGTGGGGCTGGCACAGCCAGCCAGGAGGCCCATGCCAGTGCCCCCTCCTGCAGTAGCACCTGCCTGGCCCCACATACATCTTGCACCCACTCTTTAACATGCCGGAAGACCTTTTCTGAGTTATTAAATCTATCCCAGGATAATTTTCAAATTAACCGTCACAGACAGGAGGAGTTTCAGATAAAAGCATTTACTCTGCCCATCCTTCCCACTCTATAGCTGGAGACCTGCAGGAGCCAGCATGGGTCCCAGCAGCCCCTGGATCCATCCCAGTCCGGTATCGGACGTCCTAACCTTGAGTCAAGTCTCCCTAAGACAAATGCTCCACTTGACGTTTCCTCGCTTGATGAAACTCAAACAAAGGCCCTGCACTCGTATTTGTGCTGCTCCCCCTCACCATGTCCCATGAAGAAACAGAGAGCAAACAAATCTGTGTGGAGGGCTCTCCCGGGGAGCCTGTGCTCTGTACACACACATGCCTGTGCCTGCTGCTGGTCACCCCACTTCCTTATCACAGTTTGTTCAGCCGGCAGCTCGAAGCTGCCCAGCAGCACTGAGGGCCCCTGGGAAGGCTCCCCACATCCCCGGACGAGGGGCTCTACAGCAGCCCTGGGAGCCAAGAGATGGACGCAATGACCTTGTTCCATGAAAGCTCAGTGTTTTCCTTTTTGCTTTCCTCCCTTTTAAATTCCTGCCAGCGGTGGGTGTTTTGGAGAGGCGAAGTAGTGCCTTGATGGAGCACACCAGAGATCTCAGCACCAGGCAGAGCTGCTGGGGGCACTGAGCTGGGATCTGTGGGCCAGTGATCCATGGTAGGGAAAGATGGAGCCAGAGCAGCCCCATCCCAAAGCCATGCCCTGTGCACCAGGACCTGTCAGAGCCACAGGAGCTCCCAGGGAGTTTGCCAGTGGTACCAGCCACACATTTTGGAAGCGTGAAGCCAGCCAGCACAGGTATGGACAGCCCTGGGCCTCCATAGAGACTGGCTGTCCCAGTTTCTGTGAGCAGGCTTCTGTCCTCAGCCCTTCCCCAAAGAGGCAAGAGCCCCTTGCAGCCACCCCTCCCCTTGCAGGCACTGCAGGCAAGAAGTAGGGACTCACCCATGCAGGAATCCCGCTGCTCTTCATAGCCAGCACTGCACACACACTTCCCGATGGGCACCAACCACTCTCCCTCGGCACTGCAGTACATTTTGGGGGTGTCCCTCTCCTCTGAATGGCCCACGCACTCTCCCCGCACTTCCACCAAGGAGGATGAGTCCGCCCCAGTCACAGCCTCGGAGAAGGACGCCAAGTTCCTCACTGTAGCCGGGCACTTCTTGTAGTACACCCGCACCGAGACGATGGCAATGCAGGCACCTATGTCCTGGAAGGCCAGGTAGAACCCCCTCTTGCTCAGCGGCCCCACGCCCCGCACCTCTGTGTTCAGCTTCAGGCGCCGCACGCCCAGGTCCACGTTGGTGAAGCTCTCATCTGCTGCGATCGTGTCGATCTTCAGGAACTGGCTCTCCCGGGTGCTGGTGCCCAGGTCCCGGTCAGACTCCATGTAGTAGAGGTTGAAGGTCTCCTTGCAGGTGCCCAGCACGCCTGGCATGCTGTTACAGTCCCTCAGCGTGAATTTGATCTCTGCATAGACCCGCCGCGCTCCGTCCCGCTGGACCCAGTTGGTCCGGAGCCAGTTGTTCTGGTTGGGGGTCATGACGTTACAGACCTGGTAGGTGTGGATGGGGCTGAAAAACTCATCCATTTCATTGATCGAATCCCACTGCGGGACAGAGAAAACAGGTCACTGCAGATGTCTCCAACCCCCGGGGGAGCAGGGAGTATGCAGGAGTGTGTGCCATCTCCCACCCCTCTGCTCCTGTGTCTGGATGGGAGGTCACTGCTGCCACAGGGCAAAGGGAAATGAGGAGCAGTCGTTAGCTGCACTAATTTGGGCAGTGACACCCGGTTGCAGCACTGTGGGAGGTGCAGCCCTGCTTGCAGATGGGAACACTTGCTGATGTCCTGGCAGAAGCTGATGGCAGAGTGTGTTTGGGAGGGCTCCAAACCCTCCAGGTCATGTCTGCGAGTCCCTTTTCTTAGTGCTCAGCCTGTCATTTGCAGCAGCAGCAGGAACCACCTGCGTGGTGCTCACCTGGGTCTCCTCTGGCTCATGCACTGTCCATGCACAAACTAAACTGGGCACTATCCATCTGGAGAAGGAGTTTCAGGGTGGATACCAGAGGGTGAAGGGGAAGCATGTACTGAGCATAGGACTGTCAGCAAGAAATGTGGGCCCATGGGGGCTCAGAGGTCTCTTCTTCCCTGCAAGGTGATGCCAGTGTGGCTCCTCGGTGTGAGCCCACGGTGCCCAGCCCAGCTGAGAGGCTGGATCAGGGCTGGCTCTGGGAACCTGGATGTTCATGGCTTGACAGCTCAGGGGTGAAAATTCCACATGCCAGTGGCTGCAGGGTGAGCCTGGGGAGGAGATGCTGGCAAAAGCAGGTTGCAGCAAGCAGGATTGCTATGGAGGGTGGTCTGGGTGAGTTTAGAGGGACAGGGACATGGGTGTCACATAAGGAAGGGATGCTAAGTGGGTTTAAGGGATAAGAAGTGAGAAGAAGTAGTGGTATTTTGGATATGAGTTCCATAGGTGAGGGACTAGTAGAACTTAGCTGTTGGGGGCTACATGACACTTCTGAGGGCTCAGTCTTGCCTCGTGTCTCCCTCTCCACTCTCACCAAATGCCTCAGCAGGACTCGCAGACTTTCAGCGTGCTGGGGGCTTCCCACCACCTCTTCAGCTCACATTTCTGCTCAAAGCAGGTACTCCAATCACACCCCCATGGATGGGTCTGGGACCCCTGGATTCTTATGAGAGAAGGGGAAGAGGAAGAGGAGCAGAGGAGAACTTCAAACCACCTGGCTTTTCCCTAAACTTAGAAACAGGCTTTGAAGTCCCACCCCCATGCCCAAGTCCAGCTGCAAGGGACAGCCCCAGATGCAGTGCTGCAGAAACTGGAGAAGGCACTGGCACTCCTGCTCCTCTGCCTTCCAAATCATCACCACCTTCCTCACCCCAGCCTCAGCGTTCCCCTCCTGCACCTTCCTGGGGTCCTGGCTCTGCCTGGAAGCTGGCAGGGAGCAGCCTCCACCTCGGCACCTGTGTGTACCCAGCCGTCTGTGGGGGTTGGGGGAGCCAAGTAAATCCCCAGTGCTGCAAAGGGCAGGAAACCAAATCTTTTAGGCAGCATCACAGGTGCATTAAAATAAACCTCTAGGCTTGCTCTGACAGGGCAAAAATGTTGTTTTCTTATGCAAGTGGTAACTTGTGTTTCATTAGACACAAAACCAACAGCAGTCCCGAGAGAAGGATGCTCAGCTCAAAGTGGGTGAAGCCTGCAGCCTTCACCCCAGCGATGTGGGAGCTGACGAGGATGCAGATCCCTGGGACAGGCACCCACCAGCCTCGCTGTGCGGCTGCCAGCAGTGCAGGGACAGGGCACAGCTAGGAGAGGGCAGCACACCTCCAGAGCATGAGAAATACAAGAAAGAGGTATCAGTGATACCTGTAAGACAGCCCACTCCCTTCTCCCCTCTCCAATGGGAATGTCCTTCCTCGTTTGACCTCCCTGACCTGCTGCTCCTGGGGAGGTGGTGTGGTGCCTTCTGCTCGTGTGAGAGTGATCAGAGCAGTCACTGCAGTCATGTACATCTTCAGTTTTCTCCAGCATCTCCAGTTTTCTCCTGCATTTAGGAGAAAACTCTGCTTCTCTGTCCTAAGGAGCTTGAAGCAACCTGGAAAAGGCAGCAGCTCCAGGTGCAAACTACAATGGAAGCTCATTTTAAGGAGAATATGCTGGCAAAGGGGTCAAAGTCAAGCCACTCTCAGGAAAGAAAAAAGTTTGTGATGCATTGTAAAAAATTGTCTTCTGAATCCCATAAACGCCCAGGTTTGTCCTGGGACCACTGGGAATGTGCCCTGCCCTCCAGTGCTCAGGTGTTCAACATGGAAAGGGGCCAGGCTACGGGTGTGCTTGGCTGGAGGGATGAGGACAGCACCCCTCAGCTTCCCAAGCCCAGGGACGAGCCTGTCGAAGGTGCTGTGACACCCAGGACACTGTCCTGCCACTTGGTCGGGGGGCACAGGGGTGCTGGGCAGTGTGTGTAGCACCAGGCACAGCCCAGCCCCTGGCGGCGTTGCTCCCCGCTCCCACACCCACTTGTGCTCATGCTGCTGCGACGTTTCCGAGGGGGTGGAAGTCGCTGTCGAAATTAATCGAGCACAAATTAACACAACATCTGTTTCCTGTCTTTTCCCTGCTGAGTTTCCCGAGGGAAGTGAAGCAGAGCTGTGCACGGGAGGAGACACACGGGGTGAGGGCAGAGCTGTGGGGGTGAGCGAGGGTGTCCCCCACGATGCACAGCCAGCTTCTCTCGGCATTGCCTGTGGGGTCAGGGCTCTCCACGAGGGTCTGGCAAGGGAAAGATGAGGTTATTGTGTGCACCAAAATGCTTTGGCTCCAGCTCATCTGGTTGGTTTTGGTCTCCAGACATTCACTTCTCTCCCAGATCTGCAGAGGAGATGGAGCTCACTACTGCCCTGTCCCCACATGCTTGTGGCACTGCCACTGCTGGCAGCATCCTCCCTGTTGACAGAGCAGGAGATAAACGCCCACCTCCAAGCACCAGCAACAGCTGGCATCAGCCACACCTCCACCCCTGGCAGGAATTTGGAGAGTTTGCATTTGCACCATCACTCTTTCAAACTTGGTGCTTTTTTGCACAGCAGCTGCACTGTCAGTTCTGTCTCAGGGTCCCTCGGGATCCCAGTGTGAGACCAGCCCAAAACACCACACTTGGCCTGCAGGGAAAGTGCTCTAAGAATGGGGCAGGCAGGCTACCTGAGCTCGTGGCTCAGATGCCGCAGATTCATCTTCCCAGCGTGTCACAAGGCAACCCAAGTCCCATAGGCTCTGCCAGGTCCCGGGACTTGCAGGGCATTTGGGATCACAGAATCCAAGAATGGTTTGGGTTGGAAGGGAACATCTTGTTCCAACCCCCCGCCATGGGCAGGGACACCTTCCACTATCCCAGGCTGCTCCGAGCCCCGTCCAACCTGGCCTTGGACACTGCCAGGGATCCAGGGGCAGCCACAGCTGCTCTGGGCACCCTGTGCCAGGGCCTCCCCACCCTCACAGGGAAGAATTTTTTCCCAATATCCAATCTGTAAATACTCTCCTTCAGCTTAAAGCCATTCCCCCTTATTCTATTACTGCTTAACCTTGCAAAAAATCCCTCTCCAACCTTCCTGTAGGCCCTTTTAGGTACCAGAAGAGGGATGGAGGGACCTGCTTCAGGAATCCCCATGACTTGAGGGGTTTTTCTGTTTCACCTTAGTTCCAGGCTCTGTGGGCAGGAGGGGACATCTGTGACAATGGGTACTACTGGTTCAAGAGCGCAGGCACCGTGCACGCCCCAGGCACTGCTGGCTCTCAGCTCATGGGCTGAAGTGGTTTTATGAACCAAAGCTCAGCTCGGCCCCACCACTGTGATAAGATCCCCCAGCGAGACAGAAATGAGGACATCATAATTAACGTGGTGAGCACACATGCTGGGGGATGATGTGATTGCATCTGCATTCAGGAGTTTGCCTAATAGTTTAAATTAAAGTCAACACCAGTTATAAAAAATTTGCCAGATTATGAAAGGCGAGAGATGCAAACACCAGATATCTGGGCAGCTGAGTAAGGTCTTATAAGTCTCCCAGGGCCTGTGTGGCACAGCAGAGGAGAAGGAGGAGGAGCAGAGACTGTGTCCCCCTGGAGCAGCGGATCAGCCTCCCGCCATCCTTGCAGTGCAAAGGAACGCATGTCCCCAGCCCTGGGACAGCTTCCAGGAGAGCTGCCAGGTCTTCCTGACATAGCAAAGCTTTTGTGGCCACTGAGATACCCAGCCCTTTCCTTCCCAGCATGCCATGGCACCTCCTCGCACCATTGTCACTGGGAGAGGAAAAAAAGAGAAGGCTGTTATTGCAGCTATAAATCATTAGATGGGAGGCCTTAATGGAGATAATCCCCATGAAATCAGTCACTGCTGTGGCTAAGGAGGGATTTGTCAGGCAGTTAACTACCCTGAGCTTCACTGCAGGTGATTAACTCCTGGTAGTGACCAGCATCTGGGGAATTAGCAATAACCCAGCATTTACTGAACAAGCACTGGGAGATGAGCTTTTATCTCAATTACCAGTCTAAATCTTTATTTTCCAATGTTCCATTCCTACGCCTTTTTTTTTTTTTTTTCCCAAAGAAAATTAATTTCACTGCAGCTTGAGCTGTAACTTGCTGGTATTCCTGGATCCGGGTAAAGGCTCCAGCTTGGAAGAGAAACTCGAGAAATACAACAAGGACATCAAAGTGAGGGAGAGCAGAGACATGGCCTAGGCACATGGGAGAGCCCCGATATCTCTGGGTGCTCTGAGAAGATGACATGAACCTGAAGGGGGATGGAATATCAAGGACACAGCATAGCTTGGACTGGGGATGGGGTTTTATAGGGTGGGCTTGGGGCAAAGGGAGACCCTGCTCCATGACAGATGGGGCTCATCCAAGCCATGAACTCGTTGTTGGCTGAAGGACCAGACCCAGGTAAAAAAAGTCCCCTGGTGCGTAGGCACGGCTCTGCAAATAGCTCAGTCCCAGGGCTGAAATCCCCATTCTTGGTGCACAAATACTGCTGGGAGACGATCCTCTGGCCATGTCTGTGCTTTCTGCTGGGGGTTCCAGCAGATCTGGTGCCTTTCTGACAGTGTACTGTAGGATGAAGGAGGAGCACCCTTGGCCAATTGTGCCCAGGGGCCTTAGAATACACCCCTTTCTGAGGAGCCAAGGGGCAGGGATGGGGAGATGCAAACCTCTCTGAAGGTCTTTCCTGGTGTTCCCACCAGCAAAGCCAACATGGAGCATGCGAGGTGCGATTGCTGAGGATCATGCAGGGCCTAGAGTTGGACTTGATGACCCTCGTGGGTCCTTCCAGCTCAGGACATTCCATGGCTCTGTGATAGATGTTGGGGCAGCTGCCTGGGTGGCGATGCCCAGCAGCTCTCTGGGCTGACCCCAGCCCCTGCAGCAAGGGGGAAGCTGTAGGGCTGCCACAGGAGGTGCTGGCGAGGGCGGAAGGGGAGGTCGTGAGCAGCATGGGGGGCCTTTCTCCAGCACTCAAGGTGCTCCCATTCTAATTAGCTTTTGCAAGGCATCATTCAAGCTCCTTAGATACCCTGTGTCTGAACAAAATCATTTCCTGTTTGACTTTGTAAATCAAAGTAGACGATAGAATAATTATTAATAATATGTTGACTTATCTCATCAGTGTTTTAATTAGTCAGTAGAAAGGCAATTTGCAAAGGGGCCGATCAGGCTCCCTCTGATCCAGCAGGTCACGTGCCGAGCAAGGAGAGGGGAGAGAAGGGCACTGGGGCACTGGGGCTTTTTGCTGGAGAGAGCTGGGATACAGGAGGCATGGCAAGGGAAGGGGTTGACCACACTGATAAGAGTTTAATTTTCAATGCAAAGGGAATTGTTCTGGGAAAGGAGCAAGCTGCAAAGCTCCTGGGAGCCCTTTGAAGTTATAATTGAGAGGAACCGCAGCCTGCGGGACAGGGATGCTCCCAGTGACCCTTCCGCTTCCTGCACGTGTCTCTGGGGTGGAGGTGAGGGGGGGGATGCAATTAAACCCCCGAGCAGCAATTACAGCCAAGTACCCCTCAGTTAATTATCTGGCAAGAGAAAATGTCAAAACAGGCCAGGCATGGCTCCCTGATGGCCTGACGCTCCCCAGGGCCCACTGCACTGCTGACCCTCACCGTGCCCATTGCTCCCAGCTCCTGCTCCTCTGCTCTTGCTGGCCATGGCAAAGCCAGAGAGGGAAGTAACCTTCCAGTGAGGCAAGTTCACCTTGCCCACAGGTGCAATGAAAACATCAGGACTTTGCAAGTGGTCTCCGTCCAGTTTTGCAGTGCTGATGCTTTAGACTGTTGCCCTGGCTGTGCCGGCAGCTCTGGGATCTCCCAGTCAGAGGAAGAAGCCTCTGAGGCTGCTGCCTTTCCTCTGGATCCCTAGGTGTGACAGCACCTGCAGGTGCTGGACCAGCAAGCCATAGGGCACTAGGCAGTGAGCTAGCAGACACAAGTCCCCTTCTGAAGCTCCTCAGGCTGGGGGCCAAGGCTCTGTGCTGCTTAGTGCCATGAAAAGACCCAGGTAGGGCTACCCACCTCCTACTGTCACCCATGTAGCGGTCCTGGGGGGAATGGAGATGTGTGTTTTGATCTTTATTCCTAACATGACCTCAGCCAGCAGTGCTGTCCCTTGGCAGGAGGATGCTGTTTCTGCCCATGGATGGAGCAGATACACTGTGGGGAAATCCTGCACCCTCCAGTACCAAGTGCACGCTCCAGCTGTGGCCCAGGTAGGACAGCTGGCAGGCAGCAGGGATGGGGGGGCCACTGACACCAGTCTTTCAGCCAGAGTATCTAAATTAAGAAAATGGCAGCAAAAATAAATGACCTCAATGAAAATCTGGCTTCACAGTACAGTGCCTCTATACAACCCCAGCCCAGGCCTTCCAAAGCCACAGCATGGGGCAATGGACAGGGACAGCCCCAGGGACACCCAAAGCACGGGGCACAGATGGTGACCAGCAAACGGAGTCCCTTTCTTAGAGCAGGGATCACACCGGATCTCCCCCGCCTGAGCCTGAACTGCACCGTAGGGGCTGCTCGGGAGGCACCTGCTCAGAGCCAAACCATTGGCACTGAGAGCGAGTATTCTACCGCAGCTTCCCTGAGACATCAGCACCGTAATCCATCTCCTGGTGGATCCAGCAAGCAGATGCAAGGGCAAATTTACTACTCGGAAAGGACCTGGAGCTGAAGGACCAGCAGGGAGGTAAAGGAATGAGATACTCTTTCTGGATGATGTGATACAATGGCCCCTGGAAGAAGAACCATGGTCCAGACGAGTGTTTAGAGGAGCCATTAAAACATCCGGCTGGAAAAAGATATGCAAAGTTGAGAGTGTTCAAGACGGTTTCCACACAGGTGTGTGGTCATCCTGTCGGTAACAGGGCCACAATTTGGGCAAAAGCACAGGGTAAGTGCACCGCGGAGTTACCCACGACTGACTGAGGTCCTGTAGGACTCAGCAGCATGGAGTTGGGTGTTACACAGCACCTAATGTTGTGAGCCTCTTTGGTCTTCTCTTACTTTTTTGGCATCCAGTATTATAATTTCTTTTTATTCTTTATTATATTCATTATTTACTCTTTATTTAATTTACTTATTATTTTATTTAATTTATCATGTATTATTTAATTTATTATATATATTATTTATTAATTATTATTTATTTTTAATAAACATCACTAATAAGATGGAGAATTCAGATGTATTATTGTTCAACAGCTGCTGGTGAAGGACTGCTGGGCGATGGCTGGGCATCTGCTGTAGAGAGCCCTGAGAGCCAGCCCCAGCCCCTGTGGTCACCTGACAGTCACACCTGACAGTCCAAATGGGTTGGGGCTCTGGATTCATCCCTGGGTTTGTGAATGTCCAGTACAGGATGCTGCACCTTAGCCGGCCATGGAAGTCCCTGATGTGGTGAGAATGAGGCTCCTGTAGGCTCAATCCTTTGTCTGCTTTGGGAGTGCAAGGCCCTGCCCAGCACAGCCAGCTCAGGTGGATTCATCCTCACCCAAATCACCTCAGGGATGAGGTGATCCCACCTGCATTCCTGACAGGGAGCAAGGGCCTGGGCATGCGGTCATCCAGAAGGAGAGTCTTGGGCAGTCAGCGAGCAGTGGATGGACTGACCATGGGGAGGAATTCCCTAGGAAGGGATGAAGGACAGAGCACTCCATGTGGACAATGGAAAACAGCCCTGACTCCCAGAAAATCCCAGAAATATTCTCCCTTGCAGGGGAGCAGAGGAAGCCCTGGTCCCTGATTCCCTGAATGTGCATCAGGCTCCTCCAGGATGCCAGGATTTGGCAGCAGGGCTGGGATGAGATGACAGCTGAGGAGTGACAGGACAGTAATGACAGCCAAGGGCATGCATGAGGAGGACAACATCTGCCTCGTCCAGGCAGAGGCAGAAGAAGGTCCCCTGGCTGGAGACCAGAGCCAGGCAAACCCCCGATGGGTTTTTAGCAGGGGCCTGTTAACAGCATCACCACAGGACCTGGAGGATTTACCAGCACCAGCAATTTTGCAGCCAAGGATGTTTTTTCCTCAAAGCTGGGCTGCTCTGAGATCTGAATGAACTGACAGGTCTGAAGGCCCGTATTTATGCAGGAGATCACATCACATTAGTTCTGCAGTCCCCTCTGACCTTGTACCTCTCAATCTCTTACATTCCCAGGATATTCATCATTGCAACAACTAACTGCTAAAATTAGAGCTGAGTTAACGATTTAATATATTTACATATAGGATAAAGTCTGATAGAAATCTGATCATTGGTATTATTATGAATTCATTGTTCTGATCACTCCTGCTCAAACAGTGTGGGGACTGAAAGTCTCAAGCAACAGATCAATGAAAATTATTAGAGGCCTGGGAAGATTTCTGTGGGAGGTGGAATTGAAAAGATTAGGACCGTTTAGTTCAGAGAGAGGATGAAAAAGAATGGACATGAAAAATCAACACAGCAGCAACAGCCAGGTAGGCACCCCAATTTTGCACATTTTGTGCCTGCAGAAAGCCCCACTGTGCCTTGCAGTTGGTCCTGTGGGTATTTATGGGATTGTTTCTGTTTGCTAAATGAACGAGCAAAATCCTTCCAGCCAGGTCACCCTGACATCTGAAACTCGCTATTTCCAAAAAAGCTTCTGTGGCGGGAAAACCTGGGCATGGAAATGCAAGTGAAGGGAGTGTGTGGAGAGGATCCAGCCAGTGGACATGGCCAGCTCACCTGGGGGTCACCACCCCGCCATCCCTCCTGGACACGCTGCAGGACTGTGAGTTTGCATCCCCTTTCCCTCTCCTCCGCAGGGGAGGCTCCCCTGCCCCTCTTGCCCAGTTCCCACAGAAATTCCTCAGATTACAGGTGGTTGGGAGCTTCCTGGTCATTTGGGGCTGTTCCCCCTGATGCTTGCCCGGTGCAGTGAGGGATGAGACGCTTCTTAGCGCGTCCCAGCTCTTGAGTCCCCTCAAAGTTCAGGACCTGGTGAAAACCTGGTCCCTACCAGGGAATATGGAAGGTTAAATGCATCCCTCTGCCGGTCTGTCAGGCTGGCATTTTCCTGACAGACATGGTCTGTTTGTCTCATCAGCACTGGCTTGGGGCTGAGATGTCCACTCCCTATCCATCCCCTGACCCCTGCCACAGCGACCCATGGTGACCCATCCCACTGGGGTCCCCCTGTGCCAACAGTCACTTCATACTTACCCCATGTGAGGGATAAGTCATCCAGCCCCAGTCCCCCGGGATTGTTGACGTGTCTAGCAAGTTCACTGGAAAACACAGGAGCAAAAGCTGTGTTAGAAAGCTTTGTCCCCATCCCCAAGGGGTGAGGAACAGAGCCACCATGAAGAAGCCCTCCTCGCATGCCACTTCCTGGAAAATGCCCCCCACCCGTCAATCTTCCGCCACGGGCTGCCTGGCTGGATGTGAGGCAGGTATAGAGTTTGGGGATGGCAACAAGCGATGCTCCCCAGAGCTGGTGGTTCAGGATAGAGCTGAGTCCTGGCCCAAGCACTGAGAGAAGTGTGACCTTTTGGAGGAGAGGAGGCTGTAAACAGCAGGTTGGAGGGAATGCAAAGCAAGGAAAGGCTGTGGAAACAAACTCCCAGCACCAGGTTGTCCACCAGTCCCACCCTGGGCCAAGACTGATGCAACTGGAGCATCATTCCTCGGCTGGACACTTCTCCTCTGGAAGCCCTTTAGGCTCAGCTCCCTCCCAGCATCACTGGGCTTGAAGTCTGCACTCCAGCAGTTGCTGTAATTGCACACTGCAGTGCCCGGCTCCAGCACAAAGAGACTCCCCATGGTCTTGGCTGACACCCCACTGCAGAAGTCCATCAAAGCCAACCCCTCCAGATCCCTGCCGCCACCACCAGGAGCCCGGCTTAAAGAGGAGACAGAGGCAAACTGCAGGAAGAGGGGAACAGATTGTGTGGGGGGAGAGGCAAGGATGCTTTCCAATGTGCTCAGGAGCTTCCTGTGGAAACCTGTGCAGTGGCAGCAGTGGAAGAAAGCAGGATGCCATGGCACTGCTGCCTCTGAGCCATCTGAGCCCCACGCCCAGATCCCGGAGCACCAGGCAGAGGAGAGCCTTGCCCTGCCTGATGCCCCCAACTTGCTCAGCACCTGGGGAAGGAGCCCAAGCCCCAGCTCCATGGTGCAGATCCAGAGGGATGGAGGCTTGGAGGAGGGTGCCAGCAAGGTGCCCTGACCCTTGGGAATGAGTGCAGTGGGCACCAGCACCTCAAATGCCTCAACACCCCTCGACAGCACCAGGCTCCCACAGGGACCCCTAGTGCCTCCAGCTTTCCCCATTCCCTTTATCCTGAAGCCACCCAGTGAGATCAATGCCTCCGGAGGCTTCATCCTTGCTGGCTGCCTTTCCTCACCCTCGAGGAGCACCAAACTGGACCTGGAGGCACTTTGTCACAGCATCCCTCTGCAGCACCAGTGCTGGGCTGGTCCCTGGGCTCGGGAGGGACGATGGTCTTGTTTCCAGGACCAGCATGTCATAGCAGGGACAGGGCATATCAGGACAGCGGCTCCAGTCCTGGCAGAGCCTGGGCTCAGCATGAGGCTGGTCCCTGTAGCCCGAGGAACGGGTGCCACTTTCATTTACTATTACCAGGCAGGAAAGGAGAGGGGGGGAGAGAGGAGCAGAGACGTGAGCTGGCTGTGAAACACCCGGACGTCATGCTCCTGACAGAGCAGATTAGGAGCTTTTGAGGCATTTATTAATGTTAGCAGAACAATTTGAAAGAATTTCCAGGGTTTCTTGTGTGGTTCCATTGGCCCAACAGCAGGCCAAGCCCCTCCACTCCCTGCGCAGCGCTGCTCCCACTGCTGAAGAGGCCCCTTGCCCTCAGCACGGAGTAATTACCTCGGAGATCTCAAATCCATTTTTATTTGTTATTGTTAATCTGAAGATTTTCTGCCTATTTTCCCTGGGTAATTCGCCCAGCAGGAGCCCAGGCTTGGGAGTTTCCCTGTTCACAGTGCAGGAGCACAGTCCCGGTGACCCTCAGCAGGCAGGTTGCAGGGAGGGGACAGCTTTCGCAGACCCTCTCTCCCCCCCACCGTGGTCTCTGCACCCTCTTTCCCACGCTGGGATGCTCAGCAATGGATGTGGCTGCCTCTCACTGGTCTGCAGGCAGCAGGAGGAGCCTGCATGGACTGGGGTCCAGCAGGAGCATCGTGTTGTGAAGATTGATGCTGAGAGCACATAGTGGGGTGTACCCCAGACTTGTCTGCCAACAGTGTGTGCGACCTGGAGCCAGCTTGCTACACCCCATCCCAGCACGCTGACCATGTGGTCATCACCCAGTCTCACAGAAATATCGTGACGACCTGAAGGAGTCATCTCCTTTCTGTTGCTTTGGTTCCCAGACGACCTACGCCAGCTTGCATCCCTGCATCCCACCCATGGTCAGATTCCTCTTTGCAGGAAGAGGGATAAGTTATTTCTTTTATTCCCTCAATTCAGCCAAGTGCACAGAGCCCTGCGTTTTAAGCCCACGCAGCAGGCACTGCACAAACACAAAGGCATTGCGCGTCCGAGAGCTGCTGTTAACTCATGGGATAGCACGCGCGCCTGTGGATCCGTGTCCATCCAGCAGCACTGCGACGTGCTCGGATATGGGGACACCAACACTCTCCCAAAACCCAAGCAGTTACAGCCCAGGTTACAGCCCAGCTCCGAAGGGAACCCGCCACACCTCATGCGACAAGTGCCTGTCCAGCCCCGTGCAGGTGAGCTCCCGGCTGTGCTGCTTCTCCGGGGGCGATGCTCAGAGCCCGCCCTCGATGCCGCAGGGTGAGCAAGACCACCACAAAGGACCCCTTTCAGCTGAAACATTTTTTCAGAAAATGTGCCGGTTTGGGAGACCTCTCTCCTACAGCTGGGCAATTCTGTTTGATGTTATGGACTGTCTGCACGTATCAGTCTCAAACCGCAAGCTCCATTTTGTTTTCCTTAGCACCATTTTGTCATTTCCCTATTCTGTGCCTTGGCCTTGCCTCAGCGTATTGAGCCAAAACACCAGGAGGTGTCAGGGGAAATTCTCACCCTGGTGGAAAAGCTGTCAAGCCTGATTGCCTGTTCAAATGGAAGCACCTAGGAGCGAGCAGGTCGCTTCCCAGCACAACTGGGGTCTGCAGACGGAGCCTCACGTAAGGCAGACCCTCTTGCTGCATAAAGTTGCATCGTGTAATGGTGCATGAGTAGTGCACATTGCAGCCTCATAGATACAGACTAGGCAGGAGTCAAAATGTGTGAATCAGTATATGATGTACGTGTATATTGTATTTATACCGATATCTCTGGGTTTGGATCTATATCTGTATCCATTTCCATACCCAGATCTACCAAATTCTAAACCCTTCTTGGGATGAGTGAGGGAGCTGAGACTAGGACTAGCATCCAGAGGATGTGCATTTTTCTTGGGACCATATATCTCTTGTCATATATCTATATCTGTATATCTCTATCTTATATTTATATTTATATCAATATCTATATTTATATCTGTATCCTCTATGTCTATATCTATATCTATATCATCTATAAAGAGTGAGTGCTTAGATACCCTTGCCAACACTTGTGCTGGTGGCCACAGCTCCTGCGGGGATGTATTGCATCCCTACAAACTGGTGCGCGGGCACCTTGGGGTCTCGCATCCAAGCATCCCGGGCTCGGGAATGGGCTCATGGTATTTAGGGGAGCCTGTGCATCCTCAGCCCATCCCGGGTTCATGGTGGGGTGGTGGAACAAGCCTGGAGGTGACACACTAGTGGATGTGCTGAGCCCCAGCCTTTGGAAGAGCAGTGGGGGACCAAAGAGGGCTCTGAGCACCCTCGCTAATTGTTAACCCCACTGCGGTCCTCCCTCTAATTACTCCACCATCTCCCTCTTAGGCAGGGGCTTTGTAGCGCAGGCGTGAGGAGGAAGGGTCAGTGGGAGCAGCCCTGTTCCCTTGGGCTTCAGTTCCTCTCCATCACAACTTCAAAGGCCTCCCAAGATTCCCAGCAAGGCTCCCCCCCCGCAATGCAACAATGCCTTTTGCATCGATAATTAAACTCTTATCAGCACAGTTTGGCTGCTCCCCACTCCCCAAAGACCAGCAGGCTCCGCTTCACTACCCCAGCAGGTCTGCACACCTCACACTGTCCCCACAGCCCCAGCCCCTCTTCATGGGGGAATGACACAGGGAGGGTTATCCACAGTGGGAAGAGAGTCTGAGAAAGGGGCAGCGAGAGGCTCCCCGAGAGGAGGGGAACAAGAGCCAGTGGCATTCATTTCCCATAATCTGGGGCCGAACTCTGAAGGGGCAGGTGGGGCCGGGGTGGGTCAGCTATTTAAGTCCCACCATTTAATCCAAGGGCCGGCTGAATAGGCAGCCGTGACCTTTCCAACTCAGGAGGCAAAGCTGAGACACAAAGTTGTGTCTTACTGGCCTTGGAACATGATGAGGGGACAGGATCGGAAGCTTCGCTTTCAGCCTCCTGATCCCTGGGACAGTATTTATCTTCAAGGAATGAAAAATAGCCATTTATTCCCCAACACACGAGGCCAACCGTTGGGGCTCGGAGGGAGGAGCAGCACGCCTGGAGGGTAGGTCAGCTCTCCCCGTTCGGGAGCTGTGTGCAGGGATGTTCCCCACGGATCCAGGTCAGCAGCGGGGTGCTGCTCTCCCAGACCAGCAGCCAGATCCAGGCAGGATGTGTCCAGCAGCTGCTCATCCACCTAATGAGCACGTACTAAGGACACAGCGGGGATGGGGCTCCCCTCGGCACCCACCAGCCTCGGCTGCCCAGAAGGAGGAGTTTAGAAAAGCACTGCGGGTAGATCCAGAAAATATCATCAAATCTGGCAGGAATTTTGGATTTCCACACTTCTGGAAGTGCCAGAATCAGGCTGGAAAACAAAATAAAACCAAAAAAAGGCAAAAAAAAAAAGGAGAAGAAAAATCCCAACCAAACAAAAAAACCCCAAACCAACAACAACAACAACAAAAAAAAAACACCCACAAAAAAACAAAGCTAAAAAGAAACATTTTCAAACGAAAGCAGTGCTGCTTTTTGCCTGTGCCCTAATTCCCATTTCAGGATTTCTTCTCAGACCTCCAGATTGTTGCTGTGAACTTTCTGTATTTAATTTTATATCATTTTGTAATGCATCAGGAGCGGCAATGCCCATAAGGACTGCCCAGAGGGTCACCCCTTTTCACTGTACCCAGAGCAGGAGATACTTTGATGTAGGAAGAAAGCTTGTTTGTTCAATCAGTGCTAACAAAAAGCCTCAGTTCAGGTTTTAAAAATAAAATTATCAACCTGATCCTTCCAGCCTCTGCATGATATCATGTAAGATAATGTGCAGCGCAAGAGCATAACCTGTGGTAGGACTGAGGTGTTGTGAAATAATGCAAAAAATGAAACAAAACAAAACAAAACACCCTGAATAAAGTATTTCTAAGGCTAAAAACCTTGAAATTATAGGGCAGGGTTTTTTCTTCCCAGAAAAAAAACCGCACATCAAAAGTCAAACAACAAAAAGCTGTTCCCTCTCAAAACTACAGGTGAGAAAATAGAGATGTAAAACGGTCATGTTTCCTGCTCGCTTTGAGACTCCCAATGCTTGTGTGCAGTGGGACAGACAGGGAGAACTGGGCATGCTGGTGTAGGAGACCCAAATTAAACACGCTACTCACCACTAGGCAGGGTGTTACAGTACTGGTGTATGTCCCCGGTACTGGTGTGCACCCCTGGTACGGGTGTGCACCCCCGGTACCGGTGTATGTCCCTGGTACTGGAGTGCACCCATCCCCAGTACAGGTGTGCAGCCCCGCACTGTGGCACTCACTGGTTCCGGTGCAAGCTGAAACTGGAAATGTCAGAAGGCCCTGGACTGTGCCAGGGCTCGAGGATGGGTGTGCGGGGCTGGATGGGGCTCAGAGTGAGAGTGAGCCCACACTTCCATGTCCCTAGTCCCTGAGCCAGTGGGAAAGGAACTATTTCAGGCTCTAGAGGTGACTGGGCTCGTTGTAATTCAGGACAGAAGCCAGAGGAGGAGGTGGAAAGGCTCTGGGGATGGGGGGTGAGAAAGGCCAGGGAGGCAAGAAATTCCATGGAAACATCCAATGTGAGCAGGGGAAGAAGCAAGACTGCGGCGAGGCTGGGGAAGGTGCACTGGGGTCCCTGTGGCCCTGGAGAAGGCACGACTGGTGCCCCCAGTTCTGGATTTGGCCATTTGGGAGTCACACGAGTCTTTCCCACCACAATGTCCCCAGTCTGAGGGACGGCACAACGACATGGCCCTGTCCATCAGCAGAGAGGAGCCCATGCCTGGCACAGCCACTCCTTGACATGTCATCTGGCTAAAGCTCTGTGAGAACTGATCCATTCAACCCCCACATCACCAAAGGGTGGCTCCTGGCATCCCTGACCACTGTCCCCAAAGACAGAAGCTTGAGGAACAGGTAGTGGACCTGCACCCGAACCGGGACTTCCCACTTCCCACTGAGCTGCAGTCCAGGTACAGGGACAGCCTAAACACCTCATGGTAACAGTAATGCAATATCATGACAGCCTTTAAAAATGCCACAGGAGTTTTCTGACACAAAATAAATGTCTTCTGCTTGCAGTCAGCAACACCTCTGTGGTACAGACTCCAAGAAATGGGAGCTGCATCCAGAGGGGTTTGTCCCAGTGTCCTTACACCAGTCCTGACTCCCTCTTCTCTTTTCTCGCATCTGTTGGGTATAATAAAATAGACACAAATGAATTTTCAGCTTTAGTCACCGAGGTTTCCGACCTCTGCTGCATTTTTTGGACACTGAAGCTCATTCCAGGTAAGCTGCTTACACCGTCCCAAGTCCTTTTCCCAGAGTATCTCACTCCCCACATGTAAGCTGCGTGCCCACTCTGTTATCTCCCGCCTGTTTGGGGTTTGGAAGACTTCTTACCCCAAACTGCCACTTCCCATGCCACCCACAGTGACTCAGGCAGACCTGGCACTGGAGATCTGTGCCTGTATCAGAGCCAGGGCAAACCTTGCAGCACCCTGAAAATGCCACCCTGCCCTTCCCACCGATCCCTGCATCCCAGCAGTCCTGGCAAAGCTTTGAGTGTTATCCTCTCTGGAATCCTCACTAGGGAAACGTGGGTTTTACAAATGTGCTTGCTTATCTGGATTATCTGGAGGGGCTTTGCATGGCAGTTTTTCAGGCTGTCGTATGCTTTTTCCCTAATTTCTCTGAGGACATCTTTGCTCTCACACCAGTTGTTCACCCTAAACCGTGCTGAGCTGTTTGTACCCCGGTGACATTTTTAAAGCAAGATAATTTCTTTTAAAGGCTTTTGCCTTTGCTCTCTTAAAAATAGCTTTCTAAAATGGAACATTTTCACAGACAAAAATACCAATACTAACCGCATTTGAGGGGACAGCCTGAATATCTCATACCACTGGTAATTAAATATCACAGAAGTCCTTAAAAATTGCATGGAAGGTGCATAACGCAGAAGGTATTTCATCCAAGGAAAGACCCAGGAACTTGTGGCATTGTTGGTGCTGGGATGGAGCTGGGATGGAGCTCATCTATCCAGCTGCAGCCAGCACTGTTGTCACTCGCTAATGTGATTAAATAAGCATTTTAAATATGGGAAACGGGACATAGAGCAGAAGATACCACAGGCACAAGCATGATAACCAGGGCTGGAGGTAAAGAAAAATCACAGAAGGGAACCTGCAGAGCCCAATCTGCTCGTGCCCCCAAGGGCTGCGAGGTGCCCAGGTTGAGTTCAGCACTTTCACAGCCAAAAAATATGGGCTCTTTAATCCTGCAGGAAAAGTCTAACAAGAACAAATGGCCGGAAGGTGAAGCCAGGGAAATTTGTATTAGGGAAAGAGGAGGCCGATTTTTAAAGGCTGGGGCTGATGAGCCCTTGGAAGGGATTATTAAAAGCAGCACTGCCTTTGTCGATGTCTTCAGATAAACGGTGAATACCTTTCTGGACATTATCCCTGGGCCAAACACACTTCATTAGGCTTTATTGGTGTGCCTGGATCTGATCCATTAAGGAGTTACATCCTTTACATTGTTGTTTATGACATCGAGTACTGCACATCAACATGGGCGGGACAGGAGGGTTTTGTTTCATTTTGAAGGAAATACAGGTGCCTGATCCCACTACGCACTTTGGAACGGGTAGGGCTGAAGGGGTTAATTGCCTCTGTGACAGAGGAATCATTTTGAGTGTTGGCCAGGCAAACAGGCTGGGTTAGGAGAATGAACTATCAAAAACTGTCAGGGTATGAATAGAGTTATCATATGAATGGATGTGCCCCTGGAGATAAAGGCAGCACCGAAGACTGCCAGTGAGGCCAGCAGGGACAGGCAAAACACAGGACCCGACCAGAACAAAGAGCAGAGGTGTCAGGATGTCTCCATGGAACCGCTGCTCCCCCAAGTCCTGCCGCCGGGACCCAGCACCGATGCCGGGGTGTGTAGGATGAGCTTCTGCCCTTCCTGAGCATCTTTGGGGCCTGGGGTTCACCGCTGGTTTGTTGAGGGTTTTTTGAGTAAAATATTTTGCTAAACATCTTTCAGCAATTGAAAAAACAAGGAATTCTTTCCTCCCCGTAGCAACTCATCGGATTTTCAGTTGTACTTAAATTTGGCTTCATCAGATCCATTTCCACGATCACCAAAATGGGTGCTCATTTGTTGTCGCTGGAAACAACCCCTTGCAATTTCAGGAAACAACAATTCAAGGAGAATGAAACAACCTGCCAAAGTAGGTGTGTATTGTGCACTGGTGTGTTATTTTTCTGCAAATTTTGGAGGTTGATTTTCCAGAAGTTTTATAAGCTATTAATACAAGAGGGATTGAAATGAAGATGGCACCAGAAACGTATCCCCGTAAACCTACTTAAAATTATGCAAATATTTGCTTTATATCAGCATTTTGGGAGTAATCAAAAAATTAAGCACCCCCCAATTTTTTTTTCACTAATGTAGCCTAAAGCAGCTGCCTGTTTCAAACCAATTCTTCTCCATCCCCCATCACCAAAAGTCCATATGCCTAAACGCTGTTTCCTATCCTTACAGAGGAACACGCATCCCCACAGCCTTTTTAAAACGGAAAAGGCGATTTCCTTTCCCTTTCAGTGCCTTGCTTTTCCCGCAGCCCCGACTTCGGCATTGCTGCAGAGGAGTAGGAAAGAAGCGTTGAATAAACATGCAGATGAGTTTTTACCTTTTTTTCTGTTTGAGCAGAGGGGCAATTAATGAGATTACAAAGAGAGATTAGAGGGGGAGACCCCCATGAACCCTTCCTGTGGCCCCCGTTTCAGCGGCGCAGCAAGCGGCTGGGTTTTCCCAAGGATCCTGGTGCTTTCCCGCACCCCATCCCTGTTGAGTGCAGGAACAAAAGCCCATTACCATGGTACGAGCAAAAGATGAGGATCCCCTCATCGGCTCCGCATCCTCCCCTGTACATCACCCCGTCCCCATCACCTGCTGTTTGCCTCAGCCAGCCCGACGTGCCCCAAAATGCTGGGGGAGTTGTCCCCAAATCCCCCTTCCCTGCTTCACCAGGTTGCCACAAGGACCCCCCCCAAGCTCACCCGCAGGTCATGGGGTCCATGCTGTGATGGGGAGGAGGGTCACCCATCTCATGGACAGAGGGCAGAGCTGATCTGGGGGCATCACCTGGGAGGGAGCAGACCCCCAGCAGCAGCACTTGAAGTGCCGTTTTTGGGCAGAAAATACAATTTTGTTACCCCCTACATGAACCCCAAATGTGGTAATTTCTGCTCATCTGATTTTCTTTCAATATAGCAAAGATATTTCATATTTTATTATATAACTTCAGTTTGCACTATAATATAAAATACCCGCTTTAATATTTTCACCTAAGCAACTCAGTGTGCAAGAGTGTAAATATTTTAGTCTCTCATACTTCATATTATTGAAAATAACTTTTCTATCTCCCTGCTCTAAAACAATTTAATAATTTCAGACAATTCTTTTTTCAGTGCTCCAAATAAAAATCTTCCACATCCCGCAAATTTTTACCCCTCTATAAAAAAAAAAAAATCTGAGTTTTGGCTTTCAATGCATTTCGCAATGGCCGCCGTGCTGAAATGGGGGATTTCCCACGGAATGGCGATTCTCTTTTCCTCCTATTTCTCGGGCACCCCTGCACACAAGACTGAAAGGAATAAAAAATATAAGCTTAAAACTTCTTGAAGCAAATATTTCAGGAAAGAGAAAGGCACTGGGAGCTCTTGGAAAGAAAAAACCTAGGACTGAATCTGGTTTTTTGGTTAATACATGTTTTTATACACCAATTACCTCCCAATACATGCATGCAGAGTGTAGCACATCCCGGCCTGAAATTTGCTTTGCGGTTGTAATTTTCTACCCTGCAGTTCCCAAACCAGCACTGGGTTTGCTTGGGAGCACGGCCAGAAATGCAGGGCATGGAGAGGCTGTGGGAGCAGGCAGAGGTGACGGGGAGCAGGGCTGCACCCTCACATCATGCCCGCACTCACCACGCGCTCTGGGAATGGGGCAGCCAAGCCTGGCACAACCGGAGTGTGGCACGCACCAGGGCTGGGCTGTGCTCTGCGGCATCTCCCACATTTCCAGTCCCATCCCATGCCAGGGTGCTCAGCGACCGGCACCACAGCCGATCCCGGCGTGGACGCTGCTCCCAGCCCAGCCCGTCCTAGCACCTGGGACACTGGAACTGGCAGAGCCCACAGCCACATCCCAGCTCCACTGCTCATGCTGGGGACTCGGCTGGCACTGAGTGCTCCATCCCGGGGCACAGAAGAGCCCCAAGATCCGCGGGGCCACGAGCATCGTCGGGGCCGTGGATGGAGCACCGCCAGCTTTCTGCAGGCTCCCACACCTTTTCTTGATCTGCACCTCCTGTCTTGGTCTGCCCTCTTGGTCCTCAGGCCCTCTAGGTCTGCCCCAGAGCCCAGATCATCCCCAGCCCTGTGCAACAGTCTAACCAAGGCTGTAATTGAGGATAGCTTTCTTTTCCAACAAGTCTTGCGGGAAAGCCGGGGGTTTCCCAGCTGGCGACAGCCAGACAGCAGTCCAGGGCCTGGCTGTCCATGCAGACACCATAAGACCCAACCCAGCATCCAGCGATCTCCTCCACAGAGGACAGGAAGGAGGCCCTTGCCTCACTTGTCGATGCCCAGGGTGCGCCAAGTCCAGGCAGGGATGTTTGGCTTTGCGGGGCTGCAGCACTGAGAGGCTGGCACAGCACGGGCAGCATCCTGCACCACTCCCTGCCCAGGGCACGGGGCACAGGGCAGCTGCTGCATCCCAGAGCAAAGACCAAGCAAGGGTTGGGAGTGCTGAGGCACTGGGGCCCCATTCTGCACCCCCACAGTCCGTCCCCAGCAGTGAGACCCCAATGCATCCCCTTGCACGGGCAGCAAAGCGGACGGGGAAAGGAGCAGGAAGAGGGCCAGGAAGCGGGCATTGGGCAGAAAACAGGGTTAGGACCAGCAAATAGCTGGAAATGGGGAGTAGAAGTGAGGAAGATGCTGGTGGGTGTTGGACGATGGCAGTAAGCACAAGGACCCAGCCCAACAGGATGCTGCAAAGTGCACGAGGAGCAGCGGTGGCAGCCCTTGGGCCTCAGCATGCTGGAAGGACGGCAGAGATGCAGGCGCAGGAGAAGGGAGAGATGCCACCGCCTCCATGGGGCAGGGACACCGGCCCCAGAGCTCGCTGCAGAGGCTGTGCCGTGCTGGCCGTGGCTCTCAAGCACAGCAGAAGGGAGGAAGGATGCTGCTGCCGGTGCCAAGGACACGCTCGGGAGCGGGAACGGCAGATCTCTGGCGATGAAGATCAGCAGACCTGGGAAGCAGGCGTGCCGCCGCTGCCAGAGCAGAGGGAGGCATGCGAGCGGGTGGGTGGCAGGAGCAGGAGCAGCACTGCTGAAACCGAGGGGGGCCTGAGATACCGGAGTAGGGACGCGGAAAAGGGCCAGGGATGAGGGCAGCTGGCAGCTGGGTGGAGCGGCCGGGTGGAGAGAGCAGGCCTGACGTGGCTGACACCAAGATGTCGGGAGAGGATCCCCAGCTGCATCCCTGCTTTCCACTTCAGAAGTTTCCAGCCCTTTCTCTCACGAGAAGTTTCCCACCTGAGTGCCCTTTCCAGCTCCCCTCATCCTCTGCACACCTTCCCGTGCCCACCCACTCACTCCATCAACAGCCCACACTGCTCGGCCAACGTGCACGGCCCCGCACGGCTGCCAGCTCCGGTGAATGGGGATCACCATGGCTGAGCTGGTACCGGAGTCCCCGTCCCCTCTGCAGCCACCCCTGCATGCTGCAGCAGAGCCCGGGCAGGGGAGGGAGGCAGAGCTGCCGGCATTGCTGCAGAATCAGGTTCTCCTGACCAGCTCCGAAGTTTTGCCTCTGGTGCAAAAGCTCCAGGATTAGCAAACTCAGGCAGACAGGAACCTGGAGCTGCGCTCCCCTGGGAGCACGGAGAAGCCAAGCCCGGCAGGGCTAAGCCCATGTGGACACATCCAAACAGCCACAGCGATCCCGCGGGTCCCCCCAACACTGCCCCGTCACTCCAGGGCCACCTCGGTTCCTACCTTCGCTGGTGGTGGCAGAGAGGCAGGCAGCCAAGGTGATGACGATGGAGAGCGAGGATGTCAGATCCCCCTGTGCCCATGCCATGGTCTGAAGGGGGCCACCAGGCTCGGGACAGGGCCACCTCGGTTGTCCCAGCACCTCTGCGAGCGAGCTACCTCTGCCCAGAGCTACGGCACTCGCCGGCTAATGCAAAGGCACTTTGCGCACATTGCTCGCAGCCACACAGGCGAGCGAGCAGGGAGGGAGCAGCCTGCCCGTCACCGCTCGCAAGCCAATGGGCTGGGTGGGCTCTGCAGTGAGCCCCCCTTTCCGCACCACACGCGCTCGCTGTACCCAGACCCAGCATCCGGACTCGGGCTCCCACTCCCCACTTTCACCCACCCCCCCGCCCTCGGGAAGCTCCA
>VZTA01014921.1:204180-237605 GCA_013398855.1 Mohoua ochrocephala
CTCCAACAGCCCCCCACCGCATCTCGTGCCTCCCATCTCTCTTCGCTCTTCTCAGCGGCCGCGGCGAGAGACAAACTTGCAGCCCTGCGGGGAGCTCTGCACTCGGTCGGGGTCAGGTGTGAAGGGGATGGGGTTACCCGTCCCTCCCGCCGTGCACGGAGAGGAAAACCCCTTGTAAGTGCTCCCCTTGCATGTCTGAAGGAGACAGGCAGGACACCCCCATCCAGATGCTTTCCATGCCACATCGTTCTGGGATAGGTACTCCGCTCACAATTGACCTGTGGCAGTGGGAGCAGGAGACAGCACAGCCAGGGCTCACAACGCCCTGTTTACTGCCACGCTGGTCACCTGAGAGAAGGTCAACCCTTTCCAAAGCCGTTCGGGAAGACACGGTAGTTGTGCCAAGGCAGAAAGGCTGGGCACTGGGCAAGGGTGTCCTGTGTCAGGGGCCTGGGGCTACCTGGGAAACACAAAGCATCCTTCCCACAGCCTCTGCATCCTTCCTGCTTGGAGCCACCAGAATCGCAGAGCCAGGTGAGTACCTTGCTCAGCGTTAAACACTCGACATCTGTCAACAGACCCCCTATAGCCACGACTGCTTCCCCATCTAAATGCTGAACAATCATTAATACCTGCCTGTGGTAACCACAGACGTTGACTCCTGTCTACACTACGTGCAGTGAGTTATTTGCTCCTTCACGCACTCGCAACCAGTGCATTGTGACTGCAGCTCTACCCTGCCCCAGGAACTACCCCTGAACAAGGCACACAGGGCAGGATGGGCATCTCTCTCTCTATTGTCTGTCAGGCCATCCCTTGGAAAAAGCTCATCCCAGACTTGCTCAGTGGGGACCGGGAGGGAGAGGGGGTGTTGCACACCCTCCATTCCACTCTGTGTACCCTGTGTGTTCCCCGGAGATGCTAGACCCCACGCTGGGGCACCCCACGGTGCTACCAGCAGCTTCCTGCGTGAAGGGGTGAGAGGAGCTCCCTGCCCAACTCCCAGCAAGTAGCGGCAACAGATCCTCATTCAGAACGGATGAGGACTGTACCTGCAGGGACACGTCTGCACCACTCATCACCAGGACCTGGGAAAAGCACAGAGCCTCGGGTCTCTCCAGGTTTTTTACCCTGCCTGCCTGGGAAGCCGTCCATCCAGAGACAGTGCTGGAGAGATCCTGTCATCAGCGGTATCACGGGATGGGCTTGCAGAGCGGCTTAGGCAGGGACACAGCTGTGGCTCAGGAAGACACCAGACGCTCCCAAGGCAGCTGGCAGAGGCCAAGCGGTGCCGTCGGGCGGGGGTTGCAGCTACACAGTGGCCTTTGCAGTGGACCTTGGAGCAAAGGGGCCAGGGCTGATGGTCTCCAAAATTGCACCAAGCCACCAGGAAGCCCGAGATGATGCCACAGTAGTTGCACCCCTGCAGCTGGTGGGAAAGCAAATTTTCTGCCAGCTATCATAGTTGCTACTCCGACCCAGACATCGCCGTTTGCTGAAAGGGCTTGTCACAGCTCAGTGCTGGATCCTTCAGCTCTCTGTCCCCCAGTGCCCAAGCAGAGCCAGACATTCCAGAGGGATGCCATTCACACTGCCACCATCTTCTGCTTGGCTCTTGTGAAGCCCCCCTGCGGAGCTACCTCTAGCTCTGGGGTCCCCGATATTAGAAGGATGTGGACTCATTGGAGCAAGTCCAGAGGAGACCACAGAGACGCTCCAAGGGCTGGAGCCAGGCTGGGAGAGCTGGGGGTGTTCATGGGGATAAGAGAAGGTTCTGGGGAGACCTCAGAGCCCCTTCCAGGGCCTAAAGGGGCTCCAGGAGAGCTGGAGAGGGACTGGGGACAAGGGATGGAGTGACAAGATGAGGGGGAATGGCTTCACACTCATACAGGGCAGGGATAGATGGGATATTGGGAAGAAATTTCTCCCTGGGAGGGTGGGGAGGCCCTGGCACAGGGTGCCCAGAGAAGCTGTGGCTGCCCCTGGATCCCTGGAAGTGTCCAAGGCCAGGCTGGGTGGGGCTTGTAGCAAAATGGTCTGTTGGATATGGGGTGGAGCAAGATGGTCTTTAAGGTCTCTTCCAACACAAACAATTCTACGATTCTGTGATCTCAGCCCCAAACTCTGGAAAACGCTCTGAGGAGGCAGAAGCCAGCTTTGGCCTTCCAGCACTGAGTGATTCCACTCCCAGTGCCATCCCCCTAACCCTGCAGACCTTCGACATATCCCAGCTACCCACATGGGCTCTCCAGTCCCCTGGTGCCATCCCAGCCCCATGTGTGACAGGAACGTGGGTCCTCTGGGTCTTGCAAAGGTGCCAAGAGCTACCAGCTATTGCACATTCCCATAGGTTTTGGATTTGCTGTGCCCCAGGATCCCAGAGAAGCTGTGCTGGCTGAGCACTGTTATACACTGTAAAGCAGCTTTGCAGGAGCCAAGACACAGCCACTCCAGAAATGTCCCAAAATCCCTTTCAGGGAATGGGAGGCCTCTCAGATACACTGTCAGCTCTAGGGAGAGGGGATGGTGTGTAATGGGATGCCTGCAAGCAGTGGTGGGTGCAGCAGGATGCAGGGTCAGTGTGAACTCTGTACCACAACACAGTGCACACACACTGGGCACTGAAGGGCTGTGGGGGTAGGGGCAGACATCCTGGTTTCCCTGGACACTTGGTTTTGTGGTCAGGATGTGCCTGGAGTGCATAATCAATGCATGTGCATGGAGGCTGGGCACTGTCAGGGGTGTTGGAGCTGGTACAGGGTCAAACACTTCTGGGATGCTCCTGGCTCCAGGAATGCAGACCCCTTCCATACTAGGATCCATGTGTAGCCACAGACGTGGTCACAAGGCATCCCAGGATCCCCAAACAGACCAGGAAACAGAAGCATGGAGGGCATCACACCAGGATCCCTAGCCCTCTCCCCACCTGCAGCCTTCCCCAGGCTCCAATTCAGCTCTCCCTGGCCTGAGCCCAGCTGCCTCCCCCTTCTTGCTGAGTACCGCTGCCTCCGTTCCTTGGTGAGAGTCTTGCCACGTCCCTCAGCCGTGGTCCTGCACCTGGCTGTCACCGAGATGGGGAGGATATTTATAGATGCAGCGGAGAGAGGAGAGCACGGCTCAGACAGGGAGGATCAGCAAAGGAGGGAAGCAAGCCTGGGTCTACCCCCTTTTAGCAGCACCCAGGTCACTGTGCATTTAGCAGGGAGGCCACAGCCTCCTCGCTAACTCGGTAGCTCAAACCTGATGGTTGTTGCCCTTTGCACCAGCTTTGCACCCAGGGATTGCCCACTGCAGCCCTGAAAGAGCAAATCTGTGCCTGGGCTGAGGAGAGCAGCCCTGTCTCTGGTGTCCCAGCACTTCTCTGGCACGTCCAGGCACTTCTGCTCTCCTGTAGCATCTACAGGGCCACGTGCCTCAGGGTCAAGGCTGGTGGAGGCACCGCAGGTGACAGTCATCAAGGGAATGGCACCATCTCCACGCCCATGTCACTCTGTCTTGGGACACCAGCAGAGCCAGGACTCCCTGCTCCAAGCCCTGCAGAGAAGGAGAGGCTCAGGGCAGGGACAGAGCCATGCTGCAGGTCTCTGTAACCCCTCACATCTGTTCATCCATCTGTCTCCTGCTGTACATCCCTGACACAGGAGGAGGACACAGGATGGGACATGGGTGCCCTCTCCCAAGCCCAGTGTTCTTCCCTGTCCCGCTCATCACGTGTCTGCAGAAGGAGGACAAGGATGAGCTGTGTACGTCCCTGAGCAGTGGCAATGCTGCACAGAGGTCCAGGATCCTCCCAGCAAAACACTGATCATTGTGGGTAGGGGGACAGGACTGCTGGGGGACTTTCTCCACCCAAATAGCGTTAAAGGATGCTCCATCCATGTCTTGACCAGGCAACAGCCCTGAATCCAAGGAGCTTTAAAACCTGAGGTTGAACAAGTCAGATTCCTACTGCCTTCCCCCACAACCCTGAGCCCTCCATCCTGGCTCTACAGCAGAGCCCCAGAGGTCACAGGACAGGAAGAGGGTGCTGGACCCATGCAGATGAGACATCCCCCTCCACAATTCCAGTGGCTGTGGCATCCCCCAGCAAAGTTTGCACTTGGTGCCCCAGCCTGAGCTGTCAGCAGGAATTCCCAGGGAACTCCAGTGTGCCCCACGTAAGGATGCCTGTGGACAGCACTTTAAACTGGCATCTGCTGCATAAACAAGCTGACAAGCTATCTACAGCCATATAACAATTCACCTGGAGCAATCTGGGTGCTAAATCACTGTAATTCCTTGTGCTGTGTCAGGGCTGGGACAGATTGCTCAGCTGCAAGATTGAGGATCACGAGGACCACATCTCACCTCCCCCCTGCCTCCTGGGCAGCCTGACAGGCTTTTTTCCCTCTCCAGTGCCCTGGGGTTGTTCTTTTCCTAATGTGCCAAGACCCTTTTCCAGCCAGGTGCCTTCCCTGCTTGCCCAGTCCTCCCTGGGGCTCACCAGTATTCCCATCATTGCCTGGCCTCTTACACAGGGGAACAGCCATCCAGCCAGGATCTTTCATGAGATGCCATGGCTGAAGATCTCCTCCAATCCTTCAGCACAGCCAGGTGGAGGGTGCTGCTCCCTCCTCGTTATCACAGGCAGGTGCCCAGGCTGTTCCATTAATGCCAGCAGAGAGGGCCAGCCCTAGGCATCACTTGTGATGAGGTACAACTGTGGGAACCACTGGCCAGCTGAGCAATCAGCACCCAATTAATTCAGGTCAAGGCTGGGGAGGCTGGGCATGCCTCTCCTCCTTGTCATTATCAGAAATGCTGTGTATTAATATCCTTTATATTAAAAAAAATAATCTTATCATAATTTTTCCTCATTGAAAGAGACAGTTTGGAATTGGAATTGAGACAAACACAAGCCAGGAGAACCAGCTGCAGAAGGGGAGAGTTTAAGAAAGGTCTTTTGGTAATATCCATCATTTCCTTATCAGTGAGGATATTAAATGTATTGAAATGCTAAGCAGCTCTTTAAGGGCTGTCTCTGATTTTCATTAAACAAGCAGGGGATGAGCAGGAGGGAAGGGGATGCAGCACTGTTCTCTCTCTAAGAAATTCTGATTGCTGGATATTAACAGCATTAATGTCCTTTTATCCAAGAGCACCGAGGTTGCACTTGCCTTCTTGCCTATTTTATGTCTTGCTGAAGTGGAACTAACTCTCTGCTGCCTAACATGGGCACACAGTGGCTTTGGAGCTCTTAGGGACCAGGGCTGTACAGAGATGCATAGCAAGAGTCTCCCAGTTGGGTCCCTGTATCTCCCAGTCCCACCGTGTACCTGCTGCCCAAAAGGAGATGTTAGCTCATGCCTTGGCAGGGCAGTCTGGTCCTGTGAGGAGATGGGGATGAGCAGTCAGAAGTTTAACCCAAGTGAAATCACCCCAGCAGCCCCAGGCCCAAGGTAGAAGCATCACCTGAGGGATGGCGAGGGATGGGTACACCCTTGAAATGTATCTGGCATTGAGTCCTGGTGATTCCCAGGCATCTCCAAGCATGGAGAAAAATGCTTCTGTGCCCTGCCTGAAGGGAGGTCTGGGGAACACCTCTGCCCTGCTCTGGGGAGCACACCCAGAACTGTAATGACCTCAGGGACCATCCCTCAGCTTCTCAAATGGGGACATTGCTATGGGAATGTTGGAGGAAACCACCACAGCACTCAGTGCTACAGCATGGGTCGACAGCAGGGCTGGGGCCACACAGGGCTACAGCAGAGGGTTTGGGGTGCTCTGCAGAGGGTCTCAAGCCTGTCTGCAATGCTGGCACGGCCAGCTGAGCACTTGCAGGAGCTCCAGCCCATGCTCCAGCTCTGACACCCAGGCAGGGCTGTGACAGCCTCTGGATTTCTCTGCAGACAGCCCAAGCAAAGATGCTTTGCTGGCTGAAGAAGCAGAGGTGCAACACAGTAAGTCCAACCACTTCAAAAACACATCACGAAACAAAAGCCATGAATCAGGTGCTAAAACGGCACAAGACCCACAAGTACACCTCGGCGCTCTTAACATCTCTCCTTTGCCTTCCTGTTTCTAACCTTGGCATGCCCGTGGCTCTGCTCTGAATGGTCATAGAGGCCGAAGGCCCTGCTGCTATAACCACAGGCCTCCAGGAGCTGGGGTTTGAAAGCACCCGAAAATAACAAGGCTGCCCATGGCACTTGTGAGAGACAGCAGCTGTGGAGGAAGGCAGGCAACCCCCATCCAGTGTACATGCATTTGGAAAAGAAAGGGACACAGGGACAGCCCCAGAGCTCTCCAGAGAAGGGCTGGTACAAACAAACAGAAATTAGCTGGAGCTAATAAAATGGGGGCTGCCACAAGCCCAGGCAGCACGGCATGTGTTTAACCCCAGTCCCCAGAGCCCAGCAGCTCCGATATTGCCGAAGGGAATGGCTTTGTGGGCTAAGCAGGTGGTTTGAAATGCTCAGACTTTGGGAAAGCACAGGGTCCCTGCAGGACAGCTGAGTCTGCAACCCAGCTCACTACCCCTCCCACACAGGACCCTGGCATCACCCTGCTCTGGGCCATCCCTCTCGTGTCTTTGGACCCAGCTTGTGCTTCTTTCCTCCCAATTTATTCCACACTTTTTCTTCACTCCCTTCTGTCCTTGCTCTTTCCTTTCTTGTGCATGGTTTGTTCTGTCCTGTCTCTGGGGCTTTATCCCACATGGACAGATGAACAGCTTTGTGCCTGCCAGATGGCTGTGGCACCTCCATCCCCATCCCCTGCCCACCTCCTCTGTTTGCAGAGCTGGTCACTGCTTCCAAAGAATCCCAGAATCCCAGAATAGTTTGGGTTGGGAGGGACCTTAAAGCTCATCTTGTTCCAATCCCCTGCCATAGGCAGGGATACCTTCCCCTAAACCAAGTTGCTCAGAGGTTGCTTTGCCCCCAGCTCAAGCTCACCCTGTCTGCACCACCAGGCTTCTCCAGCAGCAATGAGACAAGTGCTCTTCAAGGCACCCAAACCCCCTGATATTTGTGCTATGGGATACAAATCCCCGCAGGATCAAATGGGGCACTTCCATGGTTGTGTCTTTTTGTGGTTTCTGGACCAAAATAATCAAGTCTGTCTTCAGACACTGTCATGAGATGGAAAGGAAAGCAGGACAACCACACCAGCCACCTCCAGAGTCCTGCAGCCTGCCTTGGAAGTACATGACAGCAAGAGTCGCCACCCTTTGGCATCCTCAGCCTCTGCCATCCCAAGCTAAAGATCTCTGTTTGGCCCCAAATCACTGGTGCTAAGGGGCAAAGACAAGAGAGGCAGAAAATACCTCCAGCCCCATCTCAGGCAACCCTCGCACAGCCAAGAGAATGCTCTGATGCTGTTGAAACTGTCAGCTTCACTTCAAGCACATTGTTTCTGCTGGAAGTGGAAATCTCAGAGAGACTTAATTATAGAGCTGGGCAGACCCAGACATAATCCATTTGAAAGCTGACAATGAGATGCTGTCCAAAATTAATTTTGATGCTATAAAAATAACCAAACAAAGCTGCATTTAAAATGGGGTGAGTAATGGGGGAACAATAGTGAAACATATGGGAACACCCACAGCCACTTCAGAGCCCAGGCAGGGTTTCCCTGTGCAGAGGGAGGTACTGGTCAGGTAGGAGCTGCTCCCAGAGAGTGGTACCCAGGTCCTACTTACCTGGGCTATGCTTTCCCAGAGCTCTGTCTGTGTTGTCTGCCACTTTAGAGAATTTGGGAACAGGCCATCGGCGTGCAAAGGTGGGGCCGGCAATGGTAAAGGACAGTCCCAAGCCACGATCTGCTCCTCTAGTTTTGGTTACACATCCTGGGATCCCCAGCTGCAGCTTCAGGTTTAATATTTGCTCTCTCCGATGACAAAGTTCAGCTGTAGCAGGGACGGTGCCACCAGCTGGGCCTATTTATTACCCAGCATAGGTCTCTGTGTACGCAGTGTGGAGCCAGCCTCCTGCCCAGTAGCATTCCTTTGTGTGGGATGTTGGATGCAGGAATATTTTGGAAGAACTGGAGCTATGCACCCAGCCCTGGCTATTGCAGAAAGTTATAAATAACCAGGCTACCTTGGGTAACCTTTCAGAATTGAAGCCTAATTTCTTCAAACATCCACCCCTCCACCTTATGTCACTGAGATTTAACTCCCTGTGGGGTGTGAGGGGTCAGTGAAAAGCCCTTCATCAGTTCAAGGGTCAGAAGAAGACGAAAAAACTAATTGAAATTTTGCAAAGAAAGTGTATTCAATTATACTGTTTCAGGAAATAATTAACAGATTCCATTGGAAATTGTCCAGAATATAACCTGTGTTTTAACAGAAGGTGGAAAAGGGTCAGGGAGGACACACATATTTCACACGGAGAGGACTCAGGTCTGGGACTCAGATGTAGACAAAGCCCAGCCTTCGGCCTGGAGCTAAGGCTTTGCTGCCTCCCGGAAGCACCACGTGTGACCACACTGTCGCTGTGACCAGAGGCAGAGGAGAAGCCACATGTCTCTTCTGGAACCTCTCCTGCTCAGGCCAGCAGGAGGCTGTGTGCTGCTCCCAAAGGTCAGTGCAAGCAGTCCCAGCTGCACAGAGGAGCCAGGAGCTGTTGGACAGTCACTGAGAAGCCAAGGCCGGCAGCTGTCACCCCGCAGCCTCCTCCCTGCTAAACCAGCCACCATGCTACTGAGTCATATCACAGCTCCAGGATTAGATACCAGCTTTGCCCCTGGAGAATCTTCAAGGGCTTGACCAAACTGTGTTGTACTGCTGCCTGCTCAGCTGAATACAGTGGGATCAGCAGCCAAGTCAGGAGCAGGCGGTCACATTGCCAGATTTTGGCAGCACTTTTCCCCATGCCATGTTTTCAAACATCGTGAGATTTTCCTAGCCTGCAGCATGGGGGAAGTTTATTTCTCCCCTAGTTTGGGGAATTTGGGCTAAATTGAAGTCAAGTGGCTTCAGATGAGAATGTCATCAAACCCCAGATATTGCAGGGCCTGAGATGAGTGCCCAGGAATAGGCAGGAAAGACACTCCCCAGTCATCTTCCTCTTGCTCTGACTGACAGCAAGCTGTCTCTAATTTTTAAATACATACATTTTTTTTTCCCATTCTGTCTTTGGAAACAGTCTCTCCATAAGGCAAAGTAAACAGAGCTCCAAGAGTTGATTTAGTCACTCCAGCTTCCCCACGGCTGTTCTCCTCTCCAGTACCCCATCCCGAGGACGCTGCAGCAAAGCTCCTCACTCACTGCCAGCAACCCTGGCACAGGCCCTGTTGTGCTCTGTGAGGTCCCATGGGGCACCAGGCACTGGCAAGAGCCACCCAAGGCTTTGGTCTGCCTGCAAGGCAAGACTATCTCCTGCTTGGGCACCTCAGCCCACCAAGGCACCACCCCTAGGTCCATATCTTCTTTCCAAGCTCTCATTGAAAATACTTCTCAACAGCATAGTAATTCTCCTTTCCAACAGTGTGTTCGGGGTCTTGAGGTGCCCTAATTCAGGCAATAGGCTCCCTTTGAAGGCAGCTCTGCCGTCAGTTGCACTTGTGACCGTGAGACCCTGAGGGTCTCTCATCCCAATCTAGCCACTGAAAGCTTTGCAGTAGACTCCATGCCCCGTGTTTCTCTCATCTGGCTACGCAGGAGGACATTCCCTAACATATTTCATTCCTTTAGTCCTCCAGTTACAGCACTCAGGTGCTGATGTTAGCAGAAATAGGTTCTTATCTGGTCAGTGGCACACTCAGGTGGTGTTCACACATAGCAGAGACAAGTCTCTTCACCACTCTCAGAGGTAGCTCTTTTTGTAGAGATACTTTCTGTTTTGCTCTCAAATATCTATATTCAAAGTAAAGCAAGTTGCCTTGACCTGGATATTTAGAGTCCGTTTGCCTTCTGCAGCAGCTCTTTCCTTCATTGCTTTGAAGAACTCATCTGAGCTGAGGCACTCTGAAGTGCCTCATCTGGGCACTTTCTTCTTTATCCTCCCCATGCATCTGCTGGTGCTTACAGGCTCTTGCATTTGCTGCCTCTCCCAACTGCAGGCGCTTTGCTTTTGGCGCTTATCAGAGCCCATGCAGCATTCAGGTGCTGTGCTGACTTCATCCCTGCTCTCAGATCTGCTCTCATCTCCGCCACAGGTCACTCTGGTGGTGTCAAGTGTTTTCAGCAGTTTATGAAGGTTCCACACTGCTCACCCTTCAAAGGTGTCACTCTGGACAGGGTGACTTCTGCTGCCTGGAAAATTCTAATTGCTGTGCCCAGCATTAGCTCTGCAGCCAGACCTTGCTCGCTGCCTCTGCCTCCCTCTCAGTTGCCTGTTCTCCAGCCACACATCAGTCACCGACTCTTCTGAGATTTCCCTTTCTTTCAGTCCTCTTTGATTAAACCATGTCTTTTATATGTTTCATTTTTTCCCATGGTGTTCCCACATGCCTCAGGTTTCTGTGCCGCACTCCCGTAATTAGCTTCCTCAGCCTCAGTCAACTTAACGCTACCAGAGAAATCAAATGCTTCAGAACCAGCCAGTGTCAAAAATAAGGCCTCGACACCTTTGTTTTTACCACAACTTACTACTTCCAGTGGCTGTGAGAAAGCTCCTTGAAGCTCTCTTCCCATGCCAGGGAACTCCAGCATCCTCCCACGGACCCCAGGAGCCAGAGGAGCAGGTCAGAAGAATAAACACTGCAGGCATACAGCAGCACAAGTGACTAGCAAACTCACCTGTGCTGTGGGGCAGAAGAGTCACACCTCCTTCTGCCCAAGAGGATTCAACCCCCACCTTTTGCCTCTCCAGACTGTGCTCCAGCCTTTCACAGATGGTGCATGGCCGGACCCCTTGGGCAGATGTGAGCCTTGAACACAGAGCCTCGTGTAGCAGCTCACCCTTCTGCAGGGCTTGGAGAGACAGTTTGTCCCTACAAGGTCCCTGGAGGGTCAGATGTGGAAACCAAACTCAGAAGATCACTCTGGAGTTAGGATCACACTTGAGGTGTGCCCCAGCCCTAGAAAGAGTAGAAATTTTGGCTTCTCAGCTTTTTCCAAGCTCCAGAAGGCTCCAGCCTGTCTTGGCTGCCTTGGACTGGAGAGGTGGGTTGCACCAGCTAGGCTGGTTTTGTGGTGCCAAGTCCCATTAAAGATGTTGCCTCCAGAGCTGAGGCACAAGAGAGTGAACTGTACCAGCCTCTAACCAGCCAAGTAAAAATCTTACCTCCCTGCTTGACTGCGAAGCTCAGTCTTGCACAGCAGACCATCCATAACTTGACCAAGGTTGAAGATTTCCAGACCATATTTTCCCTCTACCCAGAAGAAAAGGCTGCTGCTCCAGAAGGTATTAAAGAAAATGACTGAAGAGGAGAGAAGAGGACAGAGAGGACAGGACTGCCTTTGCACAGCAGATGGAGACCTGACTCCTGTTCTCTCCTTTGCTTGCATGTTTACTCCCCAAGTCTTGCCTTGCCTTAAAGCCCAGACAGCAGATGTCCTGGCCAGGCTACTACCTCCCAAGTTCTTCCACACGCACAGTACATGGAATGCCCTTGTCCTGCCCCATAGGGTTGGAAAATTATTTTATACACTCCCAAAGACACCGTGAGTACTTCCCATGCAGCAGAAGAGAGGAGATGAGGACAACCTACTTCCAGGAGTGGCAGGCGTCCTGAAGAATGGACTCCAGCCTGGCACCGGGGTGTCCCACAGAGGGGACAATTTCCTCAGTGGACATGTCTGAGGAGACAAACCTAAACCTAAGCCAGAACATTTCTCCTGCCTAAATAATTTGGTGAATGTGGATAAGACATACACATCACCGAGGAAAAGTTTCCAAAATCAATGGGTGAAGTTAAGGACTGGGCCAGGTACTTTCTGCATGGCTCTGCTGGATCCACTGACCACATCTCCTTCCCTGCAGCAGAGCTAATGCCCCATTTATCATCCCAGGGCAGTGTGAGGGCACTGTAGTAGGTACTACTGTGCATGGGAACAGCAACACAGAGCAAACAGCTTTAGACTGGAGTCGGAATTGTGATTTGAAATCAGAATTAATATCCCTGTAGCTTTGTTATCTTCAACCTGTCCCACTTTGGCACAAAGCCTTTGACCTTCCCACAAAGGCATTCCCTGCTCCAACAGGGAGCAAGGGAGCAAGGGTGGGGAGCAAGGACAGGGGCTGCTGGGGCTCTTTGGAGACACCTCCCAGATTTTCCGAGCCCCTGGGAAAGCAGAGCAGCACCCCCGCAGCTCGGAGCAAAGTGTTTCCAGAGAGCGGTGGTCCCTGGTGAGCGGAGGAGGCGATGCTGGGAGGAGGAAGCCGCACATCAGGTCGCTGCGGGCTGGGTTTGCTCGGGGTCTGCCGGTGTGCTTGAGCTCAGCTCTCAGCAGCCCCAGAGACTCAGCCAGGTGGGGCGTCCACAAGAGTTTCAAGTACCGCAGTGAGACGCCGCGGCCCCCCATGGCCCCTTCCCTTGGAATGGCTGTCAGACCTTCCCAGCACAGGCTTGTCAAAGGCAGTGGCCCGGCCGCGGCGCTGCCCTTGGCGCTGGGCTGACGGACGGGCTGGGCTGCGCTGGGCGCAGGGGACAGAGCCCCGGGGTGAGTGCCAGCACCGTGCGGGGCCGTCAGCCTGCCCTTGCCGGGGCCAGGGCTGGGAACAGCCGCCCAGCGCTGTCAGCAGCACATCAAGCTGCAGCACGGGCTGGGGCTGATGCCGGCAGCCACGTCCGGATATTCCTACACTCAGTGAAAAACAAGTTCCACCTGGTCCTGCAGAGGGATGAGGTGCCTGCACAGGGGTGCCCAGTCTAAACCTGCCCGTGGCGCGATGCCACCTGCACCCGCTTGCCTTCCCCCTGTCCTTTGCCTCCTCATGCACAGATGCTGAAGTCCAGCTCAGCACCCACCTAATGACAGGTTTGCTCCGGAGCACTGCTGGCTGCCCACTCTTGGGGCAGCCCAGGAGCTGGGAAGCCTTGATGGAATGCTCCCTGAAAGATGACAGGTCTCCAGCTTGGGTCAGAGGATATCCCTTGAGCTCTTTGCTGCTCCACCCAGCAATTAAGAAGTTTAACTGGGTTTAAACTGAGGGAGGGAAGGGTTAGATTAGATAATGTTAAGAAATCCTTCCGTGTGAGGGTGAGGAGGACCTGTCACAGGGTGCCCAGAGAAGCTGTGGCTGCCCCATCCCTGGAAGTGTCCAAGGCCAGGTTGGGCAGGGCTTGGAGCAGCCTGGGATAGTGGAAGGTGTCCCTGCCCATGGCAGGGGGTGGAACTGGGTGGGCTTTTAGGTCCCTTCCAACCCAAACCATTCTGGAGTTCTATGACAATTACAAGTGATAATTTACTCATTACTGCTTAACCTGTTTACTCTGTCTAAGCCTGTTCCCCCTGAGCTGGAAGACAGGGCCAGGGAACAGAATGACACCCCCATAATAAAAAGGTTAATGGTGAGCAAACTACACCAGAGAGACACACATGTCTATGGATGCGATCTGAGGGACCTGGTGGAAGTGCTCACTGAGCCACTTTCCATCATTTATCAGAAGTCCTGGCACACTTGGGAGGTCCCAGCTGTCCCAAAGTGGTGTTCCCCAGGGCTCAGTAGTGGGTCCAGTCCTGTCTAACATCTTTACCAATGATTTGGATGAGGAGATTGAGTGCGCCCTCAATAAGTTTACAGACGACACCAATCTGGGTGGGAGTGTGGATCTGCTGGAGGGATGGAAGGCTCTGCAGAGGGATCAGGACAGGCTGGATTGATGGGCCAAGGCCAATTGCACAAGGTTCAACAAGGCCAAGAGCCGGGTCCCGAACTTGGGTCACACCAAATTCAGGCAGTGCTCCAGGCATGCGGAAAAGTCTGGAAAGCTGCTGGGCAGAAAAGGACCTGGGGGTGCTGTACATGAGCCAGCGTGTGCCCAGGTGGGCAAGAGGCCAATGGCAAAGCAGAACCAGGCAGTGATTGCTCCTCTGTGCCAGGCACTGGTGAGGCCCCGCCTCAAATCCTGGGGTCAGTTCTGGGCTCCTCATGACAGCAAACATTGAGGGGCTGGAGCGTGTCCAGAGAAGGGGAAGGGTCTGGGACACCAGGAGCAGCTGAGGGAGCTCCTGGAGAAAAGGAGGCTCAGGGGGGACCTTCTGGCTCTGCACAACTCCCTGACAGGAGGGGGCAGCCAGGTGGGGGTCAGGCTCTGCTCCCAGGGAACAGGGACAGGACAAGACAAAATGGCCTCAAGCTGTGCCAGGGGAAGTTTAGGTTTGATATTAGGGAAAATTTCTTCATTGAGATGCTGTTCAGACATTGGAACAGGCTGCCATGGCAGGGGTGGAGTCACCATCCCTGGAATTGTTAAAAAAATGTGTTGATGTGGCACTTGAGGACATGGTTTAATGGTAAACATGGTGGTGCTGAGTTGATGGTTGGACTCGATGACCCTAAAGGTCTTTTCCAACCTAAATGATTCTATGATTCTAGTTAGAAAACAAGGAACCAGCCGCCTGTCCTGGGTGGTCTCACTTTTCCATCAGCAATGCCCACTGCTAAGCAGAAACGGAGCTGCAGGAGCACTGCCCTCCCAGTGATGCAGGAATGAGGAGCTGGGGAGGAGCGAGGGACTCTGGCTGACTCAGGGCAGCCCTCAGCAGGATTGTGCATCACAGAGGGGCATGGGAGGCACCTAATTCATGCGGAGGGATCAGAGAATCCCAGAATTCTCTGGGAAAAGGTTGGAAAGGACCTTAAAGATCAGCTTATTCCACCCCCTGCCATGGGTAGGGACACCTTCCAGTATCCCAGGTTGCTCCAAGCCCTGTCCAACCTGTCTGTGAACACTTCCAGGGGTGTGGTTACAGCTTCTCTGGGCAACCTGTTCTGGGGCCTCACCACCCTCACAGGGAGGAATTTCCTCCTAATGCCCAATCTAAAACAGTCCTCAGTTAGTTTAAAACTGTCCCCCTGTGTTCTGTCACTGTCTGCCTGTGCAAAAAGTCTCTTTTCCTCTTTTTTATAAGCTCATCTTATCAAAGCTGCAGCTGTTTTGGGATTAGCAAACAGGAGAGGCTGAGACAACATGGTCAGTATCTGGCACAAGGGAGGCCCTGAGCCCCTGTGCCAGCGCAGGAAAGCCGGTATTGATGCAGCTGGCTGTAACAACCAGAGCCCATCTAGAATGGAATGGAATGGAATGGAATGGAATGGAATGGAATAGAATAGAATAGAATAGAATAGAATAGAATAGAATAGAATAGAATAGAATAGAATAGAATATCCTGAGGTGGGAGGGGTCTACAAGGATCATGGAAGTCTCCTGGCCCTGCACAGACAACCCTACATCCCTCTCCATGAACAAGGAGCTGTTCCAAAGCAGTGATGCCTGGGGTCAATGCCAAGATTCCCTTCTCCTCCTCCTCCTCCTCACCTTTTGTCCACTCACCTGCAGGATGGCCCTGCAGGGAGAGGAAGAGGAGGGATGTCTGGTTGCAGCAGAGCATCAGGAGCAGAGCTCAGGGCAGGGCTGAGGGCAGCTGCCTGTGCCTACAGCTTCCTGCCAGGCCACTGCAGTGGAGCTGGGCCTGCAGCAAGCTGCACACAGCTGCCTGCACTGCCAGGCCTCCTGCTGGGCACCAATCTTCATCTCTTTGAAATCCACATTAAAATACATGAGCTACACTCTCTGGCCAGGGCTCCCAGTGCTGGATAATTGCTTTTTAAGTGCTTTCTAAATGCAAACTGCATGTCATTCTTACCACCATTGCCGCCTCCCCTGCACCCAGTCTTTGATCTGCTACATGTCATGACAATATTGCAATTACCCTGTCAGTGTCGGGAAGTGCAGGCACTCCCAGATGGAAAGTACAGGGATGTGCTGGACACTGGAATCCTGCCCTCGCGATCTCTACAGACAAGAGGCTGGCAAGGGTCCTGCACACTGGCCAAGCCCCAGCCTTTGGTGGATCCAGGGAGTCACCAGTGAGGAGCACCAGGACAGATCCCCTCAGGAAAGGAGGTGACCTGCTGCAGGCTGAGGCTGGAAACGCAATGGATCCTTGATGATGCAATGGATCCCTGATGATGCAATGAATCCCCTTGCAACAACTGCTAAGTGCAACTTCCTGGCTGTGTGCTCTCCTTCCTCTGCAAGGCATCTGCAAAGTCCATGGCTTTTAAAACTCAACCAGATCCCTGCCTGTGTACCCTTTTTCCTCAGGCCCATGAGCCCAAGATCTGCTGCATGCTGAAATGACAAAAATGACTCAATTCACCCCAAAACCAACTTACAGTCACAGAATCATAGAATCACTGGAGTTGGAAAGCCCTCTAAGATCATCGAGTCCAACCATTAGCCCGGCACTGCCAGATCCACCACTAACCCATGTCTCTAAGCGCCACATCTACACATTTCTTTAACCCTTCCAGAGACTTTTACTGACTTTTTGCTCTCTGGGAAATGCTGAAGGAGAGAAAGAGAAAAAACAAGACGGGAAAAAGAAGCAAGTACCATTCTGGACTGGTCCCAGGTGTTGATTTAAAGGTGTTATTTACAAGACCTGGCAGCAAAGCTGAACTCTGACCCGCCCGCCACATCCTGGGAGGACACAGCTCTGAAGGCAGCAGCAGTCAGGCTTCTCCACAGCTCACTCCAAATTCTGTGCCAGCATCGCTCCCGGGTGCTGGGGGGCTGCTGGTGAGGACCTGCCCCTGCCACCACCTGCAGCTGCCCAGCCCTGTCATCCCCACCACAGCCAGACTGTGAGGCAGGGCAGATCTTTTGCACAGAGGTGAGACAAGGCAGTGCTGCTTAGCAGAGCGTGGCTTGGAAAACCTTCGGGGATGCCATAGGGATGCAGTGAGGAGCCCTGAGGTCTTTTCCTTCCCCACCTGCTCCATCCGGCCCAAACAGGAATGGTGAGGCTGGGATACAGGTGGTCCCCAGCAGGGGACACCAACTGGGATGGAAACACTGTGGAAAGAACCTGCCGGTGGCAGCAGAGCCTTTTGGACTGTCACATTAGCAGACCCAGGAAAAACACCCAAAATGATCCTAATGCAGCTCTGTGGGAGCAACATGCACCATGTCACTGTCCACAGCATCACCCTCCTGCTGTCACTGTCACCGGGCAGGGTCAGGGGTACAGGGCTTTGGACTGGCTCCTCCACCAGCTTCCAATGTGCCCAGTGTGCCTGGCAGAGCAGTGCCCCACGGAGAGGGCACAGGGGTGCAGCTCCCCTCTCCCCAGGAAAAGGACAGAGCAACTCCTCATCCATGGGAAGCCCCAGGAGGCACATTTCTGTCTGACCAGGGAGAAGGGGACAAAAGGGACATACAAAAGACGGTATTAATGCTGCTTTACTTCCCCATTCACTCTGGATGGGTAACTCCCTTCTGACTGTTCCTAAATCCTACAGGGATCCTCTGGATATCAATTTCCACATCACACGCACCTCTGAGCCTCCGTGCAATGCAGCTCCCCCACAGCTGGCTCCCCCTCACCCACCACCTTTACTCTGGAGTACCCAACTGCATCTCAGGCAGTATTTCCCAGTTTCCAGAGCTCCTTGCCCAGTCACACATGCACTGAGTGGCCAGGACTCAGCAGGGAACTGTCTTTGAACTCACCCCAACTTGCAGTCACTGCCTTGGGGTGCAACATGGCTGGGAATGTGCAGCTGGGATGTGGGCACTCCAATGTCCATGGATGTGCCCACTGTGTCTGCAGTACACAGCCATTTCAGAAGGCATTTGGTGCTCAGCACTGTCTGAGAGCTGCTGCATTTCACACCTGGCTGACTCGTCTGCAACATGCTAGGGCCCTGTGGCCACCACCAGTGTCTTTGTGTCTATGAGCGGCCACAGCCACAATCTGCTTGGTGTGACACCAGAGGGAAACATCACACTAGGAGCTGCTGGGCATCTCTGCCATTTGGGGAAGCAGACAGAGCAGAGCAGAGCAGAAATCCAGCCTTGCTCAATGCTGGTGGGAAGGTGGAGAGATGTGAAGACATTACAGGCAGAAATGAGCTGGTACTTTGTCCTCTGCTTCCTGCTGCCTTGGATCCCACAGGTCACCTGAACCCTGCTGTCCCAGATTCCACAGACAGATCACTTGAACCCTAAGCAAGCTCTTTCCTGCATCCATTTGCAAGAAGGGCCCTTTCAGCTCCCCGGGTGCCTCTCGCTTTGTTGAAGGTGGCTGCTGGACATCTCCCCTGTCCCGTTCATTATTCTATCCATCTCACTGTGTTCCCTTTCATTCATCCCTTCTCAAACTAAATAGCTCCTTTCTCCTCTCTTCTCATGTGGAAATCGCTCTCCACCCATTATCATTTTCAGGATTTCACTTTCTGCTGTATCCACTGTGATGAGACACGAGGACACAGCGGTTCTCGGTGTATTTCTGGGTGCGTGGAACATCTGCCTTCACGCTGGCGTGTCTTGTCTTAATGCATGTGGAAAAACTCATTTCCTCCCTTTTAGTGGCGATACCATCCCCCGGTGAGAGCTCATTGCTCTCTGTTCCCAGGCCCTGTCTCAATGCAGGGGCATTGGAAACACATCTGAGGGTCTTGCTCCCAGCTTCAGATGATCTTCCTCTCAGCTGATGCACTGCTATCTTTAATTGCCTTCTTTTCATCCTCTCATGCCGCTATAGGAAGATGCACCGTGGGCCTCTCCATGATTCCTCACCAATTTGCTCCTGGACATCAGGAGCATGGCGCCATGGCCATCCCTTCAGAGGGATGCAGTGGCTTGGAGGCATTTCCAGCTGTGGGTCATGTGTGGTGTGGTCTTGTCTCAGCCATCAGAGAACTGCCAGCACCGTGCAAACAGCAGTTGGCCAGGCCAGGCTCACATTGCCTGGCTCGGCCTCTCTGTTACACCCAACAGAGCAGTGCTGAGACCCAGTGCAGGCAGCACCTCTCCCACCCGGGATCCAGCATCCAGCCCTCCCAGCCACTACCAGCCTGGCCACACCCAGAGTCAGCTGCTCAGAGAGCTGAACAAACACTTGGGCTGGTACATTCCTGATAAGGCTCTTTTTTATTCTGCAAAACAATGTCACACTTCTTATCTGACACAAATCCGCAGTGTTGCTCCAGTAGCTCTCCAAAGCAGCCATTTAACCCCGGACACATTGGTGTGAACTTTGGTAATTATAGCTGGAGCTGCCTCCAGCTCTGCGAGGGCTGTGGGTGTCACAGGTGCTCTGTCTCAGCAAGGTGAGCAGGATTAGAGACATCATCCTCCCAGGAGATGGTAGCTCAGTCCTGGAATATAAATCAGCCTCTTCTCCAGGCTGAGATGTCATTTTCCTGACCCCCGGAGTGTGGTGCAATGCTTTACACCAGTTCCCCTGTGACTAACCAAGGCATTAGCAATGGCAGCCGGGCTTTGCAGTCTGCCCATTCATGGCCAAGTGGTTTTTACGTGTGGTCTCCAGATGATGACCGGGTGTCACACCAAGCAGCACCAGCAGAGCCTGGAATGGTGGGGCTCACGGTGGCTTCTCCTGCCACTCCCCTACTGTCAGCAAAATTCAAGACTGAAAGCACAGGTGAACCCTTTCTACCCTGTCCCTTTCCTGTAGAGACAGGCCAGGTAAGGAAAGGCCACCACCAGCTGACCAACGCAGAGAGGAAGTGCCAGCCTTGAGGACAGCCCAGGGAGACGCTGCCCTGCCCAAGAGGTTGCTGGGCTTAGGGAGCCTTTCCGAAGGGCAGACCTTACAGTGGGGAGCGTCCTGGCACTTCACAGGTGATCAGAGAGCCCAGTGCTCCTCCACAAGGTGGGAACAACCTTTGTGCTGTTTGTCCCCGGCTGTCCCCGATGCCTGAGGCTACAATCACCATGGGCAAGTTACTTGGGCTGGGCACAGTGGGGAAGGGGAACAGATTCACACCGTGGTTCTTGGGGTGAGCCTAAGGGACAGTGACATCTGCAGGGACATCCGCAGTACCACTGCCCCACTTGGGTCCCAGCTTGAGACCCTGCGCAACTGGAGTGGGGCCCCACTGGCTCTGCCCAGAGTCCCAAGGCCACCTAGGCACTGGCTCCTGGTAGGGACAGCAGGGGACATGGCCAGGCTGGAGGAAAGGACAGAATGACCACGATGCCACGGTGACATTTGCAGCCTGATCCCAGGAACGTTCTCAAATCCTGACACATCCCATAGCCACCGTCTGGTGGCAGACCTTGCTGCTGGAGAGAAAACCCACTCATCCCCAGGCTGTGGGAGAGAAATGGGAATTTCCCAGGGTCGAGGACAAAAGGATGCGTAAGGACCGGAGCATCAGCATTGTGCTTAGGGCTGGGACAAATTTCAGGTCTGATCTCTGCATGTCTAATGGAAGAGAAGCCTCCCCGCACAGGCTGTTCCACTGCAGCAGGGACAGGCTCAGATGCACGCCGAGGGAGGCACGCAGATGCCAGCATAATTAGCCACAAAATAGACTTTTCAGTATCACACAATGACAAAGGAAAATAAAAAAGCTCTGCGTGCTGATAATTCCTCAGTGCGCCTCCGTGACAAGGAACTGGGACAGACCTGAGCTTCCACTGAGCCAGAGGAAAAGGTATTTTTAAAAAGCAGATTATCTGGTTAAACAGAGGGCAGGGGGCTGAGCCGGGAGATAATGGGGGTGTCTGTGACAGCTTTATTAGGAAGTGCCTAACGTCGGAGTGATTTCACAGAGGCTCTCAGAGCAGAGGCTGACTCTGAGAGCTGGATACCCACCAGGGAGCCTCAACAGCACTATCACATGGACTTAGATGGCAACTGGCCCCAGCTCTGTACATCAGGGGACAATGGGAGCGGCAGGGATATGCTGTAAAGGGTCCCCACCTGCGTGTCCTCCTGGAGTACCGCCTGAGGGGTGCAATGGGCGAGTGCTGTATCCATGAGCCATCATCAGTAGGAGTAGCTCTACTAAGCCAAAAGAGGGGAATGCTCAGAAATAGGGGGGAATGCCATTGCCTCCACCATCAGGACTGGCAGTCCTGGTCCAAACACTCCCAGACTCAGCAGGGGCAGGATTCAACCCTTCCTTGGCCTTGCAGCTGCCACTCAGGACACGCTCACCTGCCTTTTGCAGGGTTTCCTTGCTGCTTCTGTCTCGTTCCTTGCTGTGTCATGTTCCCACATGATGCAAAGACCCCTCAAAGTTGGCATTGCACTTGTGCAGCTGACCCCAGCCAAGGACAGTCCTCAAGGGTGCTGGGGCACTGAACAGGTTCCCCAGGGAATGGTCATGGCCCCAAGGCTGCCAGAGCTGCAGGAGCCTTTGGACAACTCTCTCAGGCAAGGTTGGGGTATTCATGCAGGGCCAGGAATTGGACTCAATGACCTTTCTGGGTCCCTTCCACCTCAGAATATTCCATGATTCTATGATTCTCATCATATCTCCAGCGCCTTTTGAATCCAGGGCCTGCAGAGAGTTACTATCTCCAGCTCTCAGGGTCCTGCTGCCCACCCTGGCAGCACACCATGTCTCACATAGACACCTCCTGGCACTGACCCCTGTAGGGCTCCCAGAGGTTTGGGAGTGCACAGATCCAGAATGCATGGGCAACACATCAATGGGATGGGTGCATGCAGGTGGGGCATATCAATTCCTTCTTCAGACTCTTCTGTCAGGGCAGGGACCCAGCCTGGCACCGGGGTGCACCAGTGTGCACTAGCAGGATGCTCACAACTGAGAAACCCGAGCTGTGATCATCCTGTTCCCACGGACCAGCCAGCAATGCAGGGTACCATGGAAAAACAAGTCTTTGCCAGCGTGACTCCTGGCCTAGGTCTCTGGAGCAGCTGTAACTGGGAACAGGGGCACTTGAACCTGTCTCTAATCCCAGATTTTACACGAGCTGAACAGGTCCTGCCACTTGCCTGGGGCTTACAGTGGGATTGACAGGCGCTCCCATGCTGCCCGGATGCCCCAGCCAGCCCGAGCTGCCCCGAGTGCCTCCCGTCATCCGGGCCAGGGCTTCCCTGTGAGAGAAGGGCAAGCTCAGATGCTGAGCCTGGCCTTGAACATGCCCGGCCACGGCTCTGTCCACGGGCATCAGAGGGAGGATGAAAATCCGGATCCCTGGGAACAAAAGGCTGCGGCGCCTCTGCCCCCAAAGCTGCCAGCTCAGCGTGAGAGGACTCCCCAGGGCTCGGGGGAGCCAGTGATGAAGCTGTCTCTGACAAGGGAAGCTAAAGATGTAAGAGGCAGCATGAAATCACGGGTGACAACCATAACAGGCAGCTCCAGACATGCGAGGGGGAGCAGGAACTGTGCTGCATCCACCCGGGAGGCGCGGCCACCTTTGCAGTGAGTAGTGCATGCGGTGGTGGTCTGCAGGACTGACACAGGAGAAGATGGAGACAGGCCCTGCACTGGCCCCATTGCCTGGTGATGCTCTGTCCTGTCTCACCAGCACAGGGACTGGGTGGCATGTTGTCCCCAATCCTGGCCATGATTCCAGCTGCTGGATCTTGCTGTCCAATGCTGCAACCCTGAATGAAATGTATTTAACACAAAGGGGATCACAGCACCCAGGGTGTTTCACCTGGACTGGGCTGCCCAGCTAGGACAGAAAACACTTGCTAATTTCCCTGTGAAAGTATTTCTGTTCCATTATCAGTTTAACCCAGAATGCCTGAGCCAGTGCACCATCTTGTCAAACCCGGGAGCTTCAGAACACACTGCCTGTGCGGGCAGGGTGCTGCCTGTGCTAGGATATTGCCTGTGCTGGGATGCTGCCTGTGCTGGGATGCTGCCTCTGGTGTCAGGGATGCTGCCCAGCTGCCCCCATCACCTCCTCCCACCACCAGCTCCACAGTTCCCCTTTGTATGCCTCTGCACAAGGGCACCAGAATTCAGCCACCCTCTCTTTCAACTTTTCCCCTCTCTCCTTTCCCCCACTCTGTAACAAATCAGTGAAAAGAGGGAAGAGAAGAGGCTCCAATGACAGATGGAGCTGGTGCTATCATCTCTCTTAACTGTCACGGAGAAAATCACACGGCAGCCACTGAAATTCAAATTAGAGTTTTGCTGAAGCTGCTAAAACTCATCAAAAGATATCTTTGAAGTCCACTGGCAGGCTGGTCATTTCTTTTAAATTAGTCCCTGTTGAAAATGAAATTGCAGGGAGTTGGTGTATTAGCATATTGGAGTGAGAGAGACAGCATAATGCTGCCTTTCCAGGGAGCAGAGGCAGTCTGCTCCCGCACAAAGCCCACACTCAAACCGGGCTCTTACTGCATTAGTTTAAATGAGTGAGTCATTTCAAAGCTCCCATTAAGGGGGCCAGGCTGGCGCTCACAGGGAAGGAGGCAAAGACAGGTCAGTGCCGTCCCCGTGTCCGTGCCCTCGGAGCCGAGCTCCCGGCCGCAGCACCGCTGCCCATGCAAATGAGGAGCTGCCTCGTTAGCGGAGCCAAATTGATGCCCAGGAGAGAGGGGCCCTCTCCAGTCCCAGTCCAGGCACGGGCCATTCCCAGAGCTGATGTGGTGTTCAGGACATGCAGCTCATCACAGCCCTCTGGGAGGATGCAGAGCCAGGATCAGTCTCACAAAAGCAGGAACAGTCCCCTCCCCAGACTTCTTTCACACTGTGCTTTATTCCAGCACCTTCCAGACAGACTGGAGTCAGCATCCTGCTGTTCCAGAGGCAGCTGAGCCCCAAGGAAGGGCCCTGGAGAACCCCAGACCACCCCTGGAAAGCTGCAGTAGCACCAGCAGGAGCCCCAGGCAGATCTCCTCTGAAAATCTGGCACTGAAAGAGGATCAGTCCCAGCAGTGGCTTTTCCTCACCCGAACCCCAGGTGCCTTGCATCCCAAAGGTGCCTGTCAGAGGTGAGTGCAGGCATTCATGGCCCTTGTGAGCCACAGATTGTGGTGGGACTCCCCTGAGACACTGGAAACCAGTGAACTGCATACAGTGGGATGGCGGGCAGTAGTCCCAAGAACAGCTGCAGAATCTCCCATTAACGGATATTTTCAACACAGACAAAATTGGGCTGTCAACCTGCTCCAGCTCAGTCCAACAAGGATTTGCCCAGAAATAGCGGTTTTTAGGATGAGTACCAACCCCCTTCTCATCTCCCAGGCCCTGCACCACACCAACCTCCCCTCTCCTGGGAGGCTGAGCACAGCATTCCTGTTCTTCAGGAGGTAGCCAGCCACTGCTCCTTCTTTTCCCGGCTCCACTAGCCCAGGATATCCAGTTTCCATTGCCTGCCCTGAATCTCTGAGCAGAGGTTTCCCTGTCAGCCCAAAACCTTAGGCAGACAGCTGCTGTTGGATAGAGCTGTTTCTTTCGTTCCCGAGTTGATGTGATGGGATTTAGAGTGGCACTAGTCACACTCTGGTGTCTTGACACAGAATGTCTTCGAGCCAAGAGCTATTGGCTGCAGATTTCACAGGGCTCTGAGAGGGGTTGGGAGCGGGTCAGAGGTGGAGAGTGTGGCCAATTCCCCCCTGAACTGCAGAAGACAGAGCAGAACTTGCCCCAGAGCATGTAACCTGTGACATTTTCCTGAGCTAATGCAAATTGCACCAACCCAGGCGGAGACCTGAGCTCCTGCCGTCACCAGCACACATGGCACAGGCTGAGCAGAGGCTTTTGCTGACGGTTTTGTCAGATAGGTCACACAGTCCAGGGCTGAGCCTGTCCTCCAAATTGTTAGCTCCTTACCGTGATTTTCCCTGGATTCCTGACAAAGCGGCACAAGGAGGCACAGATCCAATCTAGCAAATACACCATCAGGGTGCATAGTGAGAAGGTTTTTCTCCACCACCTTGGTTAGTTCATGGCATGTAACTGCATTTCCCAGCCCTGACTGGGCTGAACACCAAAGTGTTGGATGGGGTGGGGGCTCTCTGAAGGTCATGCAGCCCATGCTGTGGTAGAGCCCAGCACCCCAACATCCCAGGCAGGAGCAGCAAGCAGGGAAGCCAGTGCCAGCGTTCTGAGCGTGTGTTTCTGCCATGCAACCCCAAATCCCTCGCATGGGAGGAGGCTTGAAGCAGCATCTGCAGTTTGGCCAAGGTCATCAGCCTCCAACTTGGAAGGAAAAGCAGTGCCCAGGGATCACTGGGCACATCCACCATGGTGGCTTTTCACGGTATCATAGAATCATGGAACCATAGAATATCCTGAGCTGGAAGGGACTCACAAGGATCATCAAAGTCAAACCCCTGGCCCTGCACAGACACCCCAACAATCCCACCCTCTCCCTGACAGCATTGTTCAAACGCCCCTGGAGCTCTGGCAGCCTCGGGGCTGTGCCCATTCCCTGGGGAGCCTGTTCAGTGCCCCACCACCCTCTGGGGGAAGAACCTTTTCCTGATATTCAGCCTAAGCCTCTCAAGCGTTGATAAGCAGGTGGCCAGTTGGTCTGCAACTGGTGGGATCACATCCTGGTCACCTCCTGCAAGGCGCTGCCTGAGCTGGAAATTCAAACCTCCAATCCAGGTTTTCAGGGTGTCATCTCACCCCCTTTCATTTCCCCTGAAATCCTGTCACTTGGCTGCCAGTGAAAGTAGTAGGATGGCCAGAAAGACATGACAGAAACAAAACTTCTTCAGCTCTGGGCTGTTAATTGCCCTCTCTCTAAAATAATGCCAGAAGCTGGGATGCTGTAGGCTCCAACTGCTTTGCTTTTCCCCAGCAGCTCTCCATCCCTCCACAGGCACCAGCAATGCCAACAAGAGTGTGCCTGGGGCAAGGGCAGCAGCCTCCTGCTCACCTGGGCCAGATACCCCAAGACCAAACCCCATCAATACCTGCTGAGCTCCTTTTTGCTGCCACTGGAATGCTTGGCTCCAAGACAGCGGCTGCAGCGGGAGCGGAGGAGGTGGTGCAGGGCCTCTGTTCCTGCATCAAACACGGGAGGATCGCTCTTTTCATCTGCACCGTGCAACAAGAGCAGCAGCTGGTGCCTCGTCCGACCCACCCTTGCCCCGCTGCCTCCTGTCCTGGCAAACAGGGCCCGGCCCAGCCATCCAGACGCGGCATTAATGGGGAGCAGGGAAGAGCAGAGCCCAGAGCCCACAGGGCACAGCCACCCTCATTAATTTCTCATTGTATGCTCCGCTTCCTCTTAGGGAGAAAGGCTTTAAATGTCACCATTTTCTGCTGTAACAACCCAAGAGGTGGTGACACGCAGAGCAGTCCTTGAGTCGAAAGCCCTGGTCAGGTTTCCAGCACGTGGGCATTGCAAGAGCCAACAGGGTCCCACCAGCCTGGGCATCAGCTCCCCAAATATTCCTTTGCTGAACCCAGAGAGCCTTGTGTGTTGTGGGAGGCCCTTCTCAGGGTATTTCTTGAGGGTTTTGAAAAGCCCCTGCGAAGGATAGGATTGTTTCCTATGGGATCACAGGAGAAGTGGGCTGGAGGAGGGGAGTGAGGAATTCATGTCCCAGGCACAGACACGTATCAGTCCAGGGAGCAGCGTGATGGCACAACATCCAACAAGGCTCTCATCTGAAGTGATCTTGAGACTTCTCCTTTTAAACCTGCTTGTTTTACCTGTTGGTAAACTCAAAAGGCAGGAAATTCATGTAAAACCTCAGTGGGAGACTGCATGAATGGGAAAGCGATTTATTTAATGCCATTTCCAAGATGAACCCATCCCCTTGCCCTCAGCACCCAGCAGTGTCCAAGTGGTACGAGCAGAACCCCTTGTGTGTGACAGAAGGGACATGAGATGTCAGTCAATGTCCCATCCCCAGCAGTAGTGACAACAAACTGGCTTTAACACCCTTTGGGAGGCACTGGGGATTCCAGGGTCATATCTCGCCTCACAGATCATGGGGCAAGTCACTGCCCATTGCATTGGTAGTTGTGTCCTCGTTCTGCACAGCCACAGCCACAGCCACAGCCACAGCCACAGCCACAGCCACAGCCACAGCTTTCCATCCAGAGGTCTTTCCCAACTAACCCTCTGCTGCTGGCTGTTCCCAGGGCAGGGCACAAAGGCTGGGTTTGCAAGATGGGTACAGGGGGAGAAGTCCAGGTCATGAGCTGTTTTCAGGGCAGGGATCTGGTCTGTGCCCTGTGGGGAAGGAAGAACTAATCTGAATTTCTGCAGGCTGGTGAGGATTTATCTGCTGCTGCAAGGGGACATTCACACCAACACACACAAACTGCAGAGCATCTCCTCAGTGTCTTGCCCAAAGGAAGGATCTGTCAGAGAGGCAAACACAGTTTCAAGTGTTCATGAACAGCTTTATCATCCTTTTGGATTTGTCATCAGCCTTCGTGCCTGGTGGTGAATAACCCAGGGTCCGCTGAGGCAGCTGGAGAGACAGAAATGGGGTGACTGCACCAGGAATGCAGACAGATAAGTAGGAAACCAAGACCTTTTTAATGCTACCCAAGAATCACAGGGGTTGGAAGGGACCTTAAAGCCCATCCAGTCCCACCCCCTGCCATGGGCAGGCACACCTTCCGCTAGCCCAGGTTGCTCCAAGCCCCGTCCAACCTGGCCTTGAACACTTCCAGGGATGGGACAGCCACAGCTTCTCTGGGCACCCTGTGCCAGGGCCTCACCACCCTCACAGCCAGGAATTCCTTCCCAGTATCTATTCTAAATCTGCCTTCCTTCAATTTAAGGCCACTGCAAAAGAAAGGAGCCACATTCTCTGGAAGGATTAATGGTAGGCGTAGCTCAGCCTCTGCTGGGCTGAGGGAATCATTCTCTCCTCTTTCTGCTGGGGTCTGGCATTTTGTCTGCATGGGGACAGTTGGCTCTGGGTGATGGATGGCCTCGCAGCAAGCTCCCAGAGCTGTGTGTTCTTTGGGCTGGATCCCTGTAATGAAGTCTGACAGCACTGCTCAGATCTGCTCTCCTGCTCAGCATTATCTTAATGAGGGGGCAGATGAAAAAGAAAACTACATATATCTTATTTTCCCATTCAAGAGATAAACAACACACAAATGCGAGTGAGCAGAGTTTGGAGAGGCCGGAGCAGAGTTTGGAAACACTGGTGAAGAGCCTGATGCTGCACAGACAGGCTGGTGCAGAACATCCCAACTCTTCTCGCTGGAACTGGTTCACTGTTCTTCTTCCAGAAACAGAAACAACATCTGCAAACAGCCTGGGCCCAGCAAACACCACAGTCCCCACAGGCACATGAATGACTGTAAAGGAGTTTTGCATCTCTAGGCAGGAGCAGAGGAATCACTTTTACTTGTTGAAGCAGAGACCAGCTCTGAACGAAGAGATTCTGACAATCTAATGGCTTCCAAAGGGGTCACTTTAGAAATCCGGAACCTCCTGAATCCCATATTTTTTTCCAAAGAGGTATTTTTGCCCAAGATAATTTTAAATGTCTTCAAGATTAGCAAAACAGCATTTTCCAAGGAAAAAAATCCAAACTGTCCAGCCGCAGTCACCCTCCTGCATCCTTGATCCCACTAAAGACACTATCAAATCCAGCAGACACAAAGCATGAGGTCGAAGCTTCCACACCTGTACCATGTGCCAGTGCAGAGCTCACCAGATGTGTCACCAAGCATCTCCTCATCTCCTGAAGCCCAGGACACAACACTGTCTTGGACTTCTCCTTCCCACTCCTGCACTGCTGAGGGCAACCTCAGACCCTTGTGGTCTGGCTTTCTGGAGTAGGCATTGCTGAGTGAGGCCATGAGCCCCGGCCCTGTCCCTGCTGCACCTGCGGGGATGGGGACCTTGGTGGTCCTTGATGCAGCCAACACCTGAACAGCCTGCTAATGTCAGAGGCTGCTCACACGATACACCCTTCACATGGTGACAGGGCCAATCAATACAGTGGCTGGTCCTCAGCAATCCCTGGCAGTCAGTGACAGCTCTCCCAGCGCTCTCTGCCAAGCAGGGAGGCAGCCGCTCGTCTGCAGGATGGATTAGGGACACTGACAGTGGGTGCCTCGTGCCCTGCCTGTGCCACCTGCACACTCACATCACAGCTGTGCTGTGTGGAGCAGCAGATAGCCTGTGGATGTGGGGATGAGGTCCTGGGTCCAGGTCCCATCCTGCCACACCTGTGCAGCTCGGAGCTGTGCGGGAGGACAGCATTGGCTAGCACAGGGCCCTCCCCATCCCCAAGGTTCCACAGGACACCACGTGCTCCCTGGACATGGCACAGTGGGACAACACAGAGCCTAGGCTGTGCTGGGCCAGTCCTGGTGCATGGCAGGGGGCTCATGGCACGATGCCACCAGCATCCGCCCACGTGAGTCATGTGCAGTCCCACTGTCAGCGGGAGGTGGATGGACACCAGGGAACGTGCTCAGGGAAAGGCTTAGCCCAGCACTCTGGACTTAAATTGGCTTAACCTGTCCTGCTGCAGAGCCTGAACAAACAAACCCCTTGTAACAAAAGCAACAGAGATACAGCCAGCTGGTTAAGGCATTGCTGCCAGAAAGTCCCAGAAAGCTGCCCGAGAGTCCATCCCACTGCCCTTTTTACACCGGTATGGAATAACAGGACAAGGGCAGACAGCTTCCCACTGCCAGAGGGCAGGGTTAGATTTGTATATTGGGAAGAAATTCTTCCCTGGGAGGGCAGTGAGGCCCTGGCACAAGGTGCCCAGAGAAGCTGTGGCTGTCCCATCCCTGGAAGTGTTCAAGGCCAGGTTGGACGGGGCTTGGAGCAACCTGGGCTAGCGGAAGGTGTGCCTGCCCATGGCAGGGGGTGGGACTGGATGGGCTTTAAGGTCCCTTTCAACCCAAACCCTCCTATGATTCTATGATTGTGCAGTGGATCTGAGTAATTTCAGAACTCTGTCTGCACTCTGGTTCCTCCCAAAGCCCTTTGAGATGCTCTCTCCACGGCACTTGCTCGTTGTCTTCATGGATCACGTGCATCTCTCCTGTCCCTGGCTGCACCAGGACTTAGTATCCAGATCTTCACCCAAACCCCTGCATGCGGCTGAGCTCTGCTGGTCTGGGGACATGACTCTTCCCTGGGACCATGCACGGACAAGGGAAAGCCCAAGACACCCAGCATTCTGTGCTGCCCTGCCCCTGGGACTCCTGCAGGCAAGATCCTTGAAGGGACCAAGGAAGAAAGGAGAGATCTCCCACTGCCACCACAGGTTCTGCTGGAGCAAAGGATCAAGGACTCGACACGGAGTCCACGGGTCTGGCAACATACTCAGACAACTGCTCAGACAATTGCTCGTGATGCAGAGATGAGCCAGGGAAGGCAGCCAAGCCCATCCCAGGAGAGCCCATCCCTGCTCAGGAATAGAAGCACGTCGAAGCCTCTTTGTTGTCTGTGCATGGGAAGGAGCGTTACGGCCTTGCCGAGGTGCCACTGCCAGTGCAGAGCTTGCTGGGACACGATGCAGAGCTGCAGAGGGACCACCCCGGCCAGTGGTGCAGGGCCAAGGTGACTGGGATGATCAGGACAGTGGTGGGAGCTTGCATGGATGCTGTGTTCACCTGGGCAGTGCTCCTGGGACACTCGTTGCTGCACTGAGACAGAGCATCAAGAAGGTGCAGGCTCTGACCAGGCGAAAGCCTCCTCCTCAAAGGGAGAGATGGGGACAGGATGGGGTAGAGGGTGAACCAAAGCAATGGTACTAGTTCTAGAGGCTGGGAGAAATAGCTGCCGATGCAGCTGGACTGCATCTCTCAGTGCAAATCCCAAACCAGTGCCAACATGTAACAGAAACACCCTCCTGCCATTGCAGCCACATGATGTGGGCAGAGACTGGCAGCAACAGCCCCAAGAGGTGCCCAGGAGCAGCCTGGCAAGGAGCAGCCTGAGAAGAGGCTGCAAATAGTGCCTGAGAGCCTTTCTGTGGCTCTTAGCAATGAAAAATTTGGCATTACTCAGCAAAGACCCCCAGCTTTTTTCCCTGCTGCAGGACGGCACAGGCCATCCCGGAGTTCCTCTGCAGCAGCAGACCTGCAACAGCAGGAAGGTGTTGAGAGAAAATAGAGTTAGATGGAACAGGTAAACTGCACCTCCATGAAAAGACATGGCTGTCTGCAGAAGCAGGGAAGAAGGAGAGCAACATGTATTAAGCAGATTAGCTTTGTGCCAGAGCAGAAAAGCGCCTGAAGCAGCTGCTGGGCCACAGCTGGAGCAGAGAGCCTGCCCTGAGCAAGGCAGACCTTGCTGCCATGCAGCAGGTATCACTTGACCCTCGCTGGCTGGGTATTGTGTCTCCCCCCCATCATTTCAAGAGACAAAGAGAGGAGACGGTTTCTTCCTCCTGAAAGATAAATGCCTCCAGATTGTAGCCACTCGACAGGTCCACTGAAATTCATCAGTTCTGACTTGAAATGAAAGCTGTAATAAATCTCCCCGTTGAATAGGAGATCAAAGGCAGATCATTAGAGCTCTTGGATTACCCAGTGAGAGTGCACTTCCATCAGCCACTGTGCTGCCAGTCCCTCGTGTCCAGAACGACCCCTTTGACAGTGCAGCTTTGACTCTAAAGAAAAGGACGATTTCCCTATGAGAAGGTCTGGGTTGTGCCCCTCTCCTCTGCCCACCTGCTCCCTGACTGCTCTCAGACAGCTCTGTGTGGCTCGTGGCCACGTCCTTGGCAGCCACAAGAACAGAGTGGGACGTTGCTCCACCCCACAGGCACAGCAGAAGAACTCAGTGTTGGCCCAGCCCTCAGGGAAAGCCCTTCCCCACATCACCAACCTTCTCCATCTTCTTTCCAGGGAAGGAAAATCCTCCCCAAGATTTGGGAACTATCCCAGCTCAGCTGCTCTCCTTTAATTAAAAGCAGACCTCAAAACTGCAAGGTAGAGCCCTGCAACCCTTCAGTGGGACCAGGTGTCCATGTCACTCCTGTCTCCGGAGGGATGTAGGATGTTGTGCTGATTTTCCACTCTGTTCTCTAGATTCCCAGCAGGAATCAGGAGCAATCTCTATCTCAGCCTCTCAAAACACATTTGTTGGCAGCAGCCTATGATATGGCCATGGTCTCAATAGGCTCCACAGGGAAAATGTCCTCCTTTCCCAAATCTGTGTGGGTTAACCCCTTCTCTCTGCTTGGGCCATGAGATCCCAAACTCAGCCAGTCCCTTGGGCTTCCTGCTTTCTCATTTCAACCTCAGTAGCCATGTTCACACATCCAAGTTGGCATCTGCATGTGGGTGCAGGGGAAGGTTGTGCAGCAAGAGCATAAGGTAAAGGAGGCCTCAGGCTGCAGGTGGTGGCATCCTATCAGCAATACAGCTGCTGGTCCACCCTTCCTGGCTCTTTGGTCCTGCCGGGAGGATCTTTTCCCAGCCTAATGCTGATCTGGTGAGACAGTTGTGCCTAAGCCAGCTGGAGGATGCCGGAGAGCGAATTCTCTAAATAGTTTCATTTCTGTGACAGCGTAAGGCAAGTAGGTCTTTTCCAATGCCCTGGCCTGTGGATTGCTAGATTTTCACCAGAACAAGCTGGCAAACATCATCTGACATTGCTGGCTCAGCACAGTTGGGACCCAGACTTTGCTGCAGGAGCAGCAGAGCTGGATCTGGGCTGTGGGCTGTATGCCCAGCAGTGCCTGGGGACAGAGAGGGGACCAGGCCCTGCAGAAGCCACACAGAGGGAACTTTATCTCCGTGCAAAACGTGTTGCACATGACAGAGTGAATTTCATCCCTGGAGAGATTTTTTTCCCCCTGAGACCAGGTTTGCTGAGCTTAGGTCTGAAATGAGGGACCATAATAAGTCCATTAACTTCAGAGGAGTTATCCTGAGCACACAGTTCGACCTGTGATCCCTCATTTTACAAAGGGCTAAACACGGAGAGGATGTAGCAGTGGAAGTGAGAGACCCTCTGCCATTTTGCACGGCTGTGATGTGAAAATCAGTGCTGGGGTGAAAGTGGGGTTATGTGGGACTTATTTCACTGACTGAAATACGTGGTCCCAGTAATCAAGCTTCTCATGCTGTAGCTGCTCTTCCGTTCTGCAGGATGGGGCATGGGGTGTCTTACACCAAAGGGTGTCTGGGGACATGGAGTATGTGTGTTGGGGGTGTCCCATGACATGGGGAGTCCTGCAGTTGGATGTCCTGTGGTACACCCAACCACACGAGGTATCCTCAGTTGCAGGGTATCCCAGAGAATGGGAAGTCCTGATGACACAGGTGTTGATGCAAGATATTGAGCACCCTGAGTGCTTGGGTGGATTTTTTACTGGGTAGCAGCCTGGCTGGCTGCAGGGAAATGTCTGCGGCTGGGCAGAAAGCAAAAAAACGGTCCCAGCACTGGGGCTCCAATAATGAATAAACAACCCTGCAATTTGTAGCTGAGCCCAGGGTTTTGGAAGCCCATCTTGTGGCTTTTGAAGTGCAAACCAGCACAACACCCCCCATTGCCCAGCTCACCCTGGGAACAGCCCCAGCCCTTTATGTCACCTCCAGCACAGAAGGTTTCCTGGACCCCCGAGCAAAGCCCCCGCTGGACACTCGCACAGACGAAACTGCTGAGCAAGATCAAACACAAAC
>VZTA01014921.1:237632-261673 GCA_013398855.1 Mohoua ochrocephala
CCCGCCTGCTCCAGCTGCCCGATAATCCCTCCAACTGAAAGGGAACCTGAACCCTGAGTGGTTTCATGCACTGGGAAATGGAGCTGAGCTCCCGAACCCTCTTTGTGCTGGGATAATGGTCCCAGGGCCTTCCATCCCCACACTGTCCCACTCCCCACTGGCACCGACCAGCTGGGAAGATGAGCTCTGGAGCTGTCACCGCTCTGAGCTTCAATCCAGCATAAACCAAACTTTTTGTTTAAGGTAGTAGTTTAAAAAAAAAAAAAAAAAAAGGCAAAAAGAAGCATATGTCTTTGATCTTGAATAAAGCTTTTATCACAGCGCCTTCAGTCCCGGTGAGTGAAGGGGATTATCTTTCTCTTGCACAAAAGTTCACCTCCCGGTGCAGGTCACGGGAGGAAGATTTCACTGGAGTGGGAGGCGTTTTCTCCAGGGCATTCACCTCAAGTCCGGCAGGCAGCTGCTCCCAGGGAAACCTTTTTATGAGCTAACCTACTGCCTCAAATCCTTTCACATGCAAAGGGAACAAAAATAAGAACCCTCCAAAAGAAAGAAGCGGGCGCAAACTCCCTGACAATCACTGCCAGCCTCATTTAGCAGCAAAGACCTCAGCCAAGCATCCTGCCAGCTATCCTAACTCCCAGTGAACAGCCAGGACTCAGGGAAGTCGCTTGAGGCTGTGTCCTGGCCCAAACCCAGCCTGCATGCAACCAGAGTAGGGACTGGATTTAGCCTTGTGTGTGGTCTGGCCTGAACCTGGTCAAGGGTGTCCCCATCATGCTGCTCCCCATGGTAGGCAAGCCGGATCCATGAGGATCATCCCTTTCCCCACAACAGGTTAATGCCAGAGGTGTTTGCTGCCTGTAATGGGGCTCATTACCTGTGCTCTGGGCAGCCTCCCTGCCCTCACCTGCCCTGCCTATGCATCAAGCAGGCAGTGCCACATAATGGGATTTACTGAGAGTGCCTCAAAACTGCTGCCTGTTCCCAGGGTCTGGCAAGAACTGGGGGCAGGAAGCAGCATCACCAGCACACTGTAACCTGTCCATGGGGGCACATAGGTATGGCAGGGCTGCCTGAGGTGCAGCACCCACCTCCATTCTCCTACAGGCATCGGGAGCCATGGGGAGCAGGGTATTGCTGGCCGCCTAGTGAAGGAAGGGTGCTGTGGTGGAGGCCCAAGTTCTCCCTCTCCCAGGACATTAATTGAAGTGACAAATATGCTTTGACATCAATTATGTTGCTTTCTTGTTCAGCCAAGAAGTAATTAACTTAAGTGAAGCAATTAGGTAAGGTTATCAAGTGAGGTTTGCAGTACCTTAAACAAACAGCTAATTGGGCTGGGAAGGAGTGGAGATAAGAGGGGATAGGATGACACTCCCAAAAGGGATCTGGGGGTCCCCAGGGGCTGAGGCTGCTGCAGGCATCAGTTCAAGTGGGAAATTCTGCGATGGGGATGTCAGGAGTGAAACATCCCTCCTCCCATCCGTACGTCTGAAATTGTCCCTGCTGCTCTTCTCAGGACACAGGCAAGAGGAAAAGACACAGCCCCAGGGGTCTGCTAAGAGCAGAGGTAAGAGATGAAGTGATGGATGGGGACCCCCACTGTGTACAAGAGACTCAAACAAGCAGGTCTCAAAGCATTTGCTGATAATAACAGGTGAGGCGGAGGATGGAGATGGACACTCGGTGATGGATTCCTTGCAGGGACAGCAAAGACACAAGTGACTGTGTCTCATTCCCAGCCTTCTCCACTAGAGGAGCAAGAAGGGCTGGGGTGTTCTGCTGGGACAGATGGTCACAGGGCACTGTCCCATGGAAAGATGGGACGGTGGCATGGAGAGAAGTGCCATGGCCCAGAAATGCTCCTGGAAGCCCCTCTGCTCCCAGGACCCATCACTTTATAAAAGACTTAAAACTCTGAAAAAAGTCTCTCAGGAATGACAGAGAGTCAGCACAGCCACGCCAGGCACCAGCCCCCTGTCATGAGCCCCCTGCCAGTGCCACCCCCTCGGGCAGTTGGTGCAGCCACACCGTGCTGGGGCATGGTCGCTGTTCAAAGACCCTTTCAGATTATTTTCTCCATGGTGCATCCAGTCCACGGCCCTACCTTTCAAGCCAATGAACTGCTAAATTTTAAGATCTAATTTCCAGATTTCAGCAGAATCCATGGCACAATCCGCTTTTAAAGGTTGCTAAGGTGTCGAATCAAAATGCAATACTATAAATCATTAATGCACCCCTGTGTCGCAATGAAGCTGGAATATTTTAATCACTGAATAATGAAGTCAATATTCACAAATCTCAGCTGTCATTAGAAGATTCACATGCCTCCGTGCGCCCTGCTGGAGAGGAAATTTTGCGAGTGGACTGGATTTGCCCAGAGGAAGTGCAGGCAGGAGCACCGCAGCAGCGGTGGGACACGAGTGGGTGGGTTTTGCAGCTCAGTTTTGTGACCAGCAGTAAGTCAGCAGCCTGCTCTGAGCAGCATGATGGACTTTTTACAAGGGCACGTAGTGATAGGACAAGGGGGAACAGCTTGAGAGACAGAAAATTTAGATTAGATATTAGGAAGAAATTCTTCCCTGGGAGGCTGGGGAGGCCCTGGCACAGGTTGCCAGAGCAGCTGTGGCTGTCTCATCCCTGGAAGTGTCCAAGGCCGGGTTGGACGGGACTTAGAACAATGCGGGGTAGTGGAAGGTGAACGTAGGGGCTGGAATGGAATGAGCTTTAAGGTCCTACCAACCCAAACCTCTTTGGGATTCTGTGATTGCTAAAAGAAAGAAACTTGATCTAACCCGTGACATGGTTCCTGGTAGGAATAACAGTGGCTGGAGCATTTACAGCTTGGATGAGCAATGGAGTTTTGAAGTGAACACTACCAGGCTGCTCACATTGGTACCAGGAGAGTTTTGTCCACTCCCATTGAGGACAGCCCAGAGTGGGAATGTCCGGCATCCAGGACCACACACCATCCTAGAGCTGGAAAAGTCCTGGAGACAACAGTGTGGAGAGAACCAGAAAGGGCAGATCTGGAAGCTGGTGAACAGAAGGCAGAAGGGCAAAGTTAGAACAGCTCTGTGAATGCTGGGACATGCCTGCAGGCAGCAAGAGCCACTGTGTCCCCAGCACAGATGGAGCATGTGGCTTGGAGCTGCAGCAACTGTGCGGGTAGGAGGGGGGTTGGCCCTGCCAGGGAAAAGGGGAGCAGGCATCAGGCACTACCAAGTAATACCAGCTTCCTCAAAGAACAGAAACCCCTGGAAGTACAGCATCAGGATGGCAAACAGCCACGGCCAGCATGGAGGCTGAACATGGAGAGAAGTGCTGATGTCTCTGCCTGCCCCTGGTTAGGATGTTCACAGTGATGCACTGCTCAGGTATGTGGTCTCATCACTTCTAGGCTATACCTCGTGGTGTCTTGCACTGTGACAACAAGCCTGAGGCCCCAAAACTGTAATGGGGCTGCCATCCAGCTGGATGTCTGAGTACTCATGGAACCTGCATGGTCAGGTGAACATCACCGGGACAAGAGGGACAGAGGGACGGAGGCCCAGGAGAGAGGGACCCATCACTTGATACCTCCAGAGCTGGGTCCAAATCACATTAAGACAGAGCTGGTGGGACCTGTGGGAAGCGGAACAGGTGAGAAACTGCCTCTTTGTTTCATCATAAAAGGAGAAGCAGTCATAACAGTGCTCTCACAGGGCTACTGCAGTGGGCACAGAGCTGTCAAATGGTCACCTGAACCACAGGAAACCTCCCTGGCCCTGCACAGAGCAGACCAAAGTACCGCACACCCTGGATAAGTGGCATAACTTTGAGCCAGCTATTCCTCCCTCAGGAACCTGGTGAGATAAATTCTCCACCTTGAGTTGTCCTGCTCCATCCTGTCTTGGCACTAGGATTGCACTGGAGCACACACTCCAAAGTCTTTTGGGTTTGGTCCATTTTTTCTCTAGCTGAAAAATGGAAGCAGCACTCTTGAGTTCAGGGTTTGCTTAGACTGGAGAGGGACGTTTTCAAGGGCATGTAGTGACAGAACAAGAGGAAATGGCCTTAAGATGAACGAGGGTAGATTTAGATGGGATATTAGGAAGAAAATCTTCCCTGGGAGGGCGGTGAGGCCCTGGCACAGGGTGCCCAGAGAAGCTGTGTCTGCCCCTGGATCCCTGGAAGTGTCCAAGGCCAGGTTGGACGGGGCTTGGAGCAACCTGGGCTAGTGGAAGGTGTCCCTGCCCATGGCAGCGGGTGGAACTAGGTGGGCTTTTAGGTCCCTTGCAATCCAAGGGTTCCATGATAGTTCTCTGTTCTAGTTAGACGCAGCCAAAGCCACAGATTCAATCCTCAGGGGAAAAATTGAAAAGATCTGTTAAAAAATTGCAATCACAGAATCACGGAGTAAGTGGAGGTTGGACAGAAGCTCTGAAAATCACCTAGTTCACCACAACCCCCTGCTCAAATCATTGCTGTGTCTTTTTCTCCCAACTTCACTAAGCCCTTGGAGATGTCACACTGGTGGAGCTGGTCATGCCTCAGGGTGTAACAGCGCAGAGGCACAGCAGGACACACAGGTGGCATCCTTCTATGGGTGACATCAACATCAACAGTGCCCATCAGGTATCACTTCTGCTTCACTCTTTTTGAGGTCATGATTTAACAGTTGGAGCTTCCTGGAACTGCTCCCCTAGATAGGAGGGGCCTGGAGCAAGTCCTGCCAACCAATCGCTAAATTCATTCCAACCTGGACAACACCATAGGCTTTGCAGCAGTGTAACAGGGTTTGGCCCTCCAACAGTGATGGCCAAAATATTTACTTAAAATCTGAGAGGATATAGTGGTCTAAAGTGATTTCTTTCCCCCTCAGGCTGCTGCAGAAGTGTTCACGTGGGTGGCAGAGGATTTTCACCTTTAGTGCATGAGTCCAGTCACCTCTGAAGAGGGGACCCTGAGTGAGCTGGACCAGCATGGCAAATCCCATTTCCTCATCGATTTTCTCGAAGGATGCTCTGGAGGTAGCTGGGTGTATGTATTCGTGTGAGCAAGGGATATTAGAGACTCATGCCGTGAGATTATAACCAACACCAAAGGTTGTTCTCTCCTAAACCCCTCTTTTAAGGCGTTAATGACTTTAAAAAAAAAAAAAGAGGTCTTTGTGCTGGAGATGTCTCAAGCTTCATCACAGACGAAAGGGTTTTTTGGGGAAACCTGAGCCAAAATCTCTGTGGCTGTGTACTGCATTATCTGAGCTTGTATTAAAAAAAAAAANGCTTGTATCAAAAAAAGTGAGGCGGGGGGAAGCGCTCCCTGGTAATACTGTTTGTCATAATCCTCTTCTTCCATCATCCTGCCCAGCAACAGCCGCTTGGCTCTGCCCCTGCTCCTCCTCTGAGAACAGGCTCGTGTGTGCACTTTCCCGCTCTCCCCTTTCCCACTGGAGCCATCCAGTGCCCTGATCCACCTGTTCATGTACGATGCCCTCCTAGACCATCCCTTGGGCAGGCAGCTGGGAAACTCTTGCCCCCCATCACCTCCCTGCTGCCTCCAGGGCAGAGTGACCCGGTTGATTCCCCAGTGCTCAGTGCCAACAAGGCCATCAGCAATGCCAGGACAAGGCAGGAAGCAAAGAGACTCAGCAGACAGTTATTCTGGTCATGATTCCACAGGGTTGTGAGGGAAAACCTCATCCACTCTGTCCAGCATATGCAGTACAGAGTGTGCAGGAAGACTCAGCAGCAGAGCTCACTGAAGTCAGGGAGGGACACGGAATGGCGGGCAGGGCCAGAAGAAAGTGGAGCAGAGACCTGCCCCAAACACATGAGAGCAGAGGGTGGGGATAGCTTCCCCTCAGAGCAGGGAGGGAGACTGCCCCAGCCCTCATCACTGCCCCAAATTAAACAGTTCCTGCAGGTGAAACTGCCGAAGGCTTGTTCAGGGTCCTCAGAGCTCTAGCAGTGTGGTTTCCTCCAAGGCACTGCCATCAGCGCTGGGGCTCAGCGAGGCACAGGGCCAAACCATCAGAGGTGCTCTGAGGATCAGCGATCACTGAAGATGCCAATGTCTGAACCCTTAGGGCCCAGCCAGTGTCCCCAAGGGATGAGAAGATCGTACAACCCCTGCTGAAGCCCATCACCAGCTTGGGGCTCCATTCATCCCCCTGACCTGCGGCCATTGATTCCAGCTGCTTTTGGATTCTTTCTGCTTCCCATCATGGCAGACAGGAGTTTCCACATTTAAACCAACACCAGTTAGTCCCCCCTCAAATTACAGGTCTGAGTAATCCCCCCAGCCCAGGGGAAGGGATTGTTCCCAACAGGAGACCTCTCCCTGCAAGCATCTGGCCTGAGCACAGCCCCAGGAATGAGCTTGTGACACAGAAAAAGGAAATTGTGTTCGATCGCTCTGGCAAGGTGAGCCGCCTGCTCCCTGAGGGGAAAGGGAAGCGCGGGATCCCTGCCGGTGTCGCAGGGTTTTGGGAGGGGGAGAGCAGCCGGGCAGGCTCAGGGACAGGAGCGCAGCAGTCGGCAGCATATGGGGCTGTCCCAGGGCTGCGTCCCATATCCCTGCGTGGGCTGTGGCTGACACATGGAGGAGTGCAGGGACCCTGAGCACCCCATCGCTTCCCAGAGCTGCTCCAAGATGCTCAAAATAATCTCTGGAGCATCTGCAATTCTCTGCCAAGTGCTGAATCATCTTCCCGCAATGTTTGCATTAGGAATGCAAGAGTGGTAGAGCCCTTTGCAGAGAGAGCCAGGGAGGAGGGGACAGGTACCAGCACTGAGCAAGGAGAATATCAGCAAGAGTGTGCTCTCTGTGCTATCTGCTCTGCTGGCCCTCCTAAGTGCCAACACTTGGCAAACACCTGGGCACATCCCAGAGGGACACAGGCAAAGAGTCTGGACACATGGCAAGGCTGAGAGTTTGGTTTCATCATGATGAAATGAGTCACTGTGAACTCCCAAAGCAAGTCCAGCCTGCCCTCATCCTCCACTAGAGCTGTAAGGAGACCCAACCTCACTTGTGCAAAGCTCCTGGAATCTCAAATCCAATCTCCTACCATGGGTTCCCATCAGCTGCATCAGCTCCTGGCCAGCTGTACCACCAGTGATCTGAACCAGCTCATTCGGGGAACAGCAATGACTCGCCTTTAAAACAGAAAAACTCTCGAAGCCACAGAGAAATGGATGAGTAAAAGGGGTGTATTTATTTAGACTTTGACAGAAACTTTGACAGAATCCTGCACTGGGGGATTTGAAATCTTTCAGCATATCCTGGTTACACACAAGGACACGAGAACTCATGTGTGTTTAATAGATCTACTGAGATGTGGCAGACAGCAAAGGATTATCTGGGTTAGTCCGTGTGAGAGGCTGGAGGGAGCTGCGGAGGGAATTTGCTGCTCACAGAGACCGGCTGTGCAGCAACGGAAATGCAGTGTTGATAAATGGGAGTTCGCACTCACCATGGGAATCATCTGACCTGCTCCTGAGTACCACCAAACTCACCATCGTCTATAACCCTGCTGGAGAAAGCCCCATGTCTACTGGACAGCTCGATAATAACAGCTTTAATAATGCTCAGAGACAAAAGAAACAACTTCAAGTCTGAAGTGCAATGTACTAAAACCAAGGTGATGTTAGTATGGCGTTAAGATCAACTGATGGAGCAGCTCCGCTCTAAGCAATGTCTCACTGGACCCTCTGAGCTGGAAAATACAAAAAGAACACAAGTTGGATCAAGGGAACAACCCCCACACTTGTAATTGCCAAAGGGTCCTTACAGCCATCCCACCTATCTTCTACCCAGCACAGAGCCCTCCTTGTGACTCCTGCAGAAGGCCAGAATGGGAATTATTTACCTACAACTATAGACTCTCCAGATGTGCCTCCACACGTCTCTACAGAGAGCAGAGCATGGGCAGGCACATGTCAAGAGGTGCCACCTCCGCAGGATGAGCTTTGGGAAGAAGGTCTGGGTGATGGCAGACCAGGGGAAGGTGGGTGGAGGGCTGGGGTGAGCCTGCAGGGAGACCTAGTCCAGGTGAAGGACAGCAAAGTGGAGGGACAAGGGTGGTTGGCAAGGGCTGGAGCTCAACTCTTCCCTACCAAAGCGTTGGCCAGGAGGCCAAGGTCATCGAGTAGGTGACATATGGCCTTGGCCTCCTTGGGCAGAGAAAGCCAGATTCACATGTCAAGGAAAGACATCATCGCACCCGTCAGCAGGTTCAGCACAGCTGGAGGGGCACAGATTATCTCCCCAGGCAGCCTGAAACCTGAGGCAGGGCTCTACTCACCTCATTTCAGCCAAGAGGAGGAGGGCAAACTCCATCTCCAACAGGAAGCCTCCAGTGGGTGGGAGACCTGTGGGCTGAGACAATTTTGCCCAGTCCCAAGCTAGATCTAATCTATCCAGACAGACCCATTTGTTGGCAGTTCCTCTGTGCTGCTAGTGAGGATGTGCACACCAGACTCATCCTGGCCAGCCCTTCCCATCAGCAGGAGGCTCTGGGGCCAGCAGGAAAGGGTCTGGGAGGCACAGAGAAGAGCTTTCTACATGCTGCAGGGCTCTAAGCATCCCTGATCCACGGTATGAAGGAACATAGGCCAACAAATTTGACCCTGAGCTCCCCGGGAGCAAGACAGGGACTGACTGCTCCCGTTAGAAGTGGAAAGGTCACTGTCTGGACTGTCTGCAATGCTGGGCATCTCCAGGGTGTCCAAGACAAGGGAAATAAGGCCAATCTAAGCATTTGTGCTCTGCACAGATGGGCCCTGACTAGCATTGATGCCCTTCAGCACTTGCCAGAGAGCAAAGATGGCAGTGAGCACCAGCACAGGGGTGAAGGCTGCCACCAGTTCACTCCTCAGCCACGCCAGGCGGTGCGAGCTCCTTCACTCTTATGCTCTATGGCCGATTTCCATTGACTCGTGCTGGTAGTTGTGTCCTGCACAGCCTCCAGTTTGTCATTTAAATGTCACACGCTGCCGTGGGTGAGCAGCTGTAGGCAATGGCATGTCATTGCAGCGACACTCAGAGCAGGGGCAGCAGGGAATGCCTTCTGACCTGCCAAAAGCAGCTCCTAAAGCCCCCAAACACCGCTCAGGGCTCTGCACGCCTCCAGTTCCGACCAGCAGCCCTCAGGACGCTGTCACCCATCCTGACCAGTGCCCTCCTGTCCCTATGCAGCCAGCGTTGCTTCTTCCCAGGCACATGGCCTGACATTTAGCAGTGCTGAGCTGCTCAACTGTGCCCATGTGCTGGGGAATTTAGATCCTACTGCTCCTTACTGCTCCTTCAGCCTCTGTCTCAGCAAGGACTTTCTTATTTCCTTGCAGGTCACAGAAACCAGTGCCATGGCCCGACCCATGGGTGTGTCCCAGCCCCACTCCCATTGTAGATGAGAGCTCTGTACTACAATTTACAGAGCATCCATGTGTCTGCTATTACATGGACTAAGAACTACATTTTATCAGGTTTGCTTAACATGATTAGAAGTCTGGGTAGATTTCCTGCTTTGAGTGATCATAAACAGTGCAGGGAAAGAAAAGCGAGAGTTTCTGCTTCCCATGAAAGGGAATTACTGTGTTGTGACACAAGAAATGAGGAATTGTAGTGGCTTACTGAAGAGGGCCCCGTGCAGCTGATGGTGCTGGGGGCTCAGGCCCATAAATGGAAGCTGGAGAGGCAGCGAGTGCCCATCAGCCAGCCTCTCCTCCCCAGGACAGAAGGTTACCGAGCCCATCTCCCGGGGACACGCCTCAGATCTCACTGTCTGCAGCAAACCACCAAAATTTGGGAAAGTCCCTCTGGCTGCTGAAGCAGCTCATGTCTGTGCTGTGTGAAAGGGCACTCAGGTTTGCTGAGCTGGATGGAGGCCGTTGGAGACATTACTTCCCTTTTCCAGTGCCTGAATTCACTGGGGACATGCTGGCAGCCTGCCAGATCAATAATAAAATTTGCCAAGACATCAGCATCAGCTGGGGCTGCCAGGGCTTGTCCAAATCACAAGGAGGGTTTTCAGACTACTGGTATCCATTCTCCTCCTGCTCTCCCCCACAAGAGGCTTCAAGGAACATCCAAACTGCCTCCGTGCTCCCACCACTGCCATCCCTCACTTCTGGGCAAGCAGCAGATCTTTCCACCTAAGTACAGACAGGTTGGATTAAAAAATAATAAAAACCTTAACCCCGAAACGAAGCCTAAAGTACTGAATTTTCATAAACTGTGTTAAAATAACACCTGGGGGCTGTGAAACGACACTTTGCATGGGAAATATCAAGTGAGGGCTGCTCAGGGCCCTACTGTACCCAGGGCGCTCTGCCCTCTTCCAAAGTTTCCCACAGCAACGGGACAGAGACCGGATCAAAATGGGAGTTGTGCAGAAAACAGACATTTCCTCATGGTCTCGGGCTTAGTCCTGCACCCTAAATGGCACCAATTAATGCAAGGAGATTGTGCTGGTTTTGGCTGGGGTGGAGTTAACTGTCTTCATAGTGGCTGGTGTGGGGCTTTTTGGATTTGTGCCGAACACAGGGTTGATTATATAGAGATGTTTTTGTTATTGCTGAGTGGGGCTTACACAGGGCCAAGGCCTTTTCTGCTTTTCTGCTTTTTCGTAAGGCCATGCTGGGGAAGAAGCTGGGGGTGCATGGGAGGCTGGGAGGAGGCACAGCCAGGACAGGTGACCCCAACTGACCAAAGGGATATTCCAGACCACATGACATCGTGCTCAGTTATATAAAGCTGGAGGGAAGAAGGAGGAAGGGGAGGACATTTGGAGTGATGGCGCTTGTCTTCCCAAGTTGCTGTTCCATGGGATGGGGCCCTGCTCTCCTGGAGGTGCTGAATACCTGCCTGCCCATGGGAAGCAGTGAATTAATTCTGTTTTTCTTTGCTTGTGTGTGTGGTTTTTGGTTTCCCTATTGAACTGTCTTTATCTCAACCCACGAGTTCTCCAGCTTTTACCCTTCCAATTCTCTCTCCCATACCGCTGGTGGGGGAGTGAGCGAGCGGCTGCGAGGGGTTTGGCTGCTGGCTGAGGTTAAACCAGGACAGAGATGTATAAACCATAGAATCATAGAATGGTTTGGTTTGGAAAGGACCTTAAAGCTCATCCAGTCCCACCCCCTGCCATGGGCAGGGACACCTTCCACTAGCCCAGGTTGCTCCAAGCCCCGTCCAACCTGGCCTTGGACACTTCCAGGGATCCAGGGGCAGACACAGCTTCTCTGGGCACCCTGTGCCAGGGCCTCCCCACCCTCACAGGGAAGAATTCCTTCCTAATATCCATTCTAAATCTACCTTCTTTCACAGCTTAAAGCCATTCCTCTTTGTCCTGTCACTCCACCATTACCTGATCTAACATCCTCCATGGGATGTCACTTCCCAGTTTGTTACAGGCACTGTGCCCTTTCCCCAAAAGCATCTGGCAGCTGCAACAGGACACAGTGAAGGGCAGGATGGTCTCATGCTCCAGCCTGACCTTACAATAGCTTCCCTGCTTCCTTAGAGGATGGCACCAAGGTCAAGAGGGGCACAGGACCCCCCAAAACCCAACGGGTCACCCAGCACCTAGGACAAGACTTGAAAAAATCATGTTTTCAAAAACCAAGGATTTTTCCTTCCAGAGAATTGCTTCACATGAAACTCTGCAGCTACATCTCTCCTTCTCCATGTTTTATTTTTACAGAGGAGAAAAAAAAAAAAAAAAAAAGCAGCGTATCAAGGAATCACCAGCAATCACTATCTCCAGTGTGGTGCACACCAGACCAGGACGTGTCCTGGGAAATGCATCTCCCTCCCGGGTAGTACATAGGTGTTGCTAACACTGCAATTTGCTCTGCTGTGCGTATCTCATCCATCAAGAAGGAACTGGAATGGGGGGATGTGAGCTATTACCTCCTCGTAATGATATGGGAGATGCTCAATGGGCTCTATAAAGCTGCAGATCTCTCGCTGGGTGTGTGCTGCTGGCAGAACTCTGCTGAGGATACATCCACGCAGGATCTTGCTGGGCAGAAAGGCAGGAAAGATGGTCCCAAGCAGGACAGGTGGGCCTGATGGAACACCTACTCTGTCCTCTTTCAGCTGTGACAACACTCCAGCAACAGGGACCAAAGGGATCACAGCCAACAGGCCCCACGCTCATTTTCTGCATTGGCTGACATGCCTTTGCCCTAGGACAGGGCTAGGAATAAGGCGACTTCTCCTCAAGCCCTGCTGAACCTTTCCCCTCCCTCCACGGTTTTTCAGGAACAAAGAAAGATCAGCTTCACCACAGTGATCCCTGCAGATATTGGCTCACACATAAAGGCCAGGACACCTGCAAAGCATTGTCTGGACAATCCATTTCCCACTCCAGAGCACTCCCACAGCCTGTGCAGAATTTCCACAGCTCTCAGCCCCCACAAAGTCAGAAAACAGGGAACAGCTTCCAACTTCACCAGCCTGTGGGACAAAATCCACTGCTTTCCTCCCAACACATCTATTCTGAAACCACCAAGACATAGGTCCTTGTTCTGTCATTATGCCCATGCTCATCCAAAGTGCCCCGCACAGCGTCCAGGCAGGCATGAGATGGGCTCCAGCCGTTCCCCCTCTGGCCCTTCTCCTCCAGGCCAAGGGGCATCCCAGGTTTTTCACCTCTTCACCTCAGTAACAGGTGCATTTTTACCCTCTCCACAGGTGGCCAAGGCCCAGTTTCAGGCTCTTTAAGCAGTGATATTCAGGGTTTGGAGGTGACTTGTCCAGAGCTTGGAGTTTTCCTTCAGCCTGGCAGAGGCTCAAGATTTCTCCACAGCTGGCAGCCCAGGAGCTGGGGAAGGCCTGGGAAGGCTCAGAGGAGCTTCCACAAAGGTGCTGAGGCACCTGGGCACTAGCACTAATCCTCAAGGCCTTGAGCACCATCTCCTGGTCATTCATGGATTTAGTGGCAACTTAACCTCATGCTTCCTCCATGTCACCATCCCTGCAAAGCTCAAGGGGACAAACCATATATGAGAGCCCTTCGAGACATGTGCAACACTTCAGCAGGGTCACTCCTACACTTGCTGCCACACACACAAAATTCTGTGAGCTCCCCCAGCACCCCCCCCCCCCCCCCCCCCCCACCCCTGGGAGCTCTGCTGCTCTCTTCTTCCTTCCAAGTTTTAACAGGAACAAACTCTCACACTAACACAACCACCTTGGCACGCTCCTGTGCCACCATCTCTGCCTGGTGGCACTGAGCAGCCGGCACAAGATGCTTCTGGAAAGCTCCAATCTGTTCCCCTCCCGCGCTGCCGTGGCGGTGGGCAGCAGGATACAACAGGCACTGCTCACGGTGGGTTCCCGGGCTCCGGGATCCAGCGGGATCACCGCTCTGTGTGTAAATATCACAGTGGTAGAGTTCAACTTTTTGGCATGAGGAAAAGGAAGATAAATGCTACCAGTCCCCTTAGAGCCACAGGAACCCTGCATCTATCTAATTGCACTTCATAATGGATTCAGCAAGCCATTAATTATCAGATTATATTTTAGGAAGCTGCAGATAAAAAAGCTTTATGAAATTTAGTCTTAAAGGAACTGGTGTGCGCAATGAAGCTGTTGAATCATGCTGGTACTGATGCCTTAGGTTTTATATTTTTCAAATCCTGTGCTGCCTGGTGTGTAACTCTGAAGTTCCTTGTGGCCTGTGAGCTGCTGTTCTCTCATGCTGCTCACACACAACAAACCTCTGCAGGCTTCCACTCCAAGGACACCAGGCCCAAAATGTGTCAACTAAAAGCCTCTAAAGGGAGGGGGCAAACTTGGGGTAATTCCATCATGAAACTGAGGATATAACTGGAGAATTAGCCCTGATATGCAAATGAACCAAACTTATAAAACTGTGAAGAACCCGTGACCCAGGGTCCATCTTGGGTGGAGCCTCTGGACTGCCCAGGGTGTGCCTTTGAAGGTCCTTCAAATAAATCCCTCCTTTTATTCTCTTAATTCTTGTCTGGTCTCTGTGTTTTAGGTGGCCACTTAAGGCATCAGAGAAGCAAACTGTACAGTAAGTACTGAGTGCATTTTACAAGGCAGTGCCCCGTGTGCCAGGGGAAGGTTCACATGCAGTCACAGCGGCTATCCCACACTCCAACACCTGCATCTCCCTCCATGCCACAAGGGACACTGGCACACAGGCACAGCTCCTTCCCTTTTTTCAGCATGTCCCTGGTGAATTAGAGGGTGGTGGCAGATCTCAGGGCTGTTTGCTCGTGGAGAGGATGGATATGCCCAGACCTGCCTGGGACCCTCCTTCCTAACACCCACAGCAAAAACATGGATGGGATCAGATCTGTGTGGCACAAGGTGCCATCCAAACAGCGCTGAAGTCATTTAGCACAACTCCCAGGAAGTCTCTGCTCGAGAAGAGAGGCCCAAAGGTCAGCTCTTCAGCTCTGTGCTGGAAGAGTTCTCCAGATGCACAACAATACAGGTGAGAGCAGAAGGAACAAAGCAGCCCTTACACCCTGCAGAAGAAGACACCTGTGAGCACATCATTGATTCAGCCATAAAAATCTCCATCCTAAATTCTCAGGACAGCTTTTTTTGGTTTCCCATATCCATAAGCCCCAGCTTTGTCCTGTACCAGTCCTCTCCCCTCTGTTCACAGCAGCGGAGGATCACACCTGGTTTCCATCTTTTCCTCTGCTGCTTTATTTCTCGTGTGTTGGGGAATATACGTGGCCTTCCAGTGGCTGACTGCAGGCAGACTTCCCAGGCAGTGAATGTCTATGAACTTCTACTGTCCGTGGTCGTGCTGTGTTTGCTGCATGCCTGGGATTGCTTTCCCAAAGAAGCCCCGGATCTCCCAGGTGGAGCAGCACACTGAGCTCCTGACCAAGCCTAGTGGATACCAGGTGCCAGGCACAGGCACCCTCCACTGTCCCTCACTTGATTTCTTCACAAATCAGAGTGACTGTCATCAAACAAGTCCTCCACAGTCACTGCCACCAACTCAGAGCCAGTTTGGCTCACTCGGGATTTGGGCAACGTAACAAGGTTGGCATCATCAAAAGAGATTATGTGCTCTGCTGCTCCTTGCTCCGATGTCTGAGTCACCTGTGTGGAAAGAAGATGACCCAAGAGTCAGACACGTACAGCACCGCTTTCCCCTGGATCCCTTTGCTGCCCACACCTTTCCCAGCCCCAGCTCAGGTAATAACATTTAGCTTCACACCACAGGTCTGCAATTACAACAGGCATGAGACTAATGGGAAACACCAAACCACACACACCAGTGATGCAAAAGAAGACAGGAGAGTAATTTAAATATTTCTCTCCACAAAATTGCTATAATTTAACTCCACAAGCAGTCGTAGACAGTAAACACTCTGTGATTATCCACTGGAGGAATGCCATCCCAGGGAATCTTGCACACTGGGCTCCCTCATCCAAGAAACTCATCTTGACTGATGGATGATAAATTGAAGAGGAAGAGTCTGGGTTCAAACCTAGCACTGGGCCTCCAACAAAACAGCTGCAGTCTCATGGGGTGTCATCGAGGTGTTAACACCCCCTGAGTAACCAGGCACCTCCACACACACTGCCAATCCTCCTCCTCGGCTCCTTAAAGTCATGACTGAGCTGCTTCCCCTCCAGCAAACCCACTTCATGCCAGCACAGAAATCCCAGAGCACTGTGGGCTGGGGGTTTGCATCATGGACCCCTCTTAAGAATGGGAAATCAGGGAGCAGAAGGGGTGACAGGGCCCACAGGGTGAATTTGGGAAGAATAAGAGGGTGGGAGAGGAGGACGGATGAACAACCGCAGCAGCTGTGACACAGAGCAGTCCTTACCTGCACAATCTGGGCCACGGTGGCTTGGGAGAAGGCCACCTTGGGATGCTCAGTGCTGAGGTGCCCCTCCAGCTTGCCCCGGGAGGGGAAGAGCTCCCCACAGAGCTCACAGGTGAAGGTGCTGTCTGTCTGTGTGACATGCTGGCTGGTGACGTGGCTCTGCAGGGCCCCCGGGGAGCGGAAGGCCATGGAGCAGTGCAAGCAGCGGAAAAGTTGGGAACCTGCGGGAGAAGCACTGTCTGAGCCTGGGCTGGGCCAGCCAAGGGCCAGCCTGATGGCACAGGGAGCTGCAATGGCCAGGACACACAAGGCTGAAACCCAGGAGGAACTGGCATCTGCTGGTGTCCCTTCTCCTGGCTGCACCACTGGCTATCGAACAGTTTACGGCTGCTCGGGTTCATTTTGGCTCCCTGCAGCACTGGCATTAAGAAGCCCAGCTGGTTTGCCTGCAGCTATGGCTGTCCCTGATCACAGCAATCCCTTCTCCCTGTTCCCTCACACCATCCAGCACTGCTCTTTGCTGGCCTAGCTTGTACCTCCTGATCCAGCTATCCCACAATCATTACCCACTTCAGGGGTTCTCCACTTTCAGAGAGAGCTTTTTCTCCTCACTCTCCAAGCCGCTGTTGGCTGACCCCTCCAGTGTAACCTGATGCATATTCTCTCCTGCTATCCCATGCACTGCTCTGGGGACCCACCATTTGTAGTAGCCTGGTCTGCCAGTTCACTCTGCCCTTACAGCTTGCAAACTTGCCAAAGCGTGGAACTGGATGATTTTTGAAGTCCCTTCCAACCCAAACCATTCTATGATTCTATGATTCAAAGGGTCCTTGACATGGTGCCCCTAAGCCCAGGTGTCTCTCTGATCTTTCTAGTGCTACACTCTCTTTTCCTCCAGTCTCCCTCTAGCTACATAGACAAACCCGGTGCTTGGGGTTCAGTCCATCATTCCTTATGCTGATGTCTCCTCATCTACACTTAGCTCCCTTCGCTACTGTAACAAGCGAAACCATAACTTTCCATGAGTCCAGTAGGTCCAAAAGCTGAACATGTCCCAGCCTCACCAAACACAGTGTTTTTCCAGTTCATCCTTATTTTCTGTTTCCTCACACTGTTTCCTTACCATGTCCCTCTTCACCCTCCTGCTTACATTTCAGACATCACCAAGAGGAACCATCACTGCTCAAAAGGTAACCTGAACAGCAGCAAAGGTGCCAGACCTGAGTGCCTGTACTTCATGTGAACCTGCAGGAGAGCCAGGGTGGGAAACAGCTCATTGCACGACTCACACTCGTGGAACTTCACATGTGCAAACAAAGCCAAGAACACAAAAACGTGCTCTCAGGGTCTTCTATAGGAGACCTTCTGGACCAGAGCTCTCTAGTATTTCATCACCACCACACCTGCACACAGGCATGAGGAGCATCCTTAGAGATGCAGCCAGGAGCAAGTGAGCTGCCAGATGCTGAGATGAGCCAGAAGAGACTACTGTAGATCACAAGAATCTACTGTGATTTGCAGGTACACAGGATGTGCAGCCTTGTCCTATCCAAGTTATTACTGCATTGGTCTCTTCTCCCACGTAACAAGTGACAAGAGGAAATGGCCACAAGTAGCACCAGGGAAGGATTAGGCCCCGTGCTCTTCAACATCTTCATAAATGACTTAGAGACAGGACTGGAAGGAATACGAGGCGAGTTCACAGAAGATACAAAACTGGGAGCAGCTCTTGCCTCTCTCAGAGGCAGGGAGGCCCTGCAGAGAGACCTCGACAAAATAGAGGACTGGGCCATCACCAAGCGTGTGAAGTTCAACAAGGGACAGTGCCGGATTCTACACCGGGGATGGGGCAACCCTGGATGTGTGGATGGACTGGGGAAGGAGAGGCTGGAGAGCAGCTGCAGGAAGGGACCTGGGGTCCTGGTCAAAGGCCAGTTGGATCCGAGTCAGCAGTGCCCTGGCAACCAGGAGGGCCACCCGTGTCCTGGGGGACATCAGGCCCAGCATCGCCGGCCAGGCAAGGGAAGGGATTGTCCTGCTCTGCTCTGCAGTGGGACAGCCTCACCTCGAGTCGTGGGGCAGTTTTGGGCATCACAAATTAAGAAAGATATTAAGCTATTAGAGTGTGTCCAAAGGAGGGCCATGGCAATAGCGGAGGACCTTGAGGGGAAGCCATATGAGGAGCTGCTGAGGGCACTTGGTCTGCTCAGCCTGGAGAAGAGGAGACTGAGGTCAGACCTCATCACAATCTACCACTTCCTCGTGAGTGGAAGAGGAGGGGCAGATACTGATCTCTTCTCTGTGGTGACCAGTGACAGGACTTGAGGGAATGGCCTGAAGTACTGTCAGGGGAGGTTTAGGTTGGATATCAGGAAAAAAGCTTTTCACCCAGAGAGTGGTCAGGCACTGGAACAAGTGCCCAACCCAGAGAAGTGGTTCCAGCGCCAAACTTGACAGAGATCAAGAAGCATTTGGACAATATCCTTGGGCACATGGTGTGACTCTTGGAGATGGTGCTGTGCAGGGTCAGGAACTGGACTCAATGATCCTTGTGGATCCCTTCCCACTCAGCATATTCTGTGATCAGGGAAAATTTCTTCACGGAAAGCATGGTCTGGCATTGGAACAAACTGCCCAGGGCAATGGTGGAGTCACCATCCCTGGAAGCGTTCAAAAATGTGTGGATGTGGCACTTGGGGACATGGTTTGGTGGAGAACACGGCAATGTTAGGTTAATGGTTGGACTAGATCCTGGAGAGCTTTTTCAACCTAAATGATTCTGTGATTCTCTCTCTCTCCCAGCAGTCACCACATCACTAATGATGGGTTCTTACCTGTGTGCTCTGCCTTGACATGCTTTCAGTGAGCAGCAGTGCTGGTGAAGGTTTTGTCGGAGCAGCTGCACTGCAGGGAGGAGAACTTGGAGGAGCAGTGATTCTGAGCTGCAAAGACATCAGGGTGGTGGGTCCTGTTGTGATACCATAACCCCGATAACTGCTGCAATGACGAGGATCAAATCACGGTTACCATCCAAAGCTGTTGGCTTTAAACCAAAAGAGAGCAGGTTTAGATGGGGTATTGGGAAGAAATTCTTCCCTGGGAGGATGGTGAGGCCCTGGCACAGGGTGCCCAGAGAACCTGTGGCTGCCCCTGGATCCCTGGAAGTGTCCAAGGCCAGGCCACATGGGGCTTGGAGCAACCTGGGACAGTGGACAGTGTCCCTGCCCATGGCAGAGGGTGGAACAAGATGAGCTTTAAAGGTCCCTTCCAACCCAACCCACTGTGACATTCTATGATTCTGTTCCAGGGACAGCATGACAGCCAGAAACCATGTGGGAAGCAACAGAACAGGGGAGTTGTGCTCAGCAGGTACAAGACCTGCTCGTCCTCCCACAGGACAAGCACTAACACCTCACTCTGTTTCTCCATTGTCCCTGATGAGCTGAATACAGCTGAATCCCTGATCCTTGTCTCACTCACCGCAGGTCTCCTTTTGGTGTGAATTCTTGTTCCCTTGCACCAATGTGCTCCCACATTCCCTCTAAGGCATGCCATTTGCAACATGACTATTTTTATTCCTACACTTCCTGGCAGCTGGAAACTTGAGTGAATGAGATTCCTGAGGGTCCTGATGGGCAGATATATAGCCCTTTGCAGCCAAAGCCCATCTCTCCCCATGGACCCGTCTTTTCCCTATGGACTCTGCCTCTGTACAATTTTTCCCTCTGCCAATCTCAAACTGCTGCATATGGCCAGGAGAGACACTCTGGTGCAGGAGCAGGCAACAGCAATGTTGGCACATGAGATTAACTCCCAGGTGCACCAGCTCGCCTGGTAAGCCTTGTTACACATTTCACAGGTAAAGGGTTTTCCCCCAACACGGGCCACCATGTGGCGCCCCACGAACAATGGGGCACTGAAGATTTTGGAGCAGGTAGGGCAGGGGTGGTATTCCCAGGAATGGGCTTCATGGACATGCTTGTGGTGTTCCTGCAGGGTGGCAAAGCTCATCTGGCACTTCTTGCAGTCATAGGGATTTTCAATGTCTGCTGCCCAGAAACACAGCAAAAACCAGAGAGGGCAAAGAAATCAAGGGAAAAGAAGAGAAGAATTAAGAGGCAAATTTACAGAGGGAGGAAGAAAAAGGGAAAGAAATGTTACTTCCCAGGAGGAAACTAAAACTGGAATTTGGGCTTTACATATAGGTGTTGCTGTTCCTGCTCACTGACAACTTCCCGCGGTGGGCTCCCAGCAGCTTGCTTGCTGGAAGCCACCCCTGCCACTGGTTTTGGGATAACCCTACTCATAGCATCAAACCACTAAAATCTCACTTTTCCTGGGATGAAAATTCCCCCCACAAGACCCCCCCAGCACACACCACTAACACCTTGGCATGTGGCTGCCATGACCCCGCAGAAGCCGTGCCTCGCAGGCTGGGCTGGCCACGCTGGGGAGGCAGCTGGGCACACTCACTGTGGAAGGTCTGGACGTGGACAGAGAGCCCGTTGGCCCGGCAAAAGCCTTTCCCGGCAGACATAGGGCTTGTCCCCGGTGTGGGCATGGACGTGGTGCGACAGCTCGACGGACTGGGCGAACACGGCGTCACAGCACTGGCAGGAATACATCTTCCCTGCAGGGACACCCCAGCGAGAGCCCGCACCCATGGCACAGCAGCTCTGTCTGAACTATGCCCGACTTCAGAAGGAAAGGGAAGAGACCGTGAAGTGGACCCTAGCCATTTCCTAGGGTACCAGAGCATCTCAGTACAAGATCCAAAATGTCCTGGAGGTGCTGGAGAAAAGCACACCTGCACAGGGAGGATAAAATTAATACAGACCTCAGGTATCTAGAAGTACTACACACTTCCGAGGTACTACACGCTGGTGTGTCTCATGTTCAAAATGAATTGTCCAACTGCATCACACTCATGGAACAGTGGGAAATACACCCAAGCACATTTATTGCAACCCCAGCAATGCCTCATCTGTGCCAATGAGCTGTAAGAGCCCTGCCTCAGTCCCAGGAGTGCACAGCACTGAGTGTGGGGCAGGAGAAGCAGTGGCATGAAAAAATATGTGAAATTCAGCAAAAGGGAGGGACGGGAGAAAGTAGGATAACCAGAGGAAGAATGCATCGCTGGAGTCTAGGTGTGATGGGACAGAGAGGAGCTATTCAGGAGAAAAACAAGGACTATGGAGGAAGAGGAGGAGTGCGTGGGTAATCTGAGGACCTGGATAAGGGGATGAGGAAAAGGCACAGTGGGGAGCTGAAAGCAAACCCATGCAGGTGGACAAGATCTGGGAGTAGCCTGATGCCCAGAGTAGCCCAAAGGCTGGGGAAGCAGGCAGGAGACAAAGGGAGGAACAGGGCATGAAGGGGTGGATGGAGCAAGCTGAACCCAGAGCCAGCTCGTGCAGGGAAGCTCACCCTCAGCATGCTTCTTCTTGATGTGGCAGGCAAGGGCCAAGGCCTGCATGAAGGTCATCAGGCAGTGCTTGCACATGAAGGGCCCGTCCCCTGTGTGCAGCCGCAGGTGGTTCTTCAGCATGGAGTTGGCTGCGAACTTGGCCCCACGCTCCTGGCAGGACAAGGGCTTCTCATCAAGATGTTCTGTCAGCTTGTGGTACTGCACCCCTGGTGAGGCAGGCAGGACACTGGCTAACTCAGCTGCAGAGGCACCACTCTACCCTACTGCAAGTCCACCAGCCCATCAGTGACACCGAGGTCTTCCAGTGTCCTCCAGCCTGGAGGTCAACCACAACATCACGAGCTGCCCCAGGAAGGGCAAAGAGATTTGGCTCCTCGCATGCATCCTGCTAAAGCAGCCAGGAACTGGAACAGCTTGATTATTTTTGGAGGCTTTTAAATTTGCCAGTAGCCCCACTTTTCCTTGATGAGCTATGTGGAAAACCAATTAGGGAAGAACTAATCAGAAAGTGGTTCTGCTCAGTGGGGCAGGAAAAATGAGCTGTGTTTCTCTCACATGGCACTCACAGAGCTGCAGGGAGTAGGAGGAGATTTCAGACTATTACTTTACTATATTGTCCAAACTTCTATCTGAACACCCCTGCTCTCACCAACCCTACCTGAAACATGAGCAAACTCTCTTCCACAGATGTCACATGCCACAGGGAGCCTCTTCTTCTTCTTTTTGGCCATCCCCACCATCCCGTGGACCTCCAGCTGATGCTTCTCCAGCTCCTCCTTTGTCGATTTGACCTTGCTGCGCTCTTTACACTGGATCTGCTTTCCTCTGGCCACCCGACAGCGTTTCATGTGCACCTTCAGGTGGCAGTAGAAGCGGAAGACCTTATCACAGGCTTCACAGGTTTCTTGGAAGAAACTTTGTCTTGGGATTCCTTTAGCTCCTTTGGCACTGGTGTTATGAACAAATTTAGAGTTTTATTAAAAATGAGTTAATGATGCAAATGTTACACCCAAGTTTGAAGGTTACCTGAGTTTACATGTTTAGGTTTGAATGTTACAAGTTTGTTGGTGTTTGAGTAGTTGGTATTTTAATGGTACTTGTTTTAATTAATGGTAAGGGAGGAAGGTTTCCAGAAAATCCCAGGGAGAAAGCATCACAATGACACCTGTGAGAAATGATGGTCTCACGCCGTTAGAATTTAACGAATTTATTAAAACAACTGAGAACTGAAGCCAGGGATAAGCCCTCTACGCCGACAGCAAGGCAGACCTCGCAGTGCGCGCGAAAGCGACCCCGGGTGCTGCCACGAAGGTGAAGGACCAGGTGCAAAGCACCTGCTCAGCTTTTATAAGCGGTCTCTGATTCCCATTGGTCCGCTTCTGGATCCATTTACTCGACACGGATTGGCTCGTTCGCTAGGGTCATTCCTGACCAATCATTCTCCCAAAGTCCCTCCTGATTGGTCAGCATCCAGTCCAATCCGAATCCTGGTNCTCGACACGGATTGGCTCGTTCGCTAGGGGCATTCCTGACCAATCATTCTCCCAAAGTCCCTCCTGATTGGTCAGCATCCAGTCCAATCCGAATCCTGGTGTCGTCGTGACGCTTCCTCCCTGGGATTTTCTGGTAACCTTCCTCCCTTCCCATTAATTAAAACAGGTAACATTAAAATACCAACTACTCAAACACCAACAAACATGTAACATTCAAACCTAAACTTGTAAACTCAGGTAACCTTCAAACTTGAGTGAAACATTTGCAACATTAACTCATTTTTAATAAAACTCTAAATTTGTTCATAACACTGGCACCCCCCCCCGCCTTGTCCTCATCTTTGTCCAGAGCTTCAAGCTGGGATTCATTGTTCACTATCCACCTCCTGATCCCAGGTTTCTCCCCTCTTCCCTCAGTCAGGAGACCTATGGAAATAGCAGTTACTGTTTTGGTGGTGACCAGTAGGACTGAGCACCTGCCCCTCAGTCTCCCATCTCCTGAATGCTCCTACAGAGTTCTCCCTGCTCAGAAGCAACAGACACACATCAGCCATGCTGTCCCATCTGCTCCGCCCAGAAGTGGTTCTGGCCATGCATGGTTAGAAACATAAAGAGTGATCCTTGAATTTCTCCACCACACATAAAAGGGTCTGCATGAGATGCCAAGAGCCAGAGCCAGATTTTCCTAAAGGCTTGTTTCTCAAACGCTTGCTTCCAAGCATTTGCCTCCTGCTCAGATACATGAAGTTACAGCCACGCTTAAATGTTTGCAGACCTGAGCCTCAGGTATGATACTGTCTAAATCTGCCACTGAGAGTGGACATCCAGCCCTTAATTACAAGAAATCTCAGAAACACTTCACAAACACAATCTCTTTAGAAAAGAATCTTGCTACGACCCTTTTGAGCCTTCTACTCAGGGCCCTGAGGTATTTTAAACTGCTCATTCTGTTAATTTCTTACAAAGCGTAAATGCCTTCCCGAGTCCCTCTAACACCACCATCTCAAAAAGCAAAAGCTGGAAAATTCACCCAGGATCTCAATCTACAGAAAAGACCCACAGGAAATGTACCTATGGAAGAAATCAAAATACAAATAGATACATTTGTCTTCTTTGCTATAATGAGAACCCAGGAACTGTGTGCCCATGGAAACTGGCACAGACTTCTCCTTTTGCCAATGTACAGGAAAACTCAGCCTGTGCTTGAAAAACTTCATGTCTGCCTTCCTCACTATGGGAAGAGCTCAGCACAGTGTCCCCTCGCACACCACTACTGCCCTGTTTAAAACGCGCCTGCGC
>VZTA01014933.1:11386-22742 GCA_013398855.1 Mohoua ochrocephala
ACTCAGAGCTGCCTTGGAAGGTTTAATATTAATTGCACAGATCATTGTTACTCAGAGCACAGAGCAGCATAACTGACAAATCTGGCTCAAAAGCGATTTGAGCAATTTCTTGTTGCAGTGGTGATTATGGCATGGAACATTATGTAGCTCATTTAGGATGCTTATATTTAGGAGAATTTTATTATTGTTTAGAGCAGTTTTTAAAATTTTATAGAATGAAAAAAAATAGTTCTCACTTCTGGATTTCAATTAGACTAACAAATGTTAATGGTCTACTTTTCTCATCTTGTAGCCATCACTTAAAACCCGCGCTCCATTTCTCACAGAAGGCCTGGATGATTTTGTTGAATGTCTTCCTTTTTTTAGGTGTCAGAATAAGGAGCTTCCTTAATTTAATGACCAGCCTAGGGATAAATTCTCTTACTAAGCCCAGTCCAAATTTTTCCCAGTTTTTAGTTCTAAATGCTCAAACCTTGCTTTGAATTTCAATTCATTTTGGCTTGAACTTGGGGAACACAAAGTTGCAAAAATTAAATGTCTTTGGAGCACCTTGAGGATGCACAGACTTGGCTTGTGGTTAAGAAATGAAGGTCTGGAGATCAAATGAAGGTCTGGAGATCATTTCCCTTTTTTTAATGATGTCTGATGATCACAGCATGCAAATACCACCTTTCAGGTGGATGTAGCCCTTCCACTTTTGCCTTCCAGCCCTTCCACTTTTGCCAAACTTAGTGCAAATCAGCACAGCTTTTGGGTTGTCCTAATTAGTGGGTTTTTTTCCTGGCTCTTAGACTGCTGGTTTTGTGGCCAGTAAAGACAACACTTTGGCCACATATTTTGTTTTTCCAGTTGTAGTCCTTATCCTGGTGGCTGCAACTGATAAACCAGCTCTGGCTCCCTCAAAACTGTCCTGTACACTGGGTTTAATGACTCATTGAAACAGATGTTAAAAAATATCAAGACTGTATTAAAGACCTGGATTGATGGTACAGTAAATTTGCAGAGTCTTAAAATATCTCCTTCCAGGCAACAGATTCTGTTGTTCAGCAGTTCTGTCTTTGCAGCTTGGCTGTCTGAGGGGCCGCTCACACGGGGATGTCTGACACGGGAGCTATGAACATCAATACATTTTGAAGGGGTGGCTTACTGAAACCAATGAAAATGAAGTCTTGCTGAAGACCACAAAGAGCCCATTTAGTTAAAAGCACATCAGTCAGAGGGGAAAAAAGATTATGTGACAAGGTTCTCTAGGAGGAAACGCGGAGAACAAGTTAAGGTCAATTGATATTGCAACCAGCAGTATTGATACAGGCCTGGACCTTATGCACAGGTAGACTGACTGAAAGGACTGCAGTTAATATCCTAATGGATTTGTGGGACACCTTATTGAATTTGCAGTGGATTTTTAAACTGAATGTTCTTTTCCAGCCTCATGACTGGAGTGATAACACTTTTTCTGCAGTGCAGAGGTTCATCTTTGATTATTTCTGTCTTATGGTCTCTGGGTGGTAATTTCAGGCTTTTAAAATTATCTCCTTTGGACATATCTTTAGACAAAACAATGGGCTAATCATTTTTGTTCACAATATATAACAATTAATACATTTATCTACTTATTTAATCTCTACAGTATAGAATAGGTGTTTACAGCCTATCTTAAAGCATGTTTAGAACATGAAACCAGTGGTAAGTACTTCAGTGTGTGTCAGAGGAATGTATCTCCTTTTAAAAAGACCAGGTTGACTCAGCTATAAGGTATCTAGCTCCTGTGAACCAAAGATTTGCATGATCTCTCTGTAGCGGGTGTTAAATAAGCACTTTTCATTGAAAAAACATTATTCCTGATCCTTCCTGAATAAAGTCACAGAATCAGAATATTCTGAGTTGGAAGAGATCCACAAGGATCACCGAGTCCAGTTCTGAAGTGAATGGCCCGTATGGGGATCAAACCCACAAGCTTGGCATTATTAGCACCATGCTCTGACCGGCTGATCTGCGAGCACAGTACAGCACTTTATGAGCAAATTAGCCCAGTGAACTGCTGGTGGAACACACGCACTCGGAACACTAATGCATTTGGTACAATGAAGCTAATTTACATGTTCCATTCCAGTTGCTTTATGTGCCATTCTGCTTCCTTCTTTACCTTTCCTAAGCGTTGGAAACATCTGGTACTATGTCGCTCAAATATTGATAATGAATTTTGGTTTAATGTCTAAAACTTTTCAATAAAGTATAGAATTGGAAGTTCAAACATCATGTGCGGAATAGAAGACTGAAGCCAGGAAACTCTTGATTGCTTTTGGCATATTTATGTCTCAATTGAGAAAGAGTTTGGCATCTAGGGTTGTGGGTTTTGTTGTCTGCTTTTTTGAGAACTTAAATTTAAAAAAAATAAAAATGCACACACATACACACAAACCCCCTTCCCATCTCCACTAGCTGAAGGAAACTAAAGAAAATTAAATCAATTTTCTAATTCTCATTAGGGAACTCTAGATGGGCTACTTCTTCACCTCTCTTTCTCTGCCCTCTGTGCTTAGGACACTTTTCTTACTTCCTTCTTATGGTCTTTTATTTCCTCTAGTACTAGATAATGATAGTGCATTTTTTTTTTTTTTTTCCTAAAAAGAGACATTCAAGTAGTCCATTAAAGTAAATGGTATTTTTTTATTTAGTTAGAATACTGGGCTGATGACTAAATTTTGCATGTGAAGGGTCCCAGGAGGTACGACTCTCTTTGGGGGAATTGCTTCTCTCCATAGAAATAATGGTGATGGGTGACATTGCTATCCTGCCTACTCCTGGAGCAGAATGAGGCACAGAGCAATGACAACATCACAATAAGCTGACTTTCTCTGCTTTTGAGGCTTCTGGAGAACAAGTGTTCTTGTGGTAACTTCCTGATAATCCCCACATTTGAAATGATTTTTCCCTTTTAGAATACAATGGAGTACATATTTTATTTTCTTTAAAGTTGTATTTTTATTGTCATGGAAAAACTCTTTTCAGTTGACATAAATTCCACCACAGCTTTTTTTTTCCCCTTTCAGAAGTGTTATATTCACGATTTCTCACTTTTCTTTTGATTCAGACCTAAAACTACTAAAAAGCCTCAAACTCCTGAGAAAGAGGTTGGACTTAGATTTTGGAATGAGGTCTATATGTGAAGGTCTGACTGTGTTGCTGTAAATGCAAGGAAAAGGAAGTCAAAATAGGACCCTTATGCCAAGCTACATCTAGGTCAGCTTTAAGGTTTATTTTTGGCCCTCTGAAAGGGATGACAGAAAGCAGTGTTGTCCTAGGAATAGGAGGTTTGGATAAGGATTGCAACTTGGAGGGATCTTTCTCCTCTGTGTCCTGTAGGAAGAGTGATGCTGACAATAGGAAAAGATATTAGTTCTTCTCTTTTGCACTTTCTCACTATTCCATGAGTTTTGGTTTTTTTTCTTTACAAGAGGAAGTCCTTTCACTGTTGTCTTCAGGAAGCTGAGTGAAAACATGTGAACCAAAACTTTCAGAGAAACTCAAGATCGCCTTCTGGGATGCAGGTATTTGTAGAAGCGTGTGACATGACTGCTGTATTTCTGGTTCCATGTTTTGGTCTGTTTCCTGCTGGCTGTCTCATGTCATTTTTCTAACTTGAAATGCTACTTAATACAGCTCATAAGAGGTCCCTATCTTGAGCCTTTATTTTATTTTTAACCTTCCCTTTCAGTTCTTACAAAACTTCATCTCTACACTACACGAAGGCCATGACACCTCTCAAAGGATTTTGCTCTTTGTTACATTCTGTTCTGTACTTTCTCCCCACCCTTGGCTCTGTGGGTAATTATACTAAGGGGTCTGATAATGGTGAGACTATAATTTTAGGGGATCACAGTGATAAAATTGCATTGCTGAAGATATGTGTGTTGTTTCTGCCTCCCACTCTTCTGGGATCTTTAAGGACCCTTAAGAGGCTTTAAATAGTGAGGCATGAATAGCAACACAATTTGGAAGGCAAATGGCTGTCATTTAACTGAGAGATCTGAAAGGCTCCTTTGCTGGACTTAGTAATAATGGGTGGGAAAGAGGGTTGCTGGTGAAGCCAGCCTGAGGTGACTTATTTAAATTCCCTGGTTATTGTTATGAACCTGATTGTAATGGGTTTGGTTTAGCTTCATTACTGGCCATGTGTTATTGGATTATAGGGGATTTTCAGTGTTGCTACATTGTTTTCCCCTTGAGATTTCCAAGGAAAGAGTATGCGGGAAGAATCTTTTAGGGCCCTATAAAAAGAGACCTGTATCACTGCAGAATGCAAGCATCGGGAAATTGTTCCTTAACATACAAGGTTTTCTTCACTTACGAGTCTCAGAGTCACATTTCTAAACGAGACTATTCAGGCTTTGGGCTTGCCTACTTGCCATGGACCACGGCAGTCTGGTGTCCACACCTCTATCGAAAGAAATGACTTTGAAACAGTAGTAATCAATCCTTCAAATGTTTTGATAGATCAATAAAACTACTTTCAGTCTCTAATATGTTCCATAATCAAAATGTCACTTTATTTACTCAAACAGTCAGACGTGATGTGAAATATTAAGTGCATGAATGCACAAATAGTGCCTGTGGGGACAAATTCAGCTCCTTTTTTCAGCTATGCATCAGTTACTGATGATTTCTGGTTTCCTCTGAGGATTGCTGGGTACGTATGTTTTGTAGTCATTTATATAATGAGCCAGCTCTATGACCACAGAAGTCACTGTGGTGGGGTAAATAAACCCTTCCTTGCACTGGCAAGAAATGATTGAATTTTCTCCTGTTTCAGTGAGGGATTTGCTGCATGTTAGTGCTGCCTTACCTTATGCACTGTATGATATATATCTCAACACATACAAGGCTTTAGAGATGACAAGTCAGATAAAACAAAATGGAAAGGAAGGGATGTGGAGCTGAGACTGAGGTAGGACCTGGAGAGAGAGAGTGCTTTCTGATTACCGTCATTAACTTTTTAGCAGTTGTAACTGTGTGCATTACACAGAGTTACCAGGATCTTTTCATACTCACTTAGCCGAGATGCAAATCTTACACCATCTTACAAAAGATGTCAAAGCCATCATTGCCCAGGTATTTATCATCCAGCCAGCTTCTTGAAAGTCCTGCCTGCAAGAAAGAGTCTTTACAATGATTCCCAAATTATCCATTGCTAATTTTCTTACCTTTCCTTCTAAGGGATGAGTTAAAAGGAGAAGATTATCCTGCTTCAGCCTACTGTAAAGTACCTTTTGCTGCAACAACCCAAACTGTTATGAACAACAGTGTATTGATGAGAAAAGCTACAATTCTGATCTATTCATGACAGTCAGCAGATGCATGTTTTGCTAAAGATGTACTTAAGAGATCTATTTGAAGCTGGCACGGACCATCAGCTCTGGTTTCCTTATAAGATTAATTACTTGATTCACATATATGCAAGGATTTAAAAAAAATGTAAATATTTAGTTGTATTTTTTTATATACTATAAGTTTGATGTAAGCCTTTCAAATAGTACGAATTTTGAAATAATACAGAATTTTCATTAAGCCGTGTGAATAATCTTTTAACTTCAATTCCCATATCAATTCTGCCAAAATTTGTGCCACGTAAGAGCAAAAATAACCTGAAAACATGGAAGGTTTTTTGGTTTGGTTTTTTTTGGTAGCTTGAGAAAAATGTTCAGCAAAAGGTATTAGCTGCAAGTGAGAACCAAGATTTTGTGTGAGACTTTTTTGTTATTCCTTTTTTTTTCCCCTCATAATCACCATCTGATGACCACAGCAGTATATCTAAGATATGGCTGCATTGCGGAAGAGCAATCAGACAATCACGCCTGTGCTGAATGCTTTGTCTACACCTAACAGAAAGACTTTCATTTCTTGTGCCCCAGTTCTTCAAGGAGCTTTACATAAGTCAAGCCTGACTGACATCTTCTATGCTACAATATGCAAAGTATTTTAGCGGGCTTCCTTGCTTACAGGTAATAAGAATCAAACATGTCTGAAACAACCTTTGGGCAATTCAGTAGTGATTGTGTAGATTGCACCCATTAAAGTTGTGCTAATTGCTTAATTGAAGTTTTAAAGAGAAAGCTGAATTTGTTTACAAACACCTTGAGTTTAAAATTACATATCTTGCAGAACTAGAACTTCATTTGTGCTATAAGTAGGGAACCTGTTTGTATTTCTTTAACAGAAAAATCATTCAGTGCATTATTGACCAGATGATTCTGAAGCAGCATACCTTTGGGTGTCGTTTCAAACTGTACTTGTTTATTTTCTCATTTCTTCACAACTCTGTTCAACTAATTTATTGTTTCTTCTTTTTTTTTTTTTTTCCTTTTGGTAGAGGTTTGTTTTTCATTGAGTTAGAATAATTGTGCCATTTAGTTCCCTTTTATGAATTAATGTCCTGCAATACCACAGACCAACATCTGAGAGGTGGATGGATGTTTCTCCCCCTCCAGCAGAAATTCTTCATAGTTATTTAACTAATGCAATTATGAAAGAATAATGTTTTAAGAGCTGTGATGCCAGCCTACAGCAGTGCATTTTCTTAACTATATAGGGCTGTTGTGGTGGTTTGTTTCTCTTTTCTTCTCTTCCTTCATACAGGGGCCCAGTCCTTGTTTCTGTGTGGATGTACAAGAGAATGTAGGCTCTAAGATGTACATATTGTAGGACACTGAGAGCATTATCTTGGGTTATTTATTAGAAGACAATCTCCTCTAGTTATTTACACGGGTTTTAGGATGCTAGGGGTGAGGACTAGAGTCCTGGAGCAATCTCCTGTGAATAACCTGTCAGAACAGATTTTAAGGTAATACTTTGATCAGTTGCACAGATGTATCCCTGTTTTACAGGTATGTATGTAACTGTTCTAAGAACTAATTCTAAACTTCTCGGTGTTGAGGGGTGTGATGACTTTCTCTTGAAGCTTTGTCCTTGGTTGACAATGAAAAGGTACAGGGTAGAGTCCACCTTCTTGGTCTCCTCTCCAGCAGCTGGCATCCAGCGTCTACAGAGAAGGGAGACTTATTTCCAATGTCAGTCAGATTTTATGCTAGTGTTGTCTCATTTGAAGTGTGCTGAACTGCTGTGAACTCCTAGGGGTGACCATGAGATAGAGTCCCCTCAGCTGCCAATGGCACTTGTGTAGCAGAGCTCTCCCTGCACCAATCAAACAGGAAGCCTATCTTTATGGAATAACAGCATCACAGAATATTCTGAGTTGGAAGGGACCCACATGACTACATGGTCCTGTTCTGGATGCTGTCTTGTGTCAAAACACTTGCAAGAAATCTCGCATCATATGAAGAGCTGAGGGTGGGAAATTTGCAGATAACGACTGTGTGAAATGCTCTGCAAATATTTGAGGGGGCAAAGCAGGTCACATTCAGATATGTATCTATAGTTCTTTCAACAAGATGGCAGGGGTGACACTTAAATTAATGGGTTGTAGCAGAAACTTCGTTTTCTTCCTTCAGAAGTCATCATGTATCATTAAGCTGCTTTTGAGTTTTAAAAGCTCCAAAATTTTTGATTAATTGAGTTGCTAAATTGAAATTTAGGGGTGCTGCTGGAATGTTGGTTCTCCAAAGACCTTCCCTTTGAAACACTTCCTGCTGTGGCTAAAAGATCCAATATTCACCATCTGCTGATGGTTACTACAGAATGACATTTGAGATACTGCAAAATTAACTCTTCTTGTGGTAGTTCATCTTGTCTGAGCAGAATTAGTTATTCTGAGTCTGCTTAGTGTTTTTTATTTAAAATTTTGTGATCTGTTTGTCAGACAAGTAAATCTGGAGGTAGTGATACTCTAAACTTATGGCTGTTTTAAAAGTTGGGGATTTTTTCCTCCACCAATAACAAGCAAGTTAGCAAGTGACTCCGCTGTTTAAGAAGCTCTCAAAGTGATTATTCAGACACTCCTTTCCTGAGTGCAGAATCTCCATCTTCCATGTGTAAATTTAGGTAACAGATTTTTCAACTGCATTCCAAACAAATTCCAAATAGAAGAAGTGTCTGGTGAATCTTTGCTTTTTAAAGTACAGTTCCATTTTCTTTATCTTGTTTTTATTTAATCCTATTCTGAGACACAGGAGAGTTATTAATCAGAAATTATTCTAGTACATAGACATACACCTTGGTTATAGCTGTAAAATGTGGAGACTAAACATCATCCGCTTGAATGTAAATTTTACACAAGTATAGAAGATCAGATTCTGTGCCATTTCTTAACTGAGTCAGAGAGTTTTGGTGGTTTACTGGGCTTTTACTGCAGCTCTTCAAAAAGGCAAAATTAGCTCTAAGCGTCTTGTTGGCAGTACAACATACTTTGGTTTGTCAAAATCATTACGTACAGTGATTCTTATCAGCTCTTACCTCCTGTCACAAAGCAGGATTTAAAATCCTAACAGTTCTTCTGTTTAGTGCTGTGTCTAGGATGCAAGTTAATATTTTATAGCCAATGTGTAGCAGTGATATCTGATTATATTTACAGAATTTTGTTTGGTCTTTATCAGATGTTGAATTTATGGATGCTATTGAAGAGCTGCTTTATTTCACTGTGAAGATTTATGATCCAGATCCCCAGTAGGTGTAATTCAGTATAGTTGAAGTCAGTGGAGCTATATTGCTTTACAGCAAAATAGTTCTTGAAGTTTGGACCAGGATTTTCTTTGGTGCTTCAGGTATTTTTCTTCTACCAAGGAAGCGACTAGTTTTTAATCACTGCTTTATCTCATCGAGTGTAATATTCTGCTAGAGGCTGTTTTCAGCTGTTACTCAGCCTCTTGATAATGTAATTTTAGAAAAGAATAACTCAAACATGTTGCTAAAAATAATAGGATTTGTGAAGGTTTAATGCTAAAAGACTTTAAGACCATAAATGTTTTATTCACAGTTCCAAAGTCAGGGATCATTGTTTTACTGGTTATTTCTAAATTTGAGGTTTAATTTGATCTTTCTAATTTTTTTAATGGTGTGCTGTTAGTTTGACATCAGTTTTGCTAGATTCATAACAGCTTATCAAATAGATTTTCATGTTGAAGAATTTAAAAATGAAAAAAAATTGCTCAGTAGTCTGTTCATTTTCGTAATTCTTCCTTCCTTGTTTCCATAAATTGTTGATTATTAATTTATTCCGGTTAAAGAAAGAAAACAATCAATAAAATCCCAGAACCAAACCAAATTTAAAAAAAAGAAAAAAAAAATCCCTTTTAGGAAATGGGAGGGGGTTTTCCCCTTTTTCCTTTTCTCCTTTTTGTTTTTTATGTGTTGGATCCTCTGATTCAGAATGCGCTTCCTGTCTGTTTTCTATGTTGTTTTGGCATATTTGTTCACTGCTATGTATATTGTTATGGGGGAAATAGCTTCATTTGAAAATGCCACTAGTTGAGGTGCAGTCTTTTACAGAATGAGTAAAATGTCTATAAAATTTGATAAGCTTGATATCTGAGCAAATATTTTTACATACTCCTCAAGGCAGGTGATAATTGAGATTTAATGTAGTTTTTCTTTGTAGGTATTCTTGAGGAGATTTTGTGTGTATGTGTGTCGTTACTGTTGGTAAAAGAATTCTAGGACCTAAATACATTTTCTTCTCAAATACACTGCATTGAAGTTGAGAAGACAAAGCTCCAGTTTACAGTTTTTTCTCTGTAGGAATGAAATTATGTATTGTGAACATTTTAAGAATTACACTTGGAAATATGTCAGTCTTTTTTGTCCTGTAACCTGAAAAATCCTGGTAAGTTTTTTTTTCTGTTTGGTTGATGGATTTTTTGTTTTGTTTTGTTGTTTGTTTGGGTTTTTTTGCAGTTGTTGTTGTTGTTGTTTTGGTTTTTTTGTTCGTTGGTTTGATGTGGGGTTTCTTTGGTTTTGATTTTTTTTTATTGTTGTTGTTGGGGTTTTTTGGGTTATTTTTGTGTATGTTTGGTTTTTTCCTGGACTTTTAGCTTTTCAAACAAGCATCCTTCAAAATATTTGTTTCTCAGATGAACCAAAAAATACCCTACTCATTGCTTTCACCATAATTATACACCTAGATCACTCACAGAGTTCGAAGCATTCACTAGAGCAGTACTAGGCTGCTAAGATCTGTGCAGTTAGAACCCTGGAACAGTTCCAGAAAGAATGTCACGAACACATTCAGCTAAAAAATTTTCAGAGATTTCTGAATCTAAATATGTAGAATGAACAGTAGTTAATGGAAACCACATTCTGTGAGGTTATTTGTCTACTGGATTAAACTTTGCTGTTCTGAGGAGCCCTGAACTTTATTTCCAGCTTGCTAGAGGGGAATGTGGCATCCACAATCTAGGAAAATGAAGTAGGAAGGATCCTATGTGTTTCCTGTGTTGGTGCAATTACAAGATTTTTCTTGTTTTGCTTTTTCTAACAAGAATTCTGAGGTACACAGTCTAAAGTCCGCATTACTTGAAACATTTAAATTTTGTTTTCCAAATGTGGTGTCATTCTTATCCATTTACCATATTTTAACTAATGGGCATTCTGATCAGAAGGAGCAGCAGCAGCAGTGGACAGGACTATGTGTTCTATCTGTACATTTAGCTGTGTATGTAAAGTACAAATCATAGAGCAGTCACGGAATCACGGAATCACAGAATATTCTGGCTGGAAGGGACCCACAAGGATCATTGAGTCTGACTCTTAAATGAATGGCCCACACAGGGATCAAAACCATAAGCTTGGCATTATTAGCACCATGCTCTAACCGAGTTGTAGTCTTGATAGGACATGCAAATGTGCAATGTGGCCTTGGAATGTATGTCAGCATGCCAATTAGCATGCAGAAATGTAAATTTTGTATGACTTATAGTTTAGCTCAATTCAATATTACAAGTAGCTTTACTGTAGTAATCAGACAAAAGTGGCAGACCAAAGTCTCATGTGTTTAGTGTTCTACAAAAAATCGAGCATAAAAGTGTGCCATGAAGAAGGTTACAATTTAAGTACAAGATAAGTCGTGAATGCAGGAGGAGAAGGAGTCAAAATGGAACAGTGAGAAAATATTGGTCAAAATGGTAAGTGGAACTTGTGGTATTATGATAGCCTAATTATTGTCAAGCTTTTAATAGGCTTTGAAACAGACAGAAATTTTGTGGTGGGGTGTGAAGAAAGAGTGAACCTGATTTATGGTTGTTTTATGAAGACCATCTAGACCGTGAAGTAGGAAAAGCTGGAAAGAGATGCAGGTATGAGTGAACAAGTCACTCAACCACTTGGTGCTAATTAGAGCTGATAGCTAAGGTGAGTCCTTCGTGGAACTGTGCATTAGTGGTAAGTAATTTTATCTTTTATTTTTGTC
>VZTA01014953.1:0-23482 GCA_013398855.1 Mohoua ochrocephala
AGATAATTTTTGGTTGATTTTAGTTTCAGATTATTTGATTTTCCATTTCAGTCCGATTTTTCATCTGTGTGCTTTAACCATGTAGCAAATAGGGTGAACTGAGCAATGAATTTCATTATGATTTCACTTTTATATTAAACTCAGTTTTGCCAGTACCTTTGCTGGTGATTCTGTGAGCAACCTAAAACACTCATTCACACAGAAAGACACCTTTGCAAAACAGTAAGTTTCTGTCATCTTCTTTAGAATTGCATGTCTTTTTGTGGCCAGAGACCACAGCACAAAAGCGGGACCTAAGACAGAAGCAGGAAAAATATCTCTGTTCTGCTGAGCTGTTCAAAAGACCTCAAATACCCAAAGCATAGAGTGGCTAGAGCAGATTGGGGCTGTTTAGAAGTGACATCCGAGGTCACGTGGAAACTACAGAAGAAAATGAGCTCTTCTAGAGTGATCACCAGGCCACCATGACTGCCAAGAAGTATTACACAAAAAACGAGAGACCAGGATCAAAATAATCATGAAGAGGTAGCTCCTCACACAATGTCTCATTATGCTGGTAGTACTTCTTGTGAAAAGATTTAAATTCTTGAAGTTTTCTAGAACCTGAAGAATACCACAGAAACGCTAGGAATAGATTCTCTTAAGCAGAAAGAAACAATTTATTCAGAAAATCCCCTGAGCAGATGCAAGCTGGTATGTTCTTAGGAAAAATATATAACTTGGCATGTTCTCGCTATTTTCCAGCCATCCATTCAAAGCCACCATGTTTTGTTCTTGTGGGGGTTTTTTTGCTTCAGAAATAGTATTTATTCGTCAACAATGCCAGAATCACCAACTTCATCTGGATACAGACAGAGTTTGCGGATATTTGGAATCACTGCGCCATAGAATCATAGTATCATTAAGGGTGGAAAATACCACTAAGACATGTAAGTCCAACTATTAACCTAGCATTGCCATGTCCACCACTAATTTAAAATAGCTGCAGGGATGGTGATTCCACCACTTCCCTGAGAAGCGTGTTCCAATGCCTGATCACTCTTCACTGAACAATTTTTCCCTAGTATCTGACCTAAACCTCCCCTGCTGCCACTCGAGGCCGTTTTCTCTCCTGTCAGAAGTACACGCAAAGAACACATTGCCTCCCCTACTGCTCCCGCAAACCACACGCACAAGACTGAAATCTTGTTACTGAGTAGAGAGGTCTCCAGCGTACATGCGTAGTGGAAAGGCTGAGCTAAATCTCTGTACACACTTTCATCCAAACCTTGGGTGGGGGAAAGGTGTTGAAGTCACACACAATTATCCAAGGAGTGTCCTGAGCAGAGGAAGATTGAAGAGCGAGGCTAACAATCAGGTGATCTTACAGAAATAATATAAATAGCAGATGAAATCAAGACAACTCAGCACAAAAACGATAGTTAAGGGGACTTGACTTAGCATGAGCTTTTGCAGAAAACATTAAAGCCTGGCATGGTTGTGCAGAACTGTTTATCTACAGACACACTCCTTAAACCTCTACTTTGAACACTTGTGTAGTAGGGTGAAGGAATATTGTGATGAGAGGAGCTTGCCAGTCCCAGACACCCCTTTCTGACCTGCAGCCAAGACAGCCCTGTCTGACCTGCAGCCAAGACGGTTTTCAATGAGGTCCTTCTCCTAGACCAGAAAAGTCTGGTGATGAATAGGATCATCTGGATAACAGAACTATTGGGTTTGAGTATTATTCAATTTCCTCTTTTCTCACTAAACAGGAAAATCTGACAATATTCCTTTTCCTTGAAATAGCAACACACCTTGCTGCCGATAGAAGCATACCCAAATGTGAGCAAGCTACATCCCCAGTCACTTCAATGCATTCTTCAAAACCAGCAGAGGATATGACTAAAGTGCTGATGGAGATACACCGGGCCTTCAGCCATATCAATGGAAGCATAATAGTGCAATACAGTGATTTTCTAAAAACAGACCAACTAGGCCAGTTCAGGTGAAATAAATCACTACTGTCCTGGCACTGCACTGGTAGCCTGCCTTACTCCACATTTACTCAGGGCTGCAAACCCTCCCAGCTCAGAACAACTTGTTTCTCTTCCGAGTATTTCTTCTCCACAGAAACGAATGCTTAGGGACCAAGGGAACTAGTAATCCCCTATACATAACATTTCCCTCTGATTTTTCTTCTGTGAGTGAAGACAGGAAGCTAGCGAGTCCAGAAAGCTTCACGGAGTGTTATGGACTCCAGAGTCCAAAGTTATACAGACCTCTATTTTTTGTTGCCCAAGTTATCCACAGTGGTGAAGTTTTCTAAGAGAGCCCAGAACCGGCTGTTTGCAAGGGACAAAATGAATCAGGGAAGCAGCAGAAATCAGCAGAATCTTTGCAGTCAGCAGAAATATGACCCTAAATAAAAACTGTTCAGAAGCACCCAAAGCTGCCAAAACCGAAAAGGACAAAAAGAAAAGAAATAAAAAAGAAAAAACGCTGAGTATTTCTGGAGTTGAGATTTGTCAATGAGAACATAAACTGCCAGGTGCGGGGGAAAGCTGTTACAGTTCTGCACACCAGAGCTAACCTAGCTCCAGTTTCTCAACTAATCAACACACAAGAGATAGGGGATAACCCTGACAAGGTTAAAATGCAAGGGCTGAGTGCTAAAGCAGATAGACCAAACTGTCAGAAAATCAGGTTATTTAAGGTATCAGCATAGAACTACCCCAAAACGTGGTAAACAGAACTACTCAGTCTCTGCAGAGCACTGGCAGCCTCTCAGGCTTATGTGCTGATTTAAGCCAGTGGGGACAACTCCACTCAGTGGGGAGAAGGCAAGGGGCGTTTAGGATGCAACTGCCTGTTTCTGGTTTGCCTTTCAATAGGCCCCCAAAGCCTGAAGGCTACACAGGATAGCAGGAAAAGATGTTCTGTCCAAATATGCTGAGTGTTTAAAGGAACACAGCCAAACAGAAGCAGGGAGACAGAGGAGCACATAGGAAAAATACATCACTACTACACATAATGGCGGGCTGTAGGTATGATAAATTGAACTCTTTCTGAACGCAGTTCAGCAAAGGTGTGTTTTAAAGATGGAGATTGAGAAGGACCTGGAATCCTTCCTTTTAGGATCAGGAGCTGAATGTCTCAGCTTTTATTACTCGGTTGATTTAAAGAAACAATGAGGTATGTATCTCCTTCAAAATAAATATTCTTTTGAAAATGGCTGTTCCTGTGCAGTATTCTCATGCCAAAAAATATGGGACTGGGTGAACAGTCCAATCAAGCTTTGCAAAGCATAATGATAAAGAGCTATTGCTGGACTAATGTTTAAACAAAGCCCACAATTTGCTGTTATGTTGGCGGTAGGGGAGGAAGGCATAAAAACTATGCATTTGATTTGAGTGTCTTCATGGTTGTTACATCCAATATATTTTGATTTTTAATAGTCAAAATTCTGTGGTTCAGGAGACTTGGCTTCAAATCACAGCTCTGCTGCAGATGTCATTGTCTGACCTTGAGAAAATCCACTTGACCTCTTTTCTCTTTGTCTGTGGAACAGCAACAACACTTCTGCCCTCCTTCATTAGGGCAACAGGAGCGAACATATTCCAATTATCTCTGTAGACAACTGCAGTCATGCTGAGAAACTAAAATAGAAAGGGAAAGAAACAGCAGTTACATAATCTTACCATATTAAGATCAAATTACATTTATATATATATATACACAGATTAAGTAATGTACATATTTTTAATATGAGAGGGTTTTTTGCTGGGGGAGTTTTTTGTTTTATTGTTTGGTTTTCTTTTTCAGGGGTAGGACTGTGAATGACTATGATAAATGTACCTTGAAAGGGATTATTTCTCTACAGTTGAATCAGAAGCTGGCATACAATATCATAGTTCCAGTACAAGTTTCACCCTCTAGCATTCTGCACAGACAGTTTATTCAACAGCCTTACACTATTACTTCATGTCAGAAGTCCTGTAAAAAACACCTGAACGTGTTTTTAACTCAAGATATTTGCAAGATGGCTGCTAACAGTTAAAGTACAAGCGTATGCATTTATGATCTCAGTCACCGAATAAAGCCCGAACAGTAGCGAGAAAGACGGGGGAAAAAGCAGTAGTTTTTCAAGGGAAAGAAAGCAGCATAATCTTCTGCAGAGGTAACAATTCACAGCACCAGGAACACGAATTTCAATATAGCAGAAGATATGGGAGTTTTCAAGCAGGAAAGCTACCAGTTTTCCTAGTTTACTCATAGAAGCAGGAACTGTATTTAAAAATGAAAAAAAAAAAAAACAAAACCCAAAAGAAAACTAAAACAAAATAAACATGGATTAGATCCCTAGCTGTCTTTTTTTTTATTGTTATTTCTATGACATTTTCAAGGGCCCTGCCACAATCTACAAGCCTAAGCAAGCGCAACAATGACATTCAAACTCATGGCATGTGGATAGCCTCTTACTCCCACAGGCTCACCATGCATCCTAATACAGCCTACCTATTTTCAAAAACAAACTTCCTGGGGGTAATTTCTGACTCAGTTCTTGGCATACTCCTGCTGCTGGCAACTGAAAAGACATGTATTTTTGATTGTGTAGGCCACCCAAGGTTTGTTGTTTATGTTTGCAAAATGCTCTGCAGAATTAGGGGCTTCTGAATAATACAGGGTTTCTCCTTGTGACATTGTTTTTGGTTTTTAGATGAAAAGATGCTGAATTATGGAAAAAATTCTATTTTTTTCATTAATAAAAGACTGAATAACTAATTCCTTAAAAACTAGAGACACCCTTCTTAGATTTATCTCTCTTTGTAGGACAATAGGGTGCTGGTGGACCTTGGGGAAATACATGATTTCCAGTTAATTTACTTCTGAGACATCTGCCATCCCAGTTAACACTAACTCACAGAGCTGCAAAGCAGGGGCAAGTATCTGGCCCTTCCAATCAGCTGACTACAACCCACAAATATATACTGTTAGCAGTATGAAATCCATTTGAATTTGCATTCAAATTGTGACGGGAACCAGCACATATCAATGGCTGTGCATTTGCTGTATATCTTACTCCATCTGCTGGGACACACAGCTCTTTGCAGAAGCATCGCAGAGGACAAAAACTTCAGATGCACTTATGGCACCAGTGTATACTCCTCTACTTACAGAGCAAAGCCAAACAAGACCTACAAGGACTTAGAGAGGTCTCACGAACCTGTTAGTCAGCAGATCAGCCCTGCAGCTGCTCCATGCCTCTGAAATCCCAGTGGGAACCAAGGCAAGCACAGGGAAACTGAGCTGAAAGACAAGAAGAAAATGAGATGAATGGTTGTTAAAATAAAAAAAAAATTAAAGGCTAATGTTTTGTAAACTGCCAGAAGCAGATGACAAACATTCACCTCCAATTCCTGCTTGGAAAGTGAATCAAAGGAAGACGGCATGCATGCAGCAACAAAACCACCCAGTAGACATAGCAACAGAGAACAAAATGTCACATACTCAGTATTTGACAGTGGCAACCACATTCCCAGTTGTTCAGATTGATCTTCATGTTCTGAGTGATGAAATGATACAGAGAGAGATTGCCTGTGCTCCTCTTCCCTCTGTCCTCCTGCCCTTTCCCAAATAATGGCAAAAGACAGCCAATGTAGAAACTACTAAAGAATAATTTCAGAAGTAGCATCTTTCCACTAGCTTGCACACAGTATATGTAATATGAAACAGATTTTGTCTTGAAAGACTTTCAGCAGAAACTGTCAAATATGGTGGGAGAAAGGAAAAATCACCGTTCCCATTTAGCAGTCAAAAAGCTGGCCCTGAAGTCCCATGTTCTGAATCCCACAGCCTGTACATCCTGCATCAATACTCCTCACCAGTGCTTTTGAAAAGCTGCTGGGAAAGGAGAAGTATTATGAGTCCAATCTGTTGCTAATGCTGGAAATAAGGACCATCTTTGCACAAACTCACTAATTTTTTTATCCTCACAAACCTGCACAACAACATATCCAGCACCATCATGGTGTCTTCTTCTAAACTGATACCTAAAGTACCATCAAGTACTGATGTTGTCCAGGCTTTTTTCCCTTCTGCTGCAGCAAATGCAGAAGCCTCTCCAATATTCTTTACTGTGTGCACACAATGGCACAAGTGTTCTCAAACCTAGTGTTAGCACTTTTTATAAATTGTTTTCATATTCTACTCTCTTATCAGTGCTGCAGGAAATGCTCCACAGGGATCTGAAAAACCTGATATGGCATGAAAACAGATCATACACAAACACATGCACCTATATGGAAACCAGAAGTTCAGATTTTGGGTGGCGTACTCAGATGGTGAATATAATCAGAAAACCACAATCAAACAAGTAGTTTCATAAGTCTATTGAACTGATATTCTCCTAAAGACTCTTAAATAGTCCTCATGATCCAAAGGGACTAAGATATTTCAATAATATTAGACGGATTATGGAAATTACAGAGGTCAGTGTTAATGTATCTCAACACATCTAACCTACAAATTTACCCACACCTAGGGAAATATTCCACACAATTTCGCATACAGGGCTTAGATATCATCATGTCCTACTTTGAAACCTGTGTTCCTCTCAGTACAGAAAGCAGCCAGGCCAGCTGGCCAAGGATTGTTTAATGAGCCCCAGGTTTATTATACACTTTGCCTCCATTTTCCTTATCTCAGAATTGGAGAAGATCAGAGAAGGTTCCGTTTGTTTGTACTTTTCAGCATCACTAGCTTCTCCTGAGGACATCACAGAAATGAGAGACATGGAAGAGGGGACGAAAAATACTGTAAGCACAGCGATAGAAATTGCCAGGCAACATTTGCCATTTCAGTTTGGTGGCATACACCGGCCATCAAAGGTCCTGGTTAGTACAGCTACCAAACAATTGCTTTTTTTTCAAATTGCCTGTTTACTATGAGGGAGAATGTTCACTGTGACAGAGATCAGAAGAAAAGCACACCTGCCTTAGTTTACCGTAGAGAAAGGCCAGGCCTAGGAAAAGCAGTGTGAGTTTTGTTTCATAGGCACTCCCATACTGCAGGAGTCAGAGATGAACTGAGAAATCAGGTATGCTTGAGGCATCGCTCTGAGCAGACAGAAAGTGCCAAGCCCCACAGTTACACAGAGCCTCCCACAAGCAAATCAACTCATTCCATATTATGAGGTGGTTACTTTTAGCAGCAGCAACGGCACTGCCGCAGCTACAGAAGTTCGTCATGGCACGAGCCAGGCTGCCTGACAGATAGTTTCACAGTGGATACAACTCTCGCAGCAGCAACCTGCAAAGCCCCTCTGGTGAATTACACCCTAAGCCACAGGGTAACTAGCCCTTATTGCTGATGAGTATTGCATCTGCTACAGTTTTGACACTCCAGTCTAGCTACAGATGCATTATATACAGCAAGTCTGAGAAAAAAGTCATTAAAAAAAAAAAAACAAAAAAAACCAAACGAAATAAAAACTTAGTTACTTGGGATGTGATCAAATACTGGAACAGGCTGGCCAGAGAAGCTGTGAAATCCTCATCTTGAAGATGCTCAAGATTGAGCTGGACACATGTCTGAGCAACCTGCTCGAGCTGACCCTTATTTTACTAGTAAGGCTGGATTAAGAATCTCTAGATGGCCTTCTAACCTCAACCCTTCTGTGATTCTATGAAACAAGCATGTTTTACTGTCACAAGACAAGGCAGTGAGGATGTAAGACACAACTTTCAATCTGCAGCATTATACAGATACAGGCAGACCTGAAATTATTAAGGCACTACGCAGGTGTTAATTTACAAGGAGACTGTGCAGTTCTCATAGCAACTCAAGATCAAGAAGACAGAAAGGTAGCTTTTAAGCTACTCAGATGTTCTTCCCAGTGTTCCAGACCCTAGGTGGTGATTCCCTGCCACAAAATTCTCCATTCTATGCACTTTCTTTAAATATTGAATTTGAGTCCAATTTAAAATGCTTTGAGATAAGATTTTGTGCTATCAGAAAGACTGCTTTCAGATCATTCTGGCAGACTTGGACAAGGTTCCCATGTCAGAAACCAGAATAGCAACAAAGCACACATAGTTTTCTACTGAGCGGTCATCTAGGACATTACAGCTAAAATGTTTCTGCTGGCGAGCACTGAGTCACGTGTGTCTCCCGTTCTCTTTGACTGATCTATTTAGCATCAGCACCTGTAATCTGTGTGCTTTCACTGCAGCGCTAAAAGGATTTCCCTGGCTTTACTTTCCTGTAATTCTATGCTCAGAGGCAATTCAATTCCTGCTCCGTATTGCACAAGATGACTCACTCTTTTCTTTAAAGAATTCCATTACCAACGAGCAATGACTCATCACGACCACATTAGCAATGCCAAGGCTTTGTGACTCTGGCCATTTCCCATGCAGCTTGAAATTCTGCATGCTCACAATGCTTGGGAAAGAGTGCTTGCATCTGCTGAACCAGTGGGTTTCACTTTGCAGTTAAGCATGCACTTGCACTATTTTATGTGCTACCCAGTTCCACATAAAAACACTTGCACAAATAGCTTCCCAGGATAGATGTTGGCAGGCACCTGTGTGGGCCTCTTTGGAGGTAGCAAAATTATTGTTGGCAACACTGAAGTTCTTGAAACAGCCTGCTTTTCACTCGGTCTAGCTAAAAAGCAGTGGGAAGGTAATTCCTTCCCTGCAGTGCATCTGTCTGGTAAATTTGGTACACAGATAATCCTGGAAAAAAGAAAAGTGTTATATTGGAAGGTGTTCCACTGGTGATTTTTAAATATTGTCTTCAAGATCAAAATGATCAACTTCACTGCTTGCTTTCCAGGCCCTCAATTTGATAGTAAAACATTTCTTACCACGGTGCTGCAGCATATGTAGCATAAACAGTTTGGACCTAACTTGAAGGGGAAAAAGAAAAATAACCAGAAGTCAGTCCCAAGGCGAGGACACTGAGTTGGCCCTCCCTGGTTGCAGAACTGGGACCATGCACGAGGATAGGTGGGATACTGTGCCTTCATGGCAGCACCAGGATGGGGGATGGCATGGACCTGGTCACCTACCCCTCCTGACAGGCACGGTCTGAGGGAAGAAAGCATAAAGCTCTCGGCACGCATCACTTCCTTCATCTGCTGCTCCTCCCCAGCAGCTAAGCTGGGCCCTGCCCACACATTTACACATCTGTGAAAAAAACCCTAGCTCTTCATCTACTTAGATCTTCATCTTCTTAGATCTTCATCTACTCCAGCACTTGACTCTGTTCAGCTCTAAATCCCTCTCGTGTGCCGCAGTAATAAATCTGCTGAGAAGGTTTTTAGAGGCTAAGGAAAGGTCATTTGGAGACCGGCTGCCTGTGACATTCGTGTTCTTCACCCCAGAGCAGGTCTGAATGGCAAGTTTCACCAAGGCAGGCTCAGGATTTCACTGGTTGCTGACACAGAGCACTGAAGTGATTCATGCCAAGTGACCTTTAGCATTATTGTTAGCAGCAGAGCACCAGGGCACACAAAGCTTGCAAAGAAATGTTTGGCAGTTTTAATTCCACAAGAAACACGGTTATGGCCTACTGGATGGTATTTAACATGATTTTGTCGTTGCTGTGGTTAATTATCTCATATTGTGCAGAGACTATAATCAGAGGCAGCCAGATAATTCTAGAACAGGCTTACATGAATTAGGATATTGAATGTGACTTTCATAATGCCCTTTGGATCCAATACTTAACTCTTAAGACTTTAACAGTTTCTCATCGTGGAGGATTCCTGGAATAATGCTGCTAGCAACACTGAGTAGCTAAACATGTTAGATTGACATAAAGAGTTCATCCACCCTTTTCAAAGAGACAACAGATTAAAGAATAATGAGAATAACACAATTTTCCTAAAAAAGCATGCAGAATGAGAGTTTAGTTCCACCTTCAATCCTAAACTGAGGGCTCAGGCAAGACCAAAGAGAAAAAGGAAGCAGAGCTTTGCAGCATTCCCTTTCCTTAAAAGCAAAAGGCCCCCTATGCTATAATTTCTTGTCATATGCCTCTGGTGCTGATAAATTGCATTTGTAGACTGTTTGACCTGCTGTACAAAATTGCTTTGCTTATTATATTAAGATGATGGGAAAACCAAATTAAAAAATTTCTCTCCAATTTCATCTCTTTGCTGAACAGCTTCCTGCCATTATGCAAGTTTATCTTCCCAACAGATTAAGCAATGTTTTTAGGGTCATTTTTCTGCTTTACTCATGGTGGTGGAACAGAACTTAACTCATCTATGAATTTAAAGCACTGGTTTTTTCTGCTCCAAAAGAAAGAGAGCAGGAATTAGAGATCAAAACACTCGGAGTGCTTGCACACAAACTCCAGCCTAAGTGCTGTCAGTGACAGAAGTTCAGAGAGAGCCAAGAATAAAATAACAAATTCTGAAAGGCCTAAGTCGTAGTTGAACTCTCTTCCTTCTCAGTAAAAAATGAAAACTTGAAAACCAAACCAAACACCAAGTAAAAAAAGCCCCACACCTTCTGAACGCATAATTTGGTGGCTATGAGTGCTTTCTTATAAATGACAGTCACTTAAATAAAGTCCACAGTGCACTGCACCAGCTACAACAACCTGGAAGAGACCTTAAGCTATTTGTGTCAGACTCAAGGAGCACCCACCATCACTGAGCAGTGCTACTTGTTTGGCTGTGTCTGTCTCTCACTGTAACAGACAGGACATCTCTCTCACACTCTGAGGCCCCATTATTACTGAGAATGCTTAGCCACTACAAATAGGATACTGAAAACCGACATGAAACTAGAAAAAAAGGATATATTTTCCATATCAGAATTAAATTGCTTGCAATTTTAAAGTCGAAACCAAACAACTGCATTTGTTCATTTTTCTCAGTCATTGATGATAAAATTCCTACTGCTTTGGCTTGCAGAAAATTTAATTTTTGCACCACGATCCCACAGAATTAAAGAAATGGATCCTATCCCCCAAACCTTTTAATTAGTTGATTCAAACCAGACATGAATAGCAGCACTCAAATATTGTAGAGAAAAAACGCACAAATTTCCATGACAAATAGCTTACAAAACAGCTGCAGCTTATTCCAGATGTCAAGGTTTGTGTGCAACATAACAAAGGTGAATGTTCAAGCAGAGCCGTTTAAAGGAAAATTCAGGAAGATTTGTAGACACCATCTAGATTTCTCTCCTCCACTCCAGTACAAAACCAGCCAGGATAAAGCTGGTGGCTAGACTGAAAACCTATCTACGGAGGCTGGTGCTGTTGATGAAATGGAGGTTTCATCAACACTGACCTTTCGACGTTTAATAAACAGAGATATGCTTTGATAGGGGTAGAAGAGTGTGTAAATACTCAATACACGTACTAGAGACAAGTTGGACTCGTCATTATTCTGATGCATGGAGATATGACACAGCCAAAACATGGGAGTTGCAGCAGAGTCGAGCATCTGCAGTATTTCCTCAGAAAATGCCCAAAGCACTGCTATAATACACAGACCATTATCTGCCTTTCATTTTCTCCTGCTAGATCCAATACAGACGGAGTGTGGCCTGTTAAAGTTAAAACAGGGAGTGGATTTCACAACTTAATTGCTGATACTACTCGTTTAATGTAGCTATGACAGCTCTCACACAGTAACCAGGCCACAGTTTGTCACTACCTGAGTTTCAGCCACTTGACAACTGAGATTTTTGATTGCTTAAGTCTCATTTTGCATTAACGTGTAAAGCCTGAAAGAATTGAACTCTATTAATAAATTTATAAGCTCAGCAAGAGAAGCAGCTGTGTCAAAAACAGGTTGGAGAGCTGGCTTCACCCAGGCTGTCAGGGCTTTCAGAAAGCAGACCTGAAGGACAATGCATGAAGGCTTCAGTGACAGCAAATTGGATTAAAATCGTATCGCTAATGCCATTACGGTCAAGTCACCGCGTGTCATGTAATTGAAAAGATCTGTTGGTGAATCTGGCAGGGCTTTTAAGGCCCTTGACCACCCTCAAGCTATTGGTATTAGTCAAACCTGGTGCACGTACACCTGCCGTAGCTCAACTGTCCCCTCTTTTCTTGCTTGTTTCTAAACCGAAGTGTGTTGGAAAGGCTAACAATAACACAAAATATCATGTGTTACGAACCACAGGTCACCTCTGAAACACTCACACCTCACTGAAATCACTGAAAACATACGTTTTCTCATAGATTTGAGATAAGTCACTCATTAATTTCTAGGGTATAGCAAGTGTCAGCCATCAGCCGATTAAAGACATCCTCTTAATTCATGATTGCACACTATCCAAAAGGTTACAACAGGAGTTTGAGCTTGTTTCTGTCAGGCAGTAGAGTGCAATATGTTCCTGTTTAGAAAACAAAAGCTTTACCATGGCCTTCCTCAAGAGAAACAGAATTTTTTTCTCGGATATCATGTGTGTTGCTACCCAGCAGATCTTATTCTATTTCGATGTACTGAACTGGGTACTACATGTATTCCTTAGCAGGTTTCATAGCTCTTTTGAATTTAGGAGAAAATGATAACCTAACTGTAGAACTACAGATCTCTTGTGCCTTTCAAATTGTCAGTCTTAGAGATTAGACTTTTCCTTCAGTGGCAGATGCCTGCTAATAATTATCTATGCTATGTTTTGTTTTATTTTTTTTTAATTGACAATATTAATTTTCAATTCACTTTCTTTTCCTCTTGCAAGTCCTCTGGGTTTTCTTTTGAGTCTCTTGTCTTGTTTCTTTTTCTAATGATGCTTTGAAAAAAAACTCTATGGAATTTAGAGATTATTAATTATGATTTATTCCCTTTTGTCATAGATTACCATAGAGCTTTCTGTGACTCACAATGTTCCCTCACTCCAGACTATTTGCACAATAAGGAATCATATTTCATTTAAGACCTAGGAACTGGCATGTCAATTTTCATTAAAATACACTTATATTTATAGCTCATATTTCAGAAATATGGTATTTTTATAATCAGTGGTTGTGCCATATTAATTAGTTTCAACAATTTTATAGTTGAACAGGAAGCTGAATAGCCAAAGAAAGGAACTAATTTAATTACTTCTCCTGGTTTCAGCCTGGATTGATTTAGGTGTGCATCTTAAGCCTTTTCAGACAAGCCAGCTCAAATTTAATAATGAAACTCACTCTACTGTCTTTGGTCATTTGTTCAAAATTATCAAAAATGGCTGAAAATTTGTTTGGGTTCTCCAAAGAGTCATTTCTCTAATGAGGGGAAGCAATTAAATACAGCTGAAAATACCACTTTTTTTGCCATTTGCTGATAAAATTATGGCCTGCTACCAAAGCATGGATTTAGCTATGTTATAGAAAACTGCCAACGTGACAACATGATTTTGACTCCACTTTAAAACCTTTAAAATATTGTGACAGTGCAACATTGAACAACTTGTGCCAGTCAAGTTAGTTGAGGCACACAGACAGCAAGGGACTAGAGCTGGCTTCCTCCCATGTGTGTCCTCTTGGTGAGACCGGGAACAGGCAGCATCGAGGTGATGAGCATATTACAGAGAATAGCAACTGAATCACGTTGGTATTTTTCATAGAACTGTGTATCGAATAAGTGTATCTTGCCAATTGTAACCTACGTTTCGGGGTAAATGAAAATTGCAGTGTAACATCAGCTGTCTTCAAATAAGCAAATTTTTTGTTAAATATTACACTCTCCATGCATGGACTATCTAGAAGAACCTGGTCGTATTGTATAGTCACGCTGATGTAACTCATATCAGTGTATCCAGAGACCCGAGATTCCAGATGTAAATGACAGAACAGTGGAAAGAAAAAAAACCCTTTTCTCAAGGTGTTTAAAAAGAAAATAAGAGACTAAAATAAAATTTTTAAAAAACCCAAACCACTTTTAGTCATCTGTTTACTGAGAAACAAACAAAGAACAAGGACAGATGGCAAATGGAAGAATGTGTGCTTGTGTCTTTCAGATTTCCCATGCAGTTTTTTAGTGGAGATTACTGTTCTTCCTTGCTAGGCAAGAAGTTAATTCAAACCCTAGTCTGGCATGAACTGTTTACTGAGTACTAGGAAAGAATTTACAAGGGAAAGATGGAGAAGAAAGAAGGTTTTACAGATTTCACCAGGCTTAAAGTGTTCAGAGCTCATTTTAGGGAACGATTTTCCGTGATTGGCTGGAAGGTGGACCATGCAGTGTGGACATCCCAATAAAAGATAGCATTCTGTTTGCTAGAGTTAATCGTGTGGGCAAAAGACACTGAAAAACCTCCACAATTGCAGTGCCATGTAAAGCAGAGGGAAAAACTGAACTGTTTTTCAGTTCAGCCTGAACTGAAAAACAGCAGCAGCATCCATAGCTGTTCTGCCAGTAAATATGAGGCATGCATCATTTAAAAAGTGTAATAGCATAACTTTGAGGTCTGGGACTGAAATATGGAAAAGGAAACTACCAAATATTGCTGAGGGCTTTGCAGAAGGGACCTGGAAGGAGGGAAGGCAATCTACATAGATGTTAAAGAAATGCAACCAAAAGAGATGTGAAAGGTAAAACAAAAGCTAACAGAAGAGTAAAGCTGCAGGAACAACACAAATATTTACCATTTGCTTGCTGCCAGATAGGGACCATTTAGAGCAGACTTTTCACCTATAACCTCAGAAGCAGATGAAGTAGAATGAAATGGACAATGTGACTTTCACAGCTCTTTTCTGCCCCGTTTTTTCGCCAGACTCATCTCAGATAGAGGTCAGGAGTGCTCTCCCAGGGAAAAGACCCCGAAGACAGATTTAAGGGTTACCGATACTTAGCAGCTGGGATTATAGGAGCCAGTCCACAGTTCTCTCACTGTCTCTGGACTGCAGCACCAGGAACAGAAGTGCTTTGACACACCTGTTTCCTAAAGAATTACTGACACAGGGATTGCTCCTCATTCTCCCATTCTCCTTGCAGGCACCAGATATACACTAGAAATGGGAGGGGCAGTGCTGAATGGCAGCTCGTCAGGAGATGAACAGATAAGGAGGTGCAGTTCAGCGGCAGACAGGAAAACAGCCACAAACGGTCACTCCTGGCAGAAGGACCTGAGGAAATAGGCTTGAAATGTGGGCATAGAGCTGGCAGCCCCTTTCCTAGGCAGTTCCCACAGATGCTCTGGGCCCGGTGTCATGCCCAGCATCCTGTTTGCCACGGAAGCAGGCGGCTCTGCACTTCCCTCCTGCACAGTGGCAGAGCACAAGGGGGACATTTCTGCCCCAGTGATGAGAAGCTCTCAGGCTGCATCAACAGATGACATTGGTTGTCTCCAGTTTAGCACACAAGCAGGAGGTTAATTTTTCAAAAATCCTGCAACGCGATTTCCATCTGCAGGAATTTCACTCAAGTTTGCTAAATAGTCAGTTGAAACAAACAGTAAAAAAAATATGCATATACATATACGTACATATATATGTATAAACACACAAAATAGGGCAACTTGAAGATCCTTGATGTCCTATCTATGCTTTTGCCTGCCCCCACTGCAATAATATAACCTTGATTTTGAGCATGAAGGGTAAATCTCCAACAGGTGCCCAGTCTTGCCAGGTAACTGCATAATCTTCTGGTGCACACACACAAATGGGAACACTGCAGATCTTATGAAGCTTCAGTGGCTTTGCTTGCATGACAGAGCTCCACGTCCAGCCAGACTTCGGTATGACTACCTGCAGACCTGACACAGAGAGATACCCCAGGAGTAAGTGCACTGGGAAAGCACTTGGAAATACCTGCTGTGGGTTGCAGTATCTTCAATGAATGAAATGCAGCAGGCAGACAGGAGTAACAATCCTGCTGAGAGGGGTGGATTAATGACCACTAAAAAGAGGAAATCTCATCCTCAGTCACAGATCTTGATTTGAGCACAATTCATATTGGCTTTGTAAAAGTCAGATTCCATGCTGGCAATAATTACAAGGCTCTGGGTCTGCCCTAACTTCGGGGAAATTGTCTGGGAAGAATTTTTGGTTGTTTTTAAGATGTACTAGGAAAACACAGTTTTTGAATTTCTGTCTTTACTGCTTCACGATTTATTGTTTAATAAGTCACCTTCGGACTTGAATAGGAAAAACTTCAGAGCAAAATTTCTGGATGTGCTTGGCCTCAGCACTGGTTTGTTGCAAAGAAAGAGGTGCTCGTGTTGGAAAGGAGTGCAGTGTCTGGGAGGGAGCATGCATGGGAATCTCTGCAGTGTCACCTTGAAACCCCTCCCCTTCCTTAACAGTAGCTAAGTGATCACTGGGTGTGTGTAAACAAGGAAGCTAACACAGATTAGAGGAGCCAGACAGAGCATGTGCGGCTGTTTGTGCCGTTAATTATGAATACGAAGGAGTGCTCCACTTCTTCACGATACTGCAGAAGTAACGCTCAGCTCCTCTCCTCCACTCTGTGTGACAGCAGACAAATCTGAGTAACTACTCTCTCAAATGGCCTGGAAATAAAATGCCCACCAAGAAATGAGAGCACATTTAAGCCTATTCACACTGACATTTAGGACAGGAAAGCATGAAAAGCTATTGTGTTTTTATTTTTCCTTCTACAGCACAGAGGCCAAAGAGAGCACTAGAAGGATGATGCAGCTTTAAAAACACTTTAATTAAGCCGAAGCCCCCATGAAATCCACAACCTTGTATAGTCCAATTTAAATGTGCTGACATTTCTTTTCCTTACTTTCATTCCTGTTTTGAAGGATAGAAATACTCTGCTTCTATTAATCGGAGAAATTATTTAAGCTCTGAGTTGTACTCTAACCAATAAAAATAGAATAAAGCTGACACAGAGAAAGGGCTAATCAAGAATAAAACTGTGGAGGAGAAGCACTTCACAGCAGATGTTTCCGGAAGATGACACCACCAGAAAATTTCTGGATATTGTCAGACTGTTGATCTCTTCCTGGTCCCCCATGGCCTGAAAACTGCTTTCCAGATTTCTGATGTTTGTGCAAAGCCTGTCTGGATGAACATAAACCGACGCATGAACAGACTAATTTCATTAGAGTGGTGACATGGCATCACTTGGCTGTACAGAGAAAGGGAAGAGGGAGCAGCAGGCAGGTGGGGCAGTGCGTCTTCTACCCCTCAAGGAGCCATGCTCATTCTCTCACATCAGCCAGCAGGAGGCAGGCAGTCATCTTCTTACCCTGAAGCACCAGTAAAAAAGGTAAATTTAGGCCTTCTGCATGTCTGAGTACACTGTTGTCAGTCCATCACAGCTCTAGACTGACTGCAGTTAATCCCAGCCACGAAGAGAGATGAGGTTCTGATGATAAAGGCATTGGCTAACTTCACTAAAATTTATGCACATCCAGAGGAGGTCCTGAAGCCACCTGCTTTGACTAACAGAGCAATTTCATTTAAAAATATTTCATTTTAAGATACAACTTTCTCTGATCCTCTCTCTTTACCGTTTGGGATCTTCCGAATCTCTCAGGGCCCATCTGATAGCCAGCCAATTGCCAAAGAGAGCAGGAGTGCAGGTACAGCAGCTGACAGGCTGTTACTTCTCTAGGCAGAAGCGTGGAGTTATCTTCCTTGAGTAGTTCACAGGTGACCACAGAAATACTGCGTTATGTGGCCTCCTTTGGAGACAGCGTGCAGCCAAAAGAAAACGGACTCCGTCAGGAGCAACTGCTGGAGCCCAGCCCGGTGCCCTGGGCTCTTGCCTAGGCTGAGGATGGTTGTTGCTTTCCCATTTTTAGGTTCAGCCACTACCAAATCAGAGCATGTGCCCCAGAGTCACACACACAGACTCACAGAGGACAGATGGTCACACACTGACACTGACGAGCTGCCTTCACAGCACCCACACATGGGACTCACACAGGCAGAGCCAAGTCCTCTCCTCCTCATGGGCTTCTCCCACAGGCACCCCAAAATCAAAGGCCTCCCCAACATGACAGCCCAGTCCTGAGGCCCCTCTACTTTCCAGCTGGTCAAGATTGAAGATTGTCAATTAATCACACCACACAGACACCCACACACACGCATTTGCACACTCATACACAGTCCTGGGGAAGGTACAAACACTCACCCGCTCCAGCAGCTGGCACGTGCTGTGACCTGCGGTCCCACTCCAGTCACTGGTACTCAGCCCTCCAGTCACACTGGTCTCCCAGTAGCTGGTTTTCAGGACAAATGAGTTTCCCCTGATCTGGTTGAGAATGGAGGGCCATGGCATGGAATTTTCTGGGTCCTCCTGTGGCTCTTCTTGCCCACAGATAGGATTGGGTGTGGAGTGTAGGCTGTCAGGACCCACGCTAAGGACAGAAGCTGTGATGATGGGGATCTTAACTCTGTTGGAGCCAGCAGGGCTGCTGGAGAGGGCTGGGCTGGGTGCAGAAGAACTCCCTTGGGAGTCTGCAGGTTTTCTCTACCTTGACTTGAGCCATATGATGTCACTGCCTTCCTAACACCCATCATTTATTAGCAGATTCTTTAAACAAGTGCTCCTTTTCACTGTTTCCTATTTCTGCCATTTTTCATATTTCTGTCTTCCTAGTAGGTCTGGGCTGGCTATCAGCATGCATTGGTATGTGACATTGGTATGTCACATGTATAGACCTTCCAGCATCCTACACTCTTCTCCCTGGACCATGATTTTCAGTGGAATAATGTCCCTCATGTTGCGACACGGCTGAGTCATCCTGCATAGAGTTCTGTGGACATGACTGTGTCTTCTGCAGGGCTTTAAACAGCCTGTTCACTGGGGAGGGAATGAGGGAAGGAAGGAGAAGAAAGAGGAGTTCAAAGACACAAAATTCTGTAGAGTCTAGGCTGTAGTAGTTCAGTGGAAATCCCACCTAAGAAGAAAGAAACATTTCAGAGAACAGTCAGCCCAGAAATGCTTGGATTTTGCAACAAATTTTATTATTACCTTTGTGGTAAAGAACAGGGGTAAAATTAAAATACTAAGAGTTTCCAAAAGCTGGAAATGCCATTTGAAGGTCCATGTGCTTAGAGGCAGATGGATGTGGTTCTGTGTAAGCAAGGCTTCTGTGCTTGAGTGTATGTCCATGCTGCTTTTCCAGTGTACCTGTCCATCCTCCTTTGCACTTACCTGATTCCAGCAGCTGCAGTAGCCCCTGGTGACGCAGCCATCTCCACCTTCCCAATGTCTGCTGTAAGGTGCTAGCAGTGTGGGGAGCGTACCACGGTGTCCTGGGCTGACCTTATGTGTATCCCCTATCGCCTGCTCTATGCCCAGACATGATTCCTGTGCCTTTCTGTGTCTTTAAAACTGGGTGCAAGTGAAAGAAAAAAACCAGACGAACTTTTCAAAACAGTGTTTGTGTTCAAGGACAGAGATAGAAGCTGCTGCTGCTGCTGCTGCTGCTGCTGCAGAGCAGAGGAAAGCACCTTCCTGCTTTCCCCGGCTCTTGGCTCCTTTTCTAGAAAGAGAGAGATGGAGAGTTAAACTCCTTTGTTTCCCTGATACTTTGGTTTTTTCTTCTTCTCTTCTGGACTGTTCAGAACACCAGAACATCAGAACCTCACTGGGAGGCCTCACACCTCGGCCCGGAGGGGCCCGAGCCGACCCAGCTCCGGAGAGGAGAGAGAGAGAGAGAGAGAGACCACACCCATAGAAAGGACTCTAAAATGTTCCCAGGTTTTCTCTCCACAGCGAGAGGTTTTATTATTTAGCATTATTTTTTTCCCCATGTGTTTGTTAAATAAACAGGGTTTTTTTCCCTTCTTTCACTTTCCTTTGAGGAATTTTTTCCCGACCCTGGTGGGGGAGGGGTGGCTGTAACCTGCCTTCTAAAGAGGAGACGTTCCTCCCAGAGTTTTGTCTCAAACCAGGACACACAGACAGACCAGGTGACTGAGGAACAGGTGCAAGGGAAGCCTGTGGTGATGCAAAGGCCTGAACAAAGGTTGCTGTTCCCCTGTCTCCATGCAGAATACCCCACATTCTCAACCTGCTTTCAGGAGCACCCAGAAAGAGCTAAGAAAATTAGCTTCCTCTTCTGGCTGTCTGCTTGCCCTTTCAGCTGGGAAAGCAGACATGCTGGTTAACATGGAATTGAGACCCAAACCTGCCTCCAGGCTCTCTGGAACTTCACACCCACTGCTGTCAGAGCTAGGGTATTTCCAGCACAAAGCTGACCAAGTATTGTTGTTCTGTCTCTCTCCTGTGTGAGCATGTGACCCACACTTACATTCACAACATTGCCATTGCTAGTAACGTAGACTGGAAGCTCTGCAAGCAATGTGCAAGACCTGTGAAATGAGACCTCTCGGGTTTGCCCTCTCTGAACTTTCCTTGACCTGCCTGTAGCTTTGTTTTGCTTCTCTCAGCTCTGACAGCAATTCCTCCAGCTCATCAGGTGCCTGAGCCCGATCTGTTCTACTTTTGCTTCTCTTGGTGGGGTACGACCCTAGTTTTGCATAGACAGCAATGACAAGCTGCTACTCGATGTGCAGTGAGACTTATACAGTAGCAACTCGGTGACAAAGTGCTGACAAACCCAGGCCTGGCAGGAGAGCAGAGACCTGGAGAGGGACACGGGATGGGGCACAGAGGAGCACAGCTGCAAACAGATTGCCCATGGTCAGCTGAGGTAGGAACCTGGGGCCGGACAGACTGGGTTCAGGGGTAGTGAACAGAACAAAGAGAGAACATGCTGAGATGGCACAGGGTGCAGTGAATTTGGATGTTACGTGGAGCTGCAGATCAGTGCAGAAAGAGAGCAGTGTCCCATCAACATAAACAAATCATTCCAAGTGACCCTAGAGGGACAAAGAAGAATTCGTGACGTGAACATTCTTCCTGGCAAAGGACTCTGGATGCTGACAGCTCCCAATAACATCCCCCCATCACCTCCACCAGTGTGGAATTTCCAGAACACAAAGGAACCAGTAGAAGGATGAGCACAGAATCAAGGAAGGGGGTTAAATGAAGCAGAGACAGTGTGTGCTTGTGTATGTTTGTGTGTGTGTGTGTGTGTCTGTGTGTATGTGACAATTTCAAATCAGTACTCCAGCTACATTGCTATTCCTTCATTTTTGCAACAATTAGAGATGAAATAAAACTGAATAGTCTCTCAGTATTTTAATCATATTAGTAATGAAATTCTGGCTTTACTTCTTCCTTGATATGCTTCCTTCTTGACCATAAAACAATATTTTTAGTGTAACAATGGACAACAGGAAATTCAGAAGGTTTTTGTTTCACATCCATGCAACAATGCATTACAAGAGACTGTGTACTCCATCGCAGAAAATACAGGAGGAAATACAGAAGGTCTATTTTTTTTGTGTCCTACTAATACCACTGCTATTAATGCATTCCTCGCCCCTGAAGAGTAAAATACATTCTGTTACCTATTTTAAGTTTTTCCTCTGCATGCTTTTTGAAAAACACAAAAAGATGGGGGAAAGAGTGGGTTGGAAGGGTGGGTTGTAATACCAGGGAAGCAACTGCTTAGTTATCTTCATGATAGTTGGGGGTTTTTCAGTTTGTTAATCATTTTCATTGTATGCATTAGAAAATCTGTCCATAGGTTTTCAGAACCTTGTTGAGTGGCAGTGTATATTCTCAGAGAGTAAACACGAGCTAAAGATGCACTTTAATGTTAGAGTCACAAGCCACAAGAATGGCTTCAAGCTTCTTTTCCCTCCAATCTTCCACTTCCCTGATCTGCTCATAGCCCTGCGGTGAACTTCAACTCCGCAGAGTGCAATCTGCTTCCCCAGATGTGTCACTAAATAGATAGCAGTCCCTGTCAGAAAGAGTCCTCTGTGAAATGTGCTGTCAGGGAAAGTTTTCCAAAAGCCCTGAGAATAAAAATGTCCCTTCTCAATGTGACTTTAAAAATGTTGACAGATGGCTGAGTTTTCCATCTTCCTTCCCTCCCTCCCACATTTAGTTCAGAAGAGTCCTGCCTACATGAATCCAAAGCACACTGTGAAATGTTCTTCGACTTGCCATTTGTGTTTCTGCCAAGAGGAAGCCAAAAACAGTGAAACCAGAATGCCAAAGGACTTCCTACCAACTGCGTGAGCCTTCCTCAACCTAGTGCAGCTATTTGCAAATCCCAGTCTTTCCTCACTATCCATCAGGGTTCAGAAGGTTTGCACCACACCTCCAGGAATCTTCCAAGCAAAGCATGAGATTGAAATAAGTTCAATAGTCCCTCTAGCAGAAGCGAGAAGGGTTTGTCTTTTCCTAGACCTCCTGCAACTCTGATAGGTCTTCCCCATAAGAAAATGCGTTGTCACTGGGGAAGAATCAGTAAGCTAATAATCCAAGACGGGCCGTAGTGCTCACATCCTCAGAGGTAGGTTATCAGCCCTGGGTGCAGAAGAGACGTAAGGAGAGGGAGAGGAGTGAGTACTTACTACACTGTTATTAGTTTCAGAAATTCCACCTTCTCCCAAATGACACCAAGTATCAGGATCTCCTTAAGGGATAAGTTGGTAATAACCCAATTGCCAAATATAAAAAACCCAAGAAAATCCCACCTCAAACCCACAGCTTACACTCTTTTGTTTTGTCCCGCTCTTTGCTCTGCACTGCTAGCTTTCTGACTGTCAGCAGAGAACATAAGAGGTTTTTGAGCTTGGTCAAAAGCATGATGAGAATAAATTTACATAAAGAGCACACTGTTTATTGAGTGATGGAATTACTCTTCCCTTTTGCTACATAGTCATACACACAAAGCAGTACTGAGACAGCACAGTTAAAGTACTGTAGGAACAAAAGGAGGCAATGGAAATTCTTTTCAAAGTGGTACTGACATTTTCTAGGATACAATCAAAATTTCCCCCTGGGGTTTTCAATATCATGGGATAAAGACACACTTTGGCACCAATTTGTCCATTTAGTTCTTCCTTCAAGAGAACACAGGAAAATGCTGACATGCCTTCGTTCATGAATCCCTCAGTAAATCTCTGTGGATTACATTTACATCATGTCAAGGCCATTCGTGGTGTGTACTGTTGTTACATAACTTTAGTGTCACATCTTATAGCATCACAGCCACTCATGGTGCAGCATGAAGCAGTGTTATGGCACTGGTGATGTTGCTAATAAATCGAGCTGCTATCTGGGCAGCAACTATAGCAGGCAGTCCCCTCCTGCAGACAAATCTGATAGACACGTCACTTCGTCTGGATAATGGCACGGATTTCTCATGTAGCACAAATGATCCACGGAAGAGATTTTCATGGATGTAAAATTATTCTGCCCCTCAGTCCATGTTTCCACATCTGTCTGATGCTGCCTTCCTTCTGCCAATATATGTGTATGTACATATATACACATATACATATATATATAAATGCTCTGTCTATAGACAGATTGTCACTCAGGTAGACCATGCTATGAATTCTGTAAGGAAATCCAGTGTCTGCACAGCTCTATGACATGCACCACGGCCTAAATGAGGGTTTATCGCAGTTTAAATCTAGGCAAAACAAGGAGTCCTTTGAGTGATGAGAATTTAAAAAAAAAAAAAGG
>VZTA01014958.1:2839-17138 GCA_013398855.1 Mohoua ochrocephala
CGGGGGGTGCAGGGAGCGGGCGCGGAGCCCGGCCCCCTCCCCAGCCCCAGCCCCGCACTGTTCCCCCCGCGCTGCCCGGGGCCGCGGAGCTCTCGCGGGTGCGCAGTGAACGAGGGCTCGTTCCACGCACGGCCCCTGCACGGCAGACGGGCGATTCCTCAATGCACCTCACGCTGGTGATTGTGAGCGCAGTAACGGAGGGGAAATGTCCGATGTGAGGCCTGTGTGAAAGACATATTAAAACACTTAGCGTGCGGTGCATCTTGGGGGTTGTATTCAATGACCTTTTTAAAGAAATACGTTCTGAAGTCTCTTGTCAGGGTCTGTGGGAAGACACAGGTGTTTACAAATGTTAGCCAGTACTTGGAATTATATTACCCATTCCACTTGGTGGCAAAGAGCTCCTCATTTCCCATTCCATCCACACAAGGAGTGGAAATGTAAATTTAGTGCTGCTCTTTTTTTAGTTCTTTCACTAGAGATACAAAGCCTAGCACAGTTTCAAGGCAATGAGGAATGCTATGAAGCTGGAATGACATCTTGGAGCATCCCAAGCACTTTCAACCACCTCTATAGCCAACAAGCAGGACTATGTCTTGGTGAGTTACGACTAAGCTCCAAATAAAAAATACTATTGAAAATATATTAATAGCTGACAATGATAATTCTAAGCAGGATTTAGCATCTCTGTTTCATTAATGTTATGTAGTTCACTTGCCATACACATGAAACAAAGGCTGTTTTCCAGTTCAAGGATGAGTGAAATACACCTGTGGTAGGTAACATTTTAGTCTGCTTTGCTCTTTGTACACGTGCACTTTCTTCTGGCAACAAGAGCATTGCCAAGAGATAAGAGACAGGCTTCTCAAACGTATTTCACATAACAACCCTACAGAACAACTGGCCTGGGACAACAGCTGAGTGACACAGGGCAAGAGTGGAGCTCCACAGCATCAACAAGCTTTTCTGACAGAACACAGATTTACACTCAGTGACTATTTTCATTACTGATTAGGTTTCCATGTCTTCACAAGCACATTCCAGTCATACTTCCAAAACTATCTGGCCAGTCAGCACAGCCTTGTATAGCAGTACAAAAAATGGCATCTGCATAAAGTTTGTCTGCAAGGGAGGAAAGGCAAAATACAGGCACAAAGGTGAGGAATGTCCCAAACTCGACACTACCCTCGAAGCCTCAGTGCTTCATGTAAGCAACAGGTGGTTCCTAAAGCTGTGCCTCTGAAGGAGGCAATACTTTGTCCACTATTTTTCCTCCTTTACAGTCTTTCTGGTTTTTCTTTTTAGTCATGATATGTCCTGAGTTAAAAGTCTTAGAACAGATACCCCACTTCCGCATTAAAAGTTATGGGAGGGACTTTTTCTTAAAAACCACATCTATCAGATGCTTCTTTAGTAAACTTATCCTGTGGATTGTTGTCCTTGTCCTGGAGGAGGCTGATGCTGGCCATGTGGCTGCTCTGGGTGCCTTCCCTGATCCAGAGCTCTGGGACTCTCCTTCCAGGTCTGGATCATGATGTTTTCATGTCTGACACCAACTCTACCTATGGCTGCACTCACAGATTTTTCAGTGAATACTTACACAGCTACAGCACCTGACACCGTACCAGCCCAGCATTTCCCAATATTAGGGGTATGGAGGATTACGGATAAAGTACTTGACTTCCTTCTGTGCATTATCCCACTCCAGGAAAGGGAACAATTTCTCACAGGTCTTAAGTAAGCAAAAGGTGAGGCCTACAATTAACTGGGGCCACAAGGACAAACGTTTTGATAATTACCTCAGTAGAGAGGTAAATGTTTCAGTTAGAGCACCTGAAAGCTTGAAATTGGGTGACACATTTCCAAATCAGCCTCAGAGTGACAAACTAACCAAAGGAAAACATATAGCTACTTTGGAAAGTGTTAATGCAGATTAAATCCAGTCAATAGCGGAAGTCAGAGTTATTCATAAATTCTTCTGGTTCTCAGATCTGCTCTTCCAGAAGAAAAGCACTTTAAGAATGCAACAGATGCTTTGCTTTTGAGCACACTCCAGCAGATCTCAGTACAGTTCATATACACCTGAATGAGCAGGAGTTCACTCAAGTGAGGGAACAGGCCTGTCCCACATCTGTTACAACTTACCCACTTGCAGGACTAACACCCCAGTTATCTCTGTAAAGCTAAAACCAACCAACCAAAACCAGAAAGGCAAGGTTTAAGAGTAGTTAGCTCTTTTTTATCCTGTCCACAAGGACCCTGAATTAGCAATTGTGTTTAGGTAGATGTTTTTCTGTTTGATAAGTACACACACAGAATCCAGGTTTATAAAGGCAGGCATTATTGGAATGGGAGGATAGAATTGTTCTTTAAATCACGACGAGTCTGATCTGTTGGAGAGCTAGATTAAATAAAAAGCTTGAAAATTAACATTCCCATTGTGTCACTGCAGGGTAAATCTTTCTTTCCAGTCTTCCTTCCAATCTGAACATTTCTGAAATGGTTCACAGAGTGTCACAGGCACCACTCAGCCTGCACTAGGTAACTTTCCCTTCTCCTGTCACTTCTAAAGCTTTGCTCTGTCCCACAAGCAAAATCCCAGCTCCTCCACAACGCTGCCTACAAGATCTCAGATCACTACATTTCCCCTTCTCTACCAACTTGGGACCATCAGGTACAGGTAACTTCACCCCTGAGCACTGCTCTGTTCCTCTCAGAGGAGGAGATGTCTGCCCCTTCCAGAACACAGGAGGCAAACAGATGCTCTCCTTGTAGCTTTCTTCACACCAGCAAAAGTTGCAGCAACAGAGTATAACCGGCAGTACTTCTGCAGTGAGCTCAATGTTCATCACCCACACAAGCAGGGAAAGTACAGGAACAACTGAGGATGGACTTGGGTTTTTCTTTGAGAAAATCCCTTTTGTTTACACAGGCTGTAGAAAAGTCACATTTTCTTGAGCACAGTTGTTTTTTAAATGCAGGAGGTATTTTCTTTGCTCAAAATTCAGAGAGGCACTCAAATACACTAAGCATAAACATGGTTTCAGCATTTTATTAAGCAAGCTGCTTCTACTGTCACAATGACTGGTCCTATCTTACTGTCACCTTTCCCCAGTTACTCACTAGTGCTGCATGAACATGCAGATACACCCATCTACTAAAACAAAGTGCAACAAAGCCTCTACTCAACTTTAGATCTGCTTAAACTGACAGTAAAGTCACAAGTTACAGTAGGAACTATCTTTTAAGTATTCTCAACAAAATACAATTAAATAAAATAACAAAACTAGAAAAAAATCACAGCAGGTCCTATAAGAGCGTTCAGACGAGAACTTAAAATAATACCTCATTTCAGGTTACCATTTGTTTTGCACTACATTTAAATATTGAAGAATGCTGGCAGGAAAAATATTTGTTATTCTTGTACCATTTCTCTAGGCACTGCAAGACAGTCATTCTGCTGCAAAACTTCTGCCAAGGTAGGCTCTGGTGGTGGAATGCATTTAGAAATGATGGCCAGATGATGGCACAGCAAACGTCCTTCTTTTGAAGGGCTGTACATGTCTATTAGAAATATTCCTTGTTCCATATGCATGTGGAGGATTAGACACATACACTCCTCACGCAGAACAGCCACCTCCTGGAACACGTCAGCAGAGTATTTACTACCAAATCCAGAAGGAGTTTGTGATTCTTGCATTGTCCCCATTAATGAGAAAAATGTCACTATACAGAAGCTCTCTCTTTTTTTTTTCTTTCTTATCAAATCCTTCAAACAGCTGATAACTAGCTTTTATAGATTGGAGAGTCAGATGGAATTCTGAATCTATTATTTTACTAAAACCCCAGGGGTCAACTTATCACCTGAAAACCATTTTACATGGACAATTTGACTTTCATGTGGAGTGTCAGAACATACCCTAGATGGAAATCTAAAATAAATTATATGGAATACTGCCTTCTTTGTGCTGAAATTTATCGGTCCCACACTACAATAATTTTGAAAATTGTATCCCTTAAGCTACAGTGCTGAGATATTATTAACTGCTTGAACTGAAAGAGCAGGTCTGATCGGCTGCTATAAAGTCTATGGACAGAGACTAATTTCTATTGAGCCCCATGCTTATCCGAAGCTGTGTTCCACCACTGCAAGCTGCCAACTTTATTTTCTTCCAGAATACACTGCCCATCTTTTTACCATTATCCTCACTATGCGCTGTCACTTCAGCAAATCCATTCCAGAAGCTAAGCATGCGTCTAAGCTTCTGCTAATATGGTTGTCTGAGACAATCACACCCAGGAGACAGGGAGGGAGAGAGATCCACTTGTACCTCTTATCTTCCTAACACAGGTTATTTTCCTCACTAAGCAAGCCCCCAGTCTCTGAAATGCATCTCTGGGATATATCACAAGATAAGCAAATCTGTTTCATGGCCGACACTTTCTTTATCACTTCTGCTGCCATACTTTGGAAATAAAATTATTTGATAATGTGCTGATGCTTTGGTCAATGCACCTTTTACATCTGTTAGTACAATCTTTAGAAACCAAACTGACCTCAGAGCCTAAAATCTTTATAATTGAGAAGATACTGAAAATGATAAAGGATACAGCTGCCGGATGATTATTCTTTGAGTAGAAATTCCCAGCTGGGCAGAAAACCTTTTCTAGGCATAACACGTAAGACACAAGGATGGAGCTCTGGGATAAAAGAAGTGTATTTCCTACACCCAGGAACCTAACAAGTCTTGACTACAACAGCTAGAATATTACATCACAACCAGGAAAAGAATTCTAGTAAGAAACTGTACTGCCTCATTTTCATTCAGATAAATTAATAGCCTTTATAAACGTAAAGAAATTGCTAAAAAGGAGGTTCTGATTTGCACATCCAAGTTTCTAGATAGCACTACTTTCACTTTTTCTTTACTAGACAGTGTCAAGCTCTCCACGAGGCATTCAAAACTAATGACAATTCACTGTGGCAAATCAATCTCTCTAAGCAGAGAACCTATTGCTTCAACAATGGCATTCAGCTCACTGAGACCTTTGCCAGGCAGGGATTTGAAAACCAAGGTGTGGCAGGTCTCTTCCAAACATTTAATGCCTGTCTGTCCAACGTCTTTCTTTTATTTTAGGATGGATCCACGAAGCAGCAGGAGCCCATCAGTAAATGAACACTTGTCCCAAATGAGTGGCTTGGCTGCTTAAACACCATCAAAGGTATTGGCAAAGCAAGATATAAGAAGAATCTGTGAAAATATGACTTTGCAGAGTTCAATGGCAAGGTTCACTGTATTGCTTACTACACAGATTAAAGCATACAAAAAAGTAATATTTCTGTGTCTACTTTCATTACATCCTACCATTTATTAAAGTGACTAGAGCAAGTTAGCAGACCTTTTGCTGTCTCACCCAAACAATAGGAATTCTCTCACATCACAAATTCGCAGTACTGAAGATAAGTGCCAAGTTCGGAGTTTCCACTTGTACTGATGAATATTCTGAGCACTTTTAAGTGCTTAAACTGTTGCGATAAATGTTTTGGAATCTATTTCTATAAATTATAGCTTAATTAGATCAAAAGAAGAAATCCATAATTTCAAAGGATAAAGCCTGAATCTAGCCTGAGTCTAGATGGAAGTGTGATCAGGTATCAACATGCAGCAGCTTAAAACAAGTTACACAAGCCGACCTTAATATGTGTGAATATCAGGTTTCCAATGTAGAAATATGTATTTTTCAATATACTTTTCTGAGCAGAAATCATGTCATTTATATGCAAATCAGACTATATTCTGCAGCTGATTCTTCTGTGCTGAAGCCATGGGAATTATTTGCACTTAATAAAGCCTCATAAATACATTTTACCTCTAAGTGGGTGGGGGAACAGCAAATATATCATAGCCATTTACAGTTACAAGCGTCTTTTTATTTTGAAAGTTGTATGCATCCTTTAATAGAAAGTTTCACAGTTACAAAAGAAACATTGTTTCCTTTATATAAACAAAATACCCTTACAGCTTTCAAAACAAAATGTTTTGCCTTATTCCCTATGCTCAGCTATCTAAAATGTACAAATTGCCATCTAGCATCAGTCAAAAAGAGTTTGTTTGACATGCTAGTTCCACGCAGTATATGTTAAATACAGGAAGAAATTACTTGTTATTATATCTAGGCACTTTTATTATATTTGAAAGGACATATACCTTCTTTATATGAAGTATGTCCACCCAGTACCATCTATTGCATTTCTTCAAAACTTGTTAGCATTTTCACACAGCACCAATCAGATGTACCCCTCACGTCCTGGCACATGGAAATCATCTGTTTAAAAAGCACAAGAGGACAGACTCGGGATCACTCAAAGCACATTCCCCAAAGTGTAGTGTTTCAGTGTGGTAGGTAGCATACTAAAGCCAGCTGGGAAACAACTCTCCCTAACTGGTACAAACGGTCTGGACTGGGACTCTTGGTAAGGGCAGGACATGCAGGGCAGGACTGCAAGTTAACAGCAGCACAACTTTTCCAGTCACTTCACAACCAGAGGGAAGAGCAACAGTGATCAGCATTGCCTAGAGACAGACAGGTGACAAAAGGGCCTCAAGGGCCCCTATTGCTTACAAAGGTGCAGTCCTTACTCCAGCCCATTCCATCTGAAACACCTGTCCAGAGCACATGGAGACCAGGAGTTACAACACTGGGAGACAGCTTAAACTGATACAATTTAATGTCACACAGATTTCAAGAACAAATACAGAAGCATGGCTCAGCCAGGTTGGCCCTTATCTCAGCTGAACAGTGGCAGCCAATAAACACCTGCCCTTTTTCTATCTGATTGTTTTCAGCCAAGCTGAACTTCATCACTGAAAACACCATATGTGTCTCAGTTAATTCTCATGGAAGTCTTCCAAAAATTCAATGTGTTATTAGCCCTCTGCAGGAAGTGAATTTTACCCTGATTAGTGCCTTCTTTTCTATTTCCTTGTTAAGCAAAGGAGCTTGGAAAAAAACCCAGGCATTCACAGATCTCATTTCAGAGACATAATTAAAGATTCTAGCAGTAAAACAATTGACGTGATCCAGCTCTTTTCCTCATCTACATAAAATGCAGAAGGGGTGACATAAAGAGCTAATGCAAGACACCCTTTCTTTCAGAAGAGGTATCACTGTTACTGCCATAATGATGCATTAGAGTGGTATCATTTGTGCTCTGCAAAATGACTGATTTTAACTATTTTGTGCGTATTTGGTTTCATATGGTGACTTCTGTTCATTCTTTATCATTATTCTGACTGCCTTTAAGAGCACCGACTTTCATACCTCACATACCTATTCTGTGAAGGTTTATCTAGGTAAAAATACACCCAAATAACAGGAGTCCGACTTGTCGCAACTGCTCTTATTTTAACAATTACTGCAATGTTTAACTCATGAAAATCTTCAAATAAATGAATAAAGTCTACATAATTAAAATGTGCACAAAACATGCTCCATACAACGAAAATTATGTCACAGTACATTTACAGTATTCTGTATGCTATAAACCTACCTTATACACAAGTGTGTCTGGCAACGTGTTTAAACACTATGCTTATTTTCCCACTATGTTTTAAGATTATGGGTTTTGAGTGCATATTGCATTTTCTTCAGGCACAGATATGGTTGACCTCAGTTTGTATTTTGAAATCAATATGTGTGATAGGACAAGGAAGCATATAAGGAAGTTGAAGTTAAATTAAAAGCAGGTATAAGCATGTATTTTATTATGGAGAATCACACAAGTAAGATAGTAAAATCTGACTTCTTGTCACATTGAATTTTCCTTCACTACTCCATTATAGGAAGCAGTATTTTTTATAATGTAAATTTTGTAGAATCATCCCCAGACTAAAGTCTGTGGCATCCTGCTGTATCCCCAAAGAATTACTTACACAATCCCATTGATTGAAACTCAAGCCACTCATTTAATGTTACAACTCTATGTAGAATTAAAAATAAGGATCAGTTTAGACTCTAACAATGTTTTCAGTTACTTTAGTCTATATTTTACTCATTGTTAGTAGCTTAGTGAAATTTTCTGATGATATCTTGTTGAGTTTAATTATTCTCTTTTAGCATTTGGTCAGCACCTGAAACAAAGCACAGCCATCTTTTGCCATTTTATTCACCTTAGGAAAGTTAGATCCTTAGATGGATAAGGGAACTCAGGCGTCTTATGTGCACAAGAAAGGCAATTCAGTGAGCCTGTCTGTGAAGTGACAGCACACCAGCTTCTCCATGTCACTCTCAACACAGGTAATGTGGGGAGTTCCACCAGAGAGCAATTCAGCCCACTTACAATCTGAAATGTTTTCTGACAGTGCCTCTTTCTAGTGACTAGACAGGGAGTCCAGGTGAACTAGGCTTATCATTTAATGTGATTCAATTAAACAATGGAAATTACAGCTCTCCATAGCTATGTCAACACTTACCTTCTGGGGCATGACCTGGGATTTTTGTCCCCTGATCATCCCCCCTCATTTATAGGAAGGATCTTTTGAGAAACACCACTGTATCTGCCTGGGAGCCATCTGTTTTCCGTAGAAATCAGAAGATGGTGATGGGCAGGAGATAAACTCTGCATTCTTAAATCTTACCCTGACACAGAACTGAAATGTGTACATGACTAGGACTGCTGGGCTAAATGTAGCAGTAGTATAGTAATTCTGAATACCATCAGCATGGAAGCTTAGTTAAAAAGAAAAAGTCAGACAAAAAGAGATCTGACATACTAATAACTTTCAGGTGTAATAAAATGAGGTGTAGAAAAGCTTGGGCCTGCTGACATATGCATAGTGAAAAACATATTGAGGGGTGAGTATTGAGACCCCTTATGCTAGGCCATTCTTTCATGCAGAGAAAGAGTTGTATCAAGTCAATAGCATAAGGAAACACTGGAGTCAAGTAAAATGTTATTAGCTGAGAAAATTCCAACCTGGTAGTGCAGCAAAACATGGCTGCATTTGGTTGCACCACAAACAATGTTGCAAGAACAGACAGGTAATGTTCCACATGTGATTGTAACATTTTAATTCCTCATATTTTGAATAATTAACAGTAAAAATTAACATTCTCTTAGGCAATATCATATGTTCTACTAACCATTGAACTTGCAAGGTCTACTGTTCAAACACTAAAGCTACAAGAAGATATCCAAATCCAATGCTTGGTGCCTAAATCTGTATTAGGACACATGAATGTCCATTTTATGACCTTGGGTATGAAAGTGAACAGCCAACAGAGTTTTAGAATACTTTTACAGACATTTAACAACTGGTTTGCTGAGAATCTGGAAAGGTATCTGCTTCAGTTGCACTTTTTTATTAACACGTTCATAGCACTGTCAAAAGGAATATCTAGAATCTAGAATAATTTACTGTTCTATTACTTCTATTTAGAAATCTAATTATTTCACAGAATCAGCACCATGAAAAATTCAGCTTCAGAGAAACTTAAAGAAAAACCCAAAAAACATTATGAAATTTCCAAGGAAAGAGTCTTTCAGTCACTTAAAGATTACTTGAGAAGCAGGACATGTTACTACAAACAGATTACTGCAAATCCTTTACTTTCCCTTTTGGGATTTTCTGTTATCTAGAAAAACACCCTCAGTTCGTGAACTATTCTTCCTTGACATATTTCAATATTTTTCTTTATAATCCTGAAAACAGCAAGGTCAACAAATAAATACTTAAGTACTTATCAAGACAAGATATTACTTCTTATAATCTATAAACTCTGTAAATTAGACATCAGTTTTATAATTATATACTCTATGCAGCAATCCAGCTATTGATAAATAAGTATACAACAGAAATCAAATTCTCTTAACTGAAGCCTTCACCGTAAAATTGACTGTAAGTTTTTTCCCCAACGCTTACAATGTATTTTGTTTACATGTTTTACAAAATACCATCAAATATTCCAAGAAAGGGCTTGACATCATTTATTTCATCATCAAGAAGATATCTAAAGAAGATTAAGCAAACAAAGAAACAAATTAGGTAAAGCACATCAAAACCTATGAAATCAGGAACACTATATAGAATCAAGAGAAGCCAAGGCAAGCAAAATAATTTTAAGTCATTTCTCTTTTAAGAACAGCTAATTGTTATTATTATTGTGAAAATTAAACTTTTTAACAATGAATATTAGAAACTAACACGTTGCCTAAAGGTCTGTGTTCCATGAAGAAGCACTGGAACACTGAGGAAACAGAAAAACATAATGTAAGTTTTTATTACCTAGGATCTACTTCTTTTTCCTGTTCTTTCGTGAGAATAAAAAAATCTTCCTTCCTAGTGAATTTAGAAGACTCTGAGATTATTTCTGGGATGGAAGAACACTGTACATTTTTTAGCTCTTGAGAAGGACTTGAATGCTTTTTTCCTTGAAAACTGAGCTGCAACATAAGAGTTTAAAAGTATATATGGTTGAACCAACTAACTGAAACTGACAGATTGTTGTAGAATGTAGTACTGGTATTTAATTGATATTATGGTGTTTGACAAGGAACAAGCATGTGATGAATCTAACTATATACTGGATGGAAAAACTATCAAATTGAGTAAATAGTTTTGAGATCATGCTATATAAAGTAAATTCATGTCCTATTTCTTTGTATCAGGAATATCCCATTGAACACAGAATGCATGCAGGTTTGGACAACATGGAGAGGTTCAGAAATTCAGGATGTCCTAATTGATTCCTAAGTCAGATATGACAAATATATTTACACAGTAAATACTCTAATTATAGAAAATTCCGTTATCAATATATTTTTACTCACCAAAGTGATATTTTTATTCTGTACAGATAAATTCACTTTTGATGTGCTATTGACCACAGAAACATCAGATTCCTGAATATTGGTTTCATCTTGTACTGTGCATAAACTGAAAATACAAAGTTGAATAATTTCAGTATTTTTACAGAAGTGCAAATTATTTGCTTTTCAGTTCAGGATTTTCTATTTATTTCCCGGCACACTCAAATAAAAACCACATTAAAATCATTGAACAATTCATACCTTCTAAACATTGAAATTTCACTCACTTTTTAGAGTGAACAAGCTTCTATCTATTTAATTACACAGATACATGTGATACACAGATAGTATTTTAAACTGAATAAAATAGTAGTAAATTATGTAAGTCTTACTCTTTCGAAATGTTATTTGTGGCTTTGCTTGTTGTATACTGGCAGAGGGGTTGATACTCATCTGGAATTTGAAGGCAGAGATTTCCATGTTCCATGAAAGAACGAAAGTTTTAAAAAGAGAGTTGAGAAGCAGCCACAACCTCTTCTAAATATTTCACATGATATGATAAGTAATACTTTGAAAATTATTAAGGTGTCTTAACACTTGAAATATTTCCTCTGTGGGTTTTGGGCTAATACAAAGATAAGCAGAGATATACAGGCAGTATACATTATGCAACAACAATTATGCAATTGCAGGCCATCAAAAAAATTTAATTATGACTTTTTCAACTCTCCCTTCTGTCTTAGATTTGTCACAACATATGTGACATTTGAGGTAGAATAATAAACCTGGCAGTGAAATCAATTAACCAAAAATTTCAGGTAGTTCTATTCATTGTATACTATAATAATTTATTCTCAAATAACAGCCTGTAGAATAATATGTATGTAGGAAAGAAAAAAGTTTGTTGAAATAACCTTACCCAATTCTCTACTGACAAAATTACTAGCAAATACCAATTTCTCATCATCAATATCATCCCAAATATCATCTCTCAGTTCAAAGTCCACATTCAAAGAATCTGAAAAACAATATCTGCTTTTATCTGTATGGCAGAAAAACATGAAGGATAAATTTAAAGATCAAAACAGTGAACATTGTAATTTTAAACATTAGCAATAACTTACTACTCTTTCCACAATTCCAGGATTGCAGTTGTTTCTGAGATCCTTCTAAGGTATTAAGGTTATCTACCCGGTCCACTGAAGGTGATGAAGATGACAGTTTATTGCTAGACCTATTTAAAATAAAAAAAAAAAAGACATGTCAGTAAAACAGTTGCAGAAAGCTGCAAAATAATTTTATTCACAAAACAATTCTTAGTAGTACCTTGGCAAGGCTGGCAATAAAGACTTAGGTGTAAAAACAAATTGTTTGAGATCCACGTTTTCAGCTTGATTTAACATCTGCACCTAAAGAATGCAAAATATTTTAACCAATGTAAACATATCGAGAACTGTTATTTTTTAACAAGCTTAATGACATCATTAATATTGTAAGTTAGCATAATATTTAAATGTCATAAAATCTTTCTGGTGTCTGCTTATCTAATGTCCTCTGTTAAAAAGGTTTGAATTACGTGCCTCTAGTGGAGCACCCTGGCAAAGCCAGACTGGTTGACTCTCCTCTGTATTAGCTGTAGGCTAACTAATCCTCTATTGCAAACAAACAAGCAAACAAAACTGTGAGGTGGAAATAAAACCCTTCAATACTTCAAACGTCATTCTTGCTGCAGAAAGACCTAGTTTAACACTACATTCAGAGGAATAAAGTGCAAGCCATGAAATCTTTCAGAGGTTTAAAAGTAACATGGACGGTTTTCTTATAAACAAGTGGATCTACCTGCCAGTGAAAAAAGATCTCTCAGTAGCATGACTAATAAATACCACAGTTTGTTTCATTCAGGCCATATTTTGCCAAACCAAGTTACAGTGCAGTACCTTCCAGCGATGCCTTTGAACCTCACCAACCACAGCCTATCAAATGCCATAAAAGAAAAAACATAGAGGACATGCACAAGAGTGGACCATTGGAAGTGTTCCAAAGAGCAGTAGAACCTCTCAAAGATTCCTGGACCTTTGTACTTCTTTACTTTTTGCACTCCACACAGAAAAGTCAAACTTGAATGTTCATATTTAGTGATAAAATTCTCTCTGCAAACAATGCCTACAAATATGTAACAGATTAAAATAAACGTATGAAATGGCTGACTGCATTCAAATGAACCTTTAGCCGTTTTACTGGGGGTATAGATGAAACTGAGTTCCTGCTCCTTAAATCAGCTAGGTACAAAGAAAAGTTTGTGTCTCCATTCATCTGTGACTTTGGAGGTATGCCAGTTTTACCTGAGAAAATGAAGCAAAATAATCTTCAGATTAGTTATACGGGATAAATCCTAATTATTTCAAATTACTTTGAAAAACTTTGCCACTAAGCTTAGTATCTTCTCTTAGAAGATTCTAAAAGATTTAACATGCTAACTACAAGATTTAACACAGTATTTATATGAAAGTGTAACAAGCTTGACATTTTCTTAAAACATATCCTAAATCCAAAATATATTAATCATTGTAGGGCTCATAAAAGTGCTATTGACAAAGCTATTTATAACGGCTTTTATGACTGCATCATAACAACAACTCAGGCTCTATTCTCTTGCTTGTGTCGTTTCTGCAATGTAGCCATTGGTATGATGGGAGCTGTTCTAAACTGCATTTGTCCAGAAGTATCAGAAGTAGTAGATTTAATGAAACTCACAGCAGTCATGCCCACACACATCTTTGTTTTTACAACGGTGGTTGCATTCTCGGTTTCCATATTTCTTGTAAGCAATCTCTTGTTTAGATCTGCCTCCTAGATAAATATAATACAGAGATTCAAACAGTAATATTAGATACCAAACACCTGTGATTCTTCTTACTTTCAAAATCATCAAAGAATTGCACTGTAGTACTTCACAAGCAGAAGCAGCAGCATTGTATTTTTATTACCTCTGAGAAAGAAACAGCAGGGATAAATAAAGATCTAGCTCCCTACTGAAAGCAAAATTCAATTTTCTGTTGACTTTGGCATTAGCCAGATATTGTGATCTGACCATTTACCTGTATCTACTTTTGCTGCTGGCAGGCTTTGGGGTGAGCCATAACATATATCATGTCGAGATTCAGCTGACAATTTTTGATTTGTAACCACCTTACGTCCCTCTGGTTTTGGTGTTAAGTAGAAGGCTGTATATGCTCGCTGTATATCAAGGCCAACTTGGAAAAAAAAAAAAGACAAAAATATTAAAAACTGCTTTAAACTGTTTCTATACTGATGCCTTGAAGTGACTACCTGAAAATAGAGGCCACACAAGATTAAGAGAATAAAGTGGGTTTATTTGAAGGGCCTTCAAAGGTACACCTTGGGAGTCAGAAACCTCCGAGGGGCTCCACCCAAGATGGACATTGGGTCACCAGTTTTTCACACGTTTATAAGTTTATTCAATTTGCA